>CM060664.1:7724329-8251829 GCA_030686955.1 Odontamblyopus rebecca
ACTTTTTTGCACTTTAAATAAGAAACAAACTCGAATTTTGCTTGAATTAAGAAAAAAACACGTATTCCACTGGCAGATCATTTTACTTGTCAAGTTGAATCTGCTCAAATAAAGTAAAACGTTCTTAATTTAAGTCATTTTCATCATTTTACTTGACAAGTTATCTCAAAGTAAACGAAATTAAGCCGTTTCTGGTCTAGTAAGTTGATAATAAATCTGAAAACAAGATGAAAAACCTGATTTCGTTTTGTGAAATCTTGAAGAAGGCTTTGAGCTGAAGATAAAGATAGAGAATGGAGGAAAGAGAAAGAAGGAAAGGAACGTTTAGTGACGTTGGAGATCACCTGAGAGAGAGCGCAAAAGGAGGACAGGTCTTACGGGAAAATAAAGAGGTGGAGAAAGATGGAGGGAGCGAGATTAGACGAGGGGGAGAGGGGGTGACGGAGAGAACCAGGGGACAGGTGGAGGAGAGGAGAGAGATGGAGGGGCCGGGTAAACATTAACCAGGTCGGTCGTAAAAGATTTTATGGGCGCTGTTTTAAAATGAGTTTATGAGGTCGGCCTTGACACAAATCACTCACAACAGGACTATGGACCGAGGAGGCGAGGAGGGAGGAGATGAGGAGAGGAGGAGGAGAAAGGAGACACATATTCACAACAGGACTATGGACTGAGGAGGCGAGGAGGCGAGGAGGGAGGAGAGGAGGAGAGGAGGAGGGGAAAGGAGACACATATTCACAACAGGACTATGGACCGAGGAGGCGAGGAGGGAGGAGAGGAGGAAAGGAGGAGGGGAAAGGAGACACATATTCACAACAGGACTATGGACCGAGGAGGCAAGGAGACGAGGAGAGGAGACTATGGCCACGTCTCGATTCCCTTTCCTCGCTTCCTTCTCCTCGATCCTGCGTTTTCCAGCCGTCGATCAAATGCGCCGTGTTAAAGTTGAACTCCGGCACGTTTGAAGCTAAAGTCCGTCGCTAGAGGAGGTCGAATTCTGTCAGACGCCAAAAAACGGCACAGATCACTGTTTCCTCGGTGGAGATCTCGCTGCGGCAGTGAGTCTGTCAAGGCAACAAACTGGTGTAGTGATGGGGGCAAGTTCTTAACTTCCACATAAAATTCCAATTTGCTTCACAAAATGTTCGTATGTACCCACTCTACATCATCCTGAGATTTTTCTGTTCCTAAATCGAGATATGAACATAAATAACGGACCAATCAGACGCCTTCATTTCCCGAGGTCACTGCCACCAGCGTTAGCAACAGGTTTGATTGACAGCTAGTGCATTTTGACAGGTTTGAATGACATTTACATTTATCCAATGACGGCGTGACTTTTCCGGGCTTTAACCAGATTCATGGCTTTAAGTGGATCACGGCGTTTAACAAAACGTTACTAGAACCTTAACTAGCATAACTTAATTAGCCTAAAGTAAAGTGAATTTCATTAAATTGCGACTCTATTGTTGTTCGCAAGTAACAGAACATAGAACATAAATCCATGACTTAAACTTACTAATTAAAGTTTGATGATAAAAGCTAAAAGTTTCCTTAGTATTCTCAAGAATCACTTAAATCCAGCGGGCTGTGCAGGTGCAGAGTATCTCCGCTCTGAGGAGGGCGGCACATTTAACCACCTCACTCATGATTGGCTCTTGTGGTTGCTGTGATGCTCACGGTCGGATATCCAAATATGGAGCCTGTAACCGTGGCAACAAGAGCCTCATTTGAGCGACGCTGACGCTGTGGAGACGTCACACTCACTTAGTCCACTCATATATACGCTCTACGTGTGGGACTTGACTCGGACTTGAGCCATGTGACTTGAGAAGACTTGATACTTCTCCTAAAAATATGTGTTTTATAAAATACTTTTCATATTCTTTACAGTTGATAAATGCGGTGCTGAATTTCACAGGAACAAACTGGAACATGTCCGTCTCACTTCTGTGTTTGTTACTTTGGATGTAACTGAAGTACTGTGAGATGTACTACAGTAATACACAGTATTACAATACAGTGTAATACAATACAGTGAAACAGATTGAACTATTAAGTTAATGTTATTATTAGGGATTCAACAATAACCGAAATATGTTATCGTATCGTCAAAGGTCTCACAATAATATCTTGGACCATCACAATATATCGAATCCCAAGTCTCTTTGCTTAAATGAATAGTTCTGATGCAGAAATAGCTAAAAAAAACAACAAAAAAACAGGGAACTACATAGACCACGATGCTTTGCTCCATTTCAGTGCAGACGACATGAAGAAATAACTGTTCTAAGCACTTTTACATCTTCATTCTTTGGGTTAAGTCTTGTGAAGGCATTTTTAGAGGAAAAAGTAGCAGATTCACACAAAATATTACATTAAATATCATACGGTGAGATGTTTATGGTGAAAATATCATACAGAGAGATTTGGATATCGTTACATCCCTAATGACAATAAATGTACCAAATGACTGGTGTTTTATCGGACAGATCATTCCACTACTTTTAAGTCATGTTCTGATAGATTTAAGTGTTTATATTTTAACTTTTGGGCCAAGCAGTGCTCCTCTCTCCTCCTCTCTTCTTACCTCTCCTCTCTCCTCTCTCCCTGTGGGTGGGACTTGTTTGCCCATTTCCTGCCAAATCGAGGAGAGAAATCAAGGAGAAGAAAGCGAGGAAAGAGAAATTAGACGCACCCTACAAAACTTAGGAGACAAGAGGAGGAGATAGGAGACACATAGAGCCATATGCAAGGAAACAAGGAGGGAAGAGAGGAGACAGGGAGACGAGGAGAGAGGGGGGTGGGGATGATTATTGAGTAAATAAAAGTAGTATTTTTGCGTTTTGTGAGTGTAAACGTCTGTAGACCTGATTACCCTGATGGTGGTTGGAAAATTTTGTCTGAGATTACAGTTTTAGATTTTAGCTTCACACTCGCAAAAGAGAATAAATGATATAAGTTAAAATAAATCTTTTATAATTTATTCTCTTTTGCGAGTGTGAAACTAAAATCTAAATATCAAAGCCATCCAACCACACCCATAACATAAAAAAATAATAAATAAATACATTTTAAAAAGTTAAAATCAATCTTCCTCGGATCAAAAAAAAAAAACTCGTTTAGTCCCGGTTTGGAGCGCCCTCTGCTGTGTGTATGTGATCACTACAGTCGAATAAAAAAAAAGTTAAAAAAAAAAAAAAAAAAAAATCCAAATATTTATTTATCTCATTGGGTTAACAACACTACAGATTTTTTGTTGTGATTAATTTCATTTTATCCGTGAGTGTAGTTTTTTATTCTTATTCTTATTCTTATTCTTATTTTAATATAGATTTGGAGTTTTTAGCTTTTTTTTTTACATTCTGCGTTTTACTTATTATACTTTAATTATATGTCTTTAAAAGTCGGTGAATATTAACCGGTCAAATAAGCATACAGAAAATAAATAAAAATAAAATTTAATTAGTATATTACGTAGAAATTCATAGGCGCATGCGCAGTGTCTCCTCTCCGCAGTAAGATGGCGGCGCCAGTGGATCTGGAGCTTAAAAAGGTGAGAGTTTTGTTCGTTTTTTGTGCTTTTAAATCTGTTTTTGTGAGTCAGACCGAGGCGAACATGACGCGGAGACTGTGCGGGTTTTCACTGTCCCGAAAGAGAAAATAAAACTCTCAAGATGCGTTTGGAAAAGTGACAAAAGAAGCGCAAATGTGACAGGCGCAAACCCCATGCGGACAGCCCTGCCCTAAACCAGAGACTAAACCAGAGACTAAACCAGAGACTAAACAAGGACTAAACCAGGGACTGAACCAAGACTAAACCAGGGACTGAACCAGAGACTAAACCAGAGACTAAACAAGGACTAAACCAGTGACTGAACCAGGACTGAACCAGGACTGAACCAGGACTGAACCAGGACTAAACCAGGGACTAAACCAGGGACTGAACCAGGGACTAAACCAGGGACTGAACCAGGGACTAAACCAGGACTAAACCAGGGACTGAACCAAGACTAAACCAGGACTAAACCAGGACTAAACCAGGGACTGAACCAAGACTGAACAAGGACTAAACCAAGACTGAACCAGGACTGAACCGAGACTTAACAAGGACTAAACCAAGACTGAATTAGGGACTAAACCAAGACTTAACAAGGACTAAACCAAGACTGAACCAGGGACTAAACCAGGGACGAAACCAGGGACGAAACCAGGGACGAAACCAGGGATTGAACAAGGACTAAACCAGGGACTAAACCAGGGACTAAACCAGGGACTAAACCAGGGACTGAACCAGGGACTGAACCAGGGACTGAACCAGGGACTGAACCAGGGAGTAAACCTGGACTGAACCAGGACTAAACCAGGGACTAAACCAAGACTAAACCAGGTCTGAACCACTCAGAAAACACGACTAAACCAGGACTAAACTGGGACTGAACCAGGGACTTGACTAGGACTAAACCAGGACTGATCTGGGTTTAAACCAGAGCTAAAATGCACCAGGTCTACACCAGGTCGACACCAGGTCTACACCAGGTCTACACCAGATCTAGCCAAGGATCAAACCCAGGTCTAACCCTGACCTCCTCCTCTCGTGTTTGTTGCTGATCTTTTGTGTTTTTCAGGCGTTCTCAGAGCTGCAGGTGAAGGTTCTGGACACGCAGCAGAAAGCCAAAATGGCCGACCTCCAGATCGAGCAGCTGAGTAAAGTCCAGAAACACGCTCAGCTCACGCACCAGGAGATCAGCGCTCTGCCGGACAACACGCGTCTGTACGAGGGCGTGGGCCGAATGTGAGTCTGCACTTCGTACACCCGTCCTCTGCGTCTGACCCGGAGACTTCTGTTCAGTCTGTGGTCCGGTCAGGTTCATGAGGTCTTCTGTATTGTTTACACTTTAGATTCATGCACACGCTTGTTAATTGTTTCATACTTTGACGGTTTGGTCTGGTGTCGGCCACATGAGAACAGGTTTTATGAGGAGTAGGTTTGCCAAATGTCCTGATTTGAACATTCTGCTCTTTGGCACAGATCAAAATCAGGACAGATGCAGCTCCACATTTCAGTGAGTGCCTGGATTGTTGACAGGATGATTGTCAGTTCTAATTAATAACAGAAAACAGATCACGTCAAAGTCACGAGGGATTAATAAGAATTTCAAAATATGTTCTAAACTGTGCAAACTTTGGATTAAACCTCCATAAAAGGGGGGAGGGACTTGGAGCACCAAAATAAAACTTATACTTATGTTAATACGTTGTTTTTGGCAAATACAGGATTTTCAAAGCATTAAAAGGCAACATGGTGATCTAAATATGTTAACAGTTAATACCCCGTAGAGTAAAATACCCATAAAGAAATTAACATTATTTGTTTGGGATCGGATCCACAAACTTGTCGTATAATCTTACGTCATAAAGTCCTTTCACCTGACAACAATCGCGTCTTTGCGGCTGAATAACGGCACCACTTTCTGAAGCTACTGTGAACTTTTTTTTTATTTAACTGGTCCAGTCCTGGTCCAGTCCTGGTCCAGCCCTGGTCCAGCCCTGGTCCAGCCCTGGTCCAGCCCTGGTCCAGCCCTGGTCCAGCCCTGGTCCAGCCCTGGTCCAGCCCTGGTCCAGCCCTGGTCCAGCCCTGGTCCAGCCCTGGTCCAGCCCTGGTCCAGCCCTGGTCCAGCCCTGGTCTAGTCCTGGTCTAGTCCTGGTCCAGTCCTGACAAGTGTGTGGTTGCTGTAACCATGGCAACAGGTGTGCATGTGTGTAATAGTAGCTGTTACCGTGGCGACAGGTGTTCTAAGTAACAGTTACCGTGGCGATGTGTCCAGGTTCATCCTTCAGTCCAAAGAGGAGATCAACAACCAGCTGATGGACAAGCAGAGGACGGCAGATGAGAAGATCAAGGAACTGGAGGTACGACAGGGAGGGAGGGCATCTGACACACAGGGAGGGAGGGCATCTGACACACAGGGAGACTTTTGGGTTTGCACTTGTTGAACTTCCTCGTAGTCTAGACCTGGAGCCAAAATCTGGTTTTATAATTGGCTCTTTTCACATTTGCGTTACAAACCAGGCAGATGTTTGGAAAGATTTGATGACAAAATGTAGGAAAAATGAGAAAATGTCCCAGTTTTCTTCATCTCCGTGTCACTGTAGCGTTCCGTTATGTTCGTGATGTCCCGGTTTCCATCATTTCCGCACTGACGCAGATATGGAAGATCATTTGTTTAAGTGGATTTTGAATTTTGAGTACCATTGAATTTCTCACTTTGAATTTTTTTAACTCTGAAAAAACATGCTTGAATTATTTTTATTCTGAATTTTAAGTGTTCATTTCCAAAGTTTATTTATTTTTTATTGAAATCTTTTAAATATTCAGCACAAATATTTTCAAGTCCTCAAAATCAACCCTCAAAATTCAGAACTCTACTTTTGACTTTGACTGTTGAATTCGAGGACTTGAACATGTCTGTGCTGAATATTTAAAAGGAAAAAAAATATATACGTACTGAAAAAGTATATGTAAAGTTTCAGCAACTCAAATTCAGAATAAAGAGTTAAAAAATTAAAAGTTAGAAATTCAACAGTAATTCAGAATCTGATGAAACAAATTATCTAACACACGCACAACTCCAAACGCCCTGGGTCATTACCGTGAAGAGAACCTATGACAGAAAAATGAGGACTGTTGCCATAGTGATCAATAATTTAAAATAAACACATACCGCATTTTTCTGACCATAAGGCGCGCCGCATTATAAGGCGCTAGATCAAAGAACAGGTATTTTTTGTGAGTTCACCTTCTGTCGTCCAAAGCTCCCACGCAGCTGCAATTGAACTCTGAACGACCTGAAGACGCCGATATCTAGACGTTGGAGTTCTTTGGTTAATCCACCTGGAATGATTCAAAGCACCAAATTAGTCTGCGTCACTCGGGCACGTACAGGAAGTCGGCATGTCTCTGAACAGGTGTCGTTTGGGCTCCTTAAACACACCGTAATATGATGTTGAAGCGCAGGACGTGTCACTCCGCCAGGCTCCGGACTGCGGGAGCCGTGATGCTCCGACAGCACAAAGTCTTTCAGAGGTGTTCGCGCGCACGGGCTGGAGATCTGTGCGTGTTGGATTATAGTTGAGCATAAGATGGGATCCGTAAACTCGCAAATGAGTTCGCCCCGTGTGCGCGAAAGGAAAGGACAGTCCTGGTTCAGTCCTGGTTCAGTCCTGGTTCAGTCCTGGTTCAGTCCTGGTTCAGTCCTGTAGTCCTGGTAAACGCCGCAGTAATCGTAAGTTCTCATTTTGTGATTGTAATTCTTGATGTTGTAACTTTTCATTTCGTATTCCAATGGATGAAACGCACACGACACCATGTACGACTCGACTCATTCGAGAGTTTGTGGATGTTTGTTTTGTGTTCAGCTGCAACAAAATATGCACAGATTTCCCAAATATGCACAGATTTCCCAAATACCCACGGAATTCTGTCCTATGCACGTGAGTGTTTGAGAGCTTTCGTGTGACAGTCCATCAAGCGGTGCGGCTTACAGAAGTACTAAAACATTTTGACAGATTTTTGAGCGCCGTGTGCCACATAAAATCTGTTCGAGGTCAGTGAGCACAGACGGAATTAATACACACATAAAGTGCACCGTCGTATAAGGCGCACTGACAATTTTTGAGAAAAATAAAGGATTTTAAGTGCACCTTATGGTCCAAAAAATAACTTTTGAATGGGGAAAAAGTTCTCAAACGTTGCTGGAAGTGGAAACCCAAGTATGGATACGTGCTAAAATGAAACTTATAAAACATGTTAATACATTGTTTTTGGCAACTAACATTTTCAAAACAATGCTTATCTAAATTTGTTGTGTTTGCCGTAAAATACCCTCTTTAAATTTTTATTGATCACCACAAATTAAATGTTAGCAGATTGTTGTAAGAGTTTATATCTTAATAAATGCTATAAAATAAACCAAATGTTAAATCAATAGAAATATACACTTAAGAACCTCAGTCAGATCATTACTTTAGAGTCATATTTAACTAATATTTTAAAATGATTATTATTAGAAACGTGAACGCTGTAGGAAGGGCTGATGTGCAAATTAGTATCACAATTCGTCAAATCCTTTTTCTGTTTTCAGCAAAAGAAGCAGTACCTGGAGCGCAGCGTGAAGGAGGCGGAGGACAACATCCGGGAGATGCTCATGTCCCGAAGAGCTCAATAAAACAATAAAGACTTTTACTTTAAAAAAAAACTCACTTCCTGTAGAGCCGGCCAATCAGAAACGCCTTTTATTTAAACTGTTTTTGACGGATGTTTGTGCATTTAAATGTTCGTTTTCACTGTTGTCGTTTGGGATGTAATGACTGTAACATTAAAAGTTGTTGAATATCTGGACTCACAGCTCCTTTGTCTAAATCAGTGCCTTTGGTCGACTCTGACTGGCACATTTAAGGTCATCTGGAGTTACTAAATAAACATTTTATAATTTTACCTCATGGATGGACTAAAGCTGCACTGCTTTTATTTTAGAGGTGTTTTAAAGTATATTTTCTGTAAGGCAGCCTCACGTTTTCATTGCTTAGTCATAAACTCTTACAGCGCGTCAAATCAATGATATTTACTGCTTTTTATAAAGAAATACAATGAATATTCTGCAGAATGAGTTAAGCATTTTAACCCGGCCCTCCTCAATATTTTCGGTTTCTCGTGTGGCCCACCCCTGGTCTAAATCACACGGTCTGTGGTTCAAATACATTTGGAGTGAAAAAACGAATATTTCAATAAAGCAAAGTTTATTTAACGTAAACTCTGGACAGAATGTTTGTCCAACACAAACACACTTTGACAAATGACATTTCAAGTCCTGGTTTAGTCTGACTTTAGTCCTCATCTAGTCCTGGTTAAACCTTATAGTGCTGGTTCAGTCCTGGTCCAGTACAAGATTAGTCCTGATCTAGTTCTGGTTTAGCCTTGGTTTAATGCTGGTCTAGTCCTGGCTCAGTTCTGGTTCAATCCCGGTTTAGTGCTGGTCTAGTCCTAGTCTAGTCCTGGTCAAATCCCGATCCAGTCCTGCTCCAGTTCTGCTCCAGTCCTGCTCCAGTCCTGCTCCAGTCCTGCTCCAGTCCTGCTCCAGTCCTGCTCCAGTCCTGGTCCAGTCTTGGTCCAGTCTTGGTCCAGTCCTAGTCCAGTCCTAGTCCAGTCCTGGTCCAGTCCTGGTCCAGTCCTGGTCCAGTCCTGGTCCAGTCCTGGTCCAGTCCTGGTCCAGTAGAGGATTAGTCCTGATCTAGTCCTGGTTTAGTCCTGGTTTAGTCCTGTTCTAGTCCTGGTTTAGTCCTGTTCTAGTCCTGCTCCAGTCCTGCTTTAACCATGGTTTAGTGCCGGTCTAGTCCTAGTCTAGTCCTGGTCCAGTCCTGGTCCAGTCCAGGTCCAGTCCTCGTCCAGTAGAGGATTAGTCCTGATCTAGTCCTGGTTTAGTCCTGTTCTAGTCCTGCTCCAGTCCTGCTTTAACCATGGTTTAGTGCCGGTCTAGTCCTAGTCTAGTCCTGGTCCAGCCCTGGTCCAGCCCTGGTCCAGTCCTGGTCCAGTCCTGGTCCAGTCCTGGTCCAGTCCAGGTTAATCTCTGATCATCTGTTGTTGTTGTTCGGGTTCTGTACAAAGTTAATGTTGTAGGCTCCTGTGCTCTGGTCCTGGTTCAGCTGGAAATTATTTGTGGAGAGACCGAAAGGACGAAGAATCATGTTCCCGAGATCCTTGAGTTTACCTGAGGAGGAAGTAGATAAATAAAATTAAATAAAAACACAATTAAACCCAGGATAAAACCATTAACAAAAACCACTTTCACATTTGATGATGTCCTGCTCTCAGTCAATAAAACGCTATGGGAGATTTACTGTTTTTGTGTGAAATTATGTTTGTTTTCTTTTTTAGCTTTCTTCCATTGTTCCCTCATCAAAAAACACACCTGAAGATGTTTTAGATTTTGTCCGTACACATTTAACAATATTTCCTGGTTCCTATTCTAACCTTCCTTAAAGGGATAGTTCAGGACATTTGACATGAATCTGTACGTCCCCGTCAGCATCAGCACTGACTTACCTCCCGACAGCGTCTGAGCCGAGTTCTTCCCTGGTTTTGATGCTGATGAAAGTGTCCGGGAAGTTGGCTGGAGTCACGAAAATAAAGCATTTTTCTTCTCAAAACAAAATGTATTCAAAAGAATGACACATTTGCGTCACAAAACGTGAACCACCAAAAAGTCAGACCTCATAATCGCTTGGTACTATTTTCTCTCCGTTCATATCACTGCGCTGCCGCCAGGTGAAGCTGCACACAAATCCGACACTTCTTTCAATAGTTCGGCAGTGTTTACGTGCTCAGACCGATGACGCTGCGAGAGAGCTAACGTGCAATAATGTGCAGTAAGCTATTTTTTGTTGTTCCAGCCTCAATAATCACAAGTCCTCACCATTTATATATATATATTCATATACAAGCGTATACACTGTCGCTGTAGCTCTCACGTTCGCTCTATTGCGTCGCGGTGGTCAAAATTCTGAGCCATAGTCTGTATATATGAGTGGACTAAGTGAGTGTGATGTCTCCACAGCATCAGCATCGCTCAAATGAGGCTTGTGTTGCCACGGTTACAGGAGCAAATCTGGAGCCAGGTTCCACATTTGGAAATCCGACCGCGAGTATCATAGCAACCACAAGAGCCAATCATGACTGAGGTGGTTAAATGTGCCGCCCTCCTCATGGTAGAGCTGTGATGTAATATATAAACGGCCGATGGATGTGATACTCTGCACCTGCACAGACCGCTGTATTTCAGTGATTCTTGAGAATAATAAGGAAACTTTTAGCTTTTATCACCAAACTTTACATAGTAAGTTTAAGTCATTGATATATGTTTTATGTCCCGTTATGTGTGAACAACAATAGAGTTGCAATTTAACTAAATTCACTTTATTTTGTTAGTTAAGTTATGCTAGTTAAGATTCTAGTAACGTTAGCTATTGTAATTGAGATATTTTGCCATTTTCTTTAAAAAAATCAGATTCGGGGCAGGAAAGTGGGAAGGGAACTTACTTAGCAACGAAACGCATGAGCTGTCAATCAAACCTGTTGCTAACGCTAGGGAGCGGGACCTCAGGGAATGAAGGCGTCTGTTTGGTCCGATATTTATCTTCATATCTTGATTTAGGAACGAGATAGTGAAATGAAGACTTCAGGGTCCTGTGTCGCGGGTTCATACGAACAATTTAAGACCAAAATGACGAGGCCACAGCAGCAGGTCCAGAGAGACAAGCGACAAGATCCCAATGTAAGTCAATGTTTTATATTATATCAATATTTTCATGACCCCAGTCAACTTGCCGGACACTTTGCTCAGCACCAAAACCGGGGAAGAACTCGGCTCACCGGACGCTGTCGGGAGGTAAGTCAGATTCATGAACAGATTCGTGTCAAAAAACCCAAATTATCCCTTTAAGTTTAGCTGCAAAATTATGGACAAGGCTCATTCATAATCCAACGATAAACCTCCACAAAGATGTACTGGGTTTAGTCTAATTCTAATCCACAAATGTTGAAATTTGACATTAATTGTTTGGAATTGGATCCATAAACTTGTCATATTAATCTTTCTCACAACAATCACGTCTTTGGGGTTGAATAACGGCTCCACTTTCTATAGCTACTGTGACAAAATAATTTAACTTTTGTTTATTTGTACGGACGCCGGAGGCGTTGACGTCTGTGCCAGGTTTTGTTTCATGTGGGTAAAATTACATTAAAAGTGAAGTGGTTCTTACTCATCATTTCCTCTTTGAGTTTCTCGTTTCTCTCGTGGATCAGAGGCGGAAGTCTCTGCAACAAAATAAAAAAAACAGAAAATAATACAAGAATCTGTCAGATGCCCTCCCATCTGCCTAAACCAGGACTAAACCAGGACTGAACCAGGACTATATCAGGACTGAAGCAGGACTATACCAGGACTGGACCAGGACTATACCAGGACTGGACCAGGACTGAACCAGGACTAAGCGAGGACTAAACCAAGACTAAACCAGGATTTAACCAGGACTATACCAGGTCTATACCAGAACTAAACCAAGACTAAACCAGACTAAGCCAGGTCTGAAATCAGGTCTAAAAAAGTCTGAAACCAGGACTAAACCAGGACTGATCCAGGTCTGAAACCAGGGCTGATCCAGGTCTACACCAGAATTAAACCAAGACTAAACCAGACTAAGCCAGGTCTGAAACCAGGTCTAAAAAAAGGTTTGAAACCAGGTTTAAACCAGGCCTGAAACCAGGTCTGAAACCAGGACTGATCCAGGTCTACACCAGGATTATACCAGGTCTAAACCAGGACTAAACCAAGACTAAACCAGGACTAAGATAGGACTAAGCCAGGTCTGAAACCAGGTCCAAAAAAAGGTCTGAGATAGGACTAAACCAGGACTAAACCAGGACTGATCAGGTCTAAACCCGTTCTAAACCAGGACTATAGCACTCACCATAGCGCCCCCTCTGGCCGTGCTGTTGTGTGGGTCTCTCTCTAGGACTTTCTTGTAGTCCTCCAGAGCTTCGTCCAGTTTGTCGGTTTGTTCGTAAAGTTCAGCTCGGCGCAGAAGAGCCTTTAGATAATCCGGCTTCAGCTCCAGAGCTGCTCCAGGGGGACAGGAGGTTATGAAAATCACATGAGAAAAGGAAATATCCCACTGAAAATATAAATACTTATTCTGTGCTAATTAGCAAAATAAAACACCACTTTTACACACTGTTTACACACAGTAGAAGTATTTATTCGCAGTAATATTTAAAGTACAATGGTGCAGTACCTTTGGTGCAGTCGGCGATGGCTTTGTCTTTCTCCTCCTGAGGAGACAGGGGCAGTTTAGAGCCGTTTGAAACATTTTGATTTATTTAAATACTGAAATAAAAAGAGACGTCTCAGCACCAGCTCTCAGAGAAGTCCAAGTCACTCAGGACTGGTCGAAGTCGAGTCCAAGTCGAGTCCGAGTCTTATTACTTAAAACTGAGTCCAGCAAGAGTTTTTATTATTTTTAAAATTATTTCAAATTAAAACCATAATTTAAAAACATGTTTTACCAACATCACTGGGGGCAGTGACTGAGTCCAGTCGAGTAGTAGTAGTAGTAGTAGTAGTAGTAGTAGTAGTAGTAGTAGTAGTAGTAGTAGTAGTAGCAGAAGTAGTAGAAGTAGTAGTAGTAATAGTAGCAGTAGGTTTAGTAGTAGTATTGAACTCTGGAGGCATGTAAGACGCTTTCTTTGCTATTCCTGGTAACTTCATCAACAAATTGTATGAATCATTGTCGAACCGCATGGATGCAGTCCTTCAAGCTCATGGAAGTCATACAAGATATTAAATATGGATCTCACAGCACCACTACTTAATTCACTGACGTTACAACATATTTTTGTATTTGAAGTAAATTATTTGTTCAACTTTCTGTAGGCGACAAAACGTTTGTCTTGCCAAAATCTGACCTTTCTGTGTTCATTAAATGATCAATCTTTCTTCAGTGAAGCAAATTTATTTTAGTATATTGAGCATAATTTGGGAGGGTTTTAGCTTTCATATGAGACATTTCTAAAACCAATCGATTAATTTAAAGTCAGGTTATAAGCTTTTGTTTCTACAAAATGGATAAGTGACAAGACTTTTGTCAGGGACTTTAGTAGCAGTAGTAGAAGTAGTAGTAGTAATAGTAGTAATAGTAGCAGTAGGTTTAGTAGTAGTATTGCAGTAGTAGTAGTAGTAGTAGCAGTAGTAGAAGTAGTAGTAGTAATAGTAGCAGTAGGTTTAGTAGTAGTATTGCAGTAATAGTAGTAGTAGTAGTAGTAGTAGTAGGGTTAATGGTAGTAGTAGTAATAGTAGTAGTAGTAATAGTAGTAATAGTAGTAATAGTAGTAATAGCAGTAATAGTAGTAATAGTAGTAATAGTAGTAGTAGTAGTAATAGTAGTAATAGTAGTAATAGTAGTAGTAGTAGTAGTAGTAGTAATAGTAGTAGTAGTAGTAATAGTAGTTGTAGTAGTAGTAGTAGTAGTAATAGTAGTAATAGTAGTAATAGTAGTAGTAATAGTAGTAATGGTAGTAATATTAATAGTAGTAGTAGTAGTAGTAGTAGTAGTAGTAGTAGTAGTAGTAGTAGTAGTAGTAGTAATAGTAGTAATAGTAGTAGTAATAGTAGTAGTAGTAATAGTAGTAGTAGTAATAGTAGTAGTAGTAATAGTAGTAGTAGTAGTAGTAGTAGTAGTAGTAGTAGCACTGTAGTATTACCAGGTGCACTCTGGCGGCCCCTCTGTTGGAGTACAGTACTGCTCTGTCAGAGCTGAAGCTCAGAGGACACAGACTCAGAGCCTCAGAATAAACTCTCTCTGCTGAACACCAGTCTGCAAATATAACAGCACAGAAATATAAAATATACGACATATGGATTCTCACTTTAAAGAGAACAAATACACGCACAGATACGGGTATCAAATATCGACGAAAATTGGCTGGATAAATCAGCTCTGCTGATATCCTTTTTGGACATACAGTGCAAGAAAACGTAAATAACGTCATAGTTTATGAAAAATTTGTTTCAAATTAACAATTTCATGTTTATTCATAAAAAAAATTACCAATTGGAAAAACAAAAAACTGAAATTTCCCCATTGTGGGACAAATAAAGGATATCTTATCTTAAAATAGTCCATGTTGAAAAATAATAACCAAAAATGTGAATATTTTGTGTGAGCCCCTTTGGCGCAGATAACAGCTGCATTCTCGCTGCTTTGTTTTGATGTTGTTGTGTAAAGTCTCTTTTGTTATTGAGTTCCAAATAGTTTCAGCTGTTCCCAGAGACTTGCTTTAGATGAGACTTTGGTGTCATTTTTGGAAAACATTATACTGTATGGATAGCAACAATAGTTCTATTTTAGCATTAAATATGTTTTTGATAAAAAGATCTTGCATATGCTGGTGGAGTAACCATTATAGAAACATAAAAAAATATTTTGGTAAACAGAAACACTGTTAAATTACGTATGGCAGCAGCAAACACCTTATAGTGGGTGTTAAGCACTGTATAAATTGACATAATAAAACTAATTACTGGTCGTAGTTGGCCCAGAAGGTATTATAATGTTTGAGCGTTTAATACAAAGTTGTTCTGTTATTATTTGAGAGATAAATAAGATATTTTATAACACATTTTACTGGGTATCGGCAAATAGTATCAGAACTGAAAAATCTGGACCGGTGCATCTCTTGTAGTCACAGTGTTGAAAGTTAAAGCGACTCCACATGTGAGCGTATAATTACAGGCTGTCGTATGATTGTATTATTCTTGTTTCAGACTGACCCTGGTCTTTGAACAGCTGGTTCCCGTTGTCTTTGAGGATGAGGCTCTGCTGCCGCCGAACCTGGAACAGAAACAGGCCTTCAGAATAAAACTACAAAAGCAGTCAGGCCTTCACAATAAAATCACTACAGATCAGAGAGAGACTAAAATCTGTACTAAACTACAGGGTCAGCAGCTTTTACACAGAATAAGGAGACACGGAGACAAAGGGAGGGCTTCCGCCACACAGGGAGGGCATCTAACACACGGGAAGGGCATCTGACACAAGTGCATTGTGGGTAATGTACTCTCACCTCCTTCTCTTCATCGCTCAGCTGGTTCTCTAGCTCCATTAAGTACTCTTCGTCCGTCTGCACCTGCTCCAAGGGAAACTCCACCCCAACATCTTCACCTGCCACCCCCGTTCCCTCCTCTGCGCATCCTTGTGTCCTTTCCTCGTCTCCTCCAGTAGCTCCTAAAACGTCTCCTTTGTCTCTTCTATCCGGAGCGCTCGGTTTTAGTCTTTCGTTAAATTGTTCATCGGTTTGGTTTCCCGGACTTGTCTCGACTCCCGTATCCTCCCTCAGTCGCTCCCTCGTCTCGTCATTTGCCTCCTCGTTCGTCTCCTCGCTTGCCTCCTCGTTGGTTTCCTCTCTCCTCTCCTCCTGCAGGTTGAGGTTCAGTCTGTGTAAGGCGCCCGTGGTTTCCAGACTCTCCTCACAGTCGTAAAAATTCTCCTCTTCGTCCTGTGTTTCTGTCTTCTGTCCCTCCATGGCTGCTGAAATATAAAATTCCAATTAAAAACATGTGAAGAGGAGTCAGTGTTGTGTCTCCTTCTCTGGTATTTTTATAAGAAAACTCCAAAAGTTAAATCTGCATATGTTCATTCTATATTTCTGTATGTTACTGGTTTAGATCTAGTTTTAGTCCTGGTTTAGTCCTGGATTAGACCCACTTTAGATCTAGTTTTGTTATGGTTGTTCAGACACAGTTTCAATCCCGATTTAGACCTGGCTTCAGTCATGTTTTAGTTCTAGTTCATTCCTGGTTTAGACCTGGTTCAGACCTGGTTTAGACCCAGTTTTAGTCCTGGTTTAAACCTGGTTCAGACCAGGTTCAGACCTGGTTTAGTTCTGGTTTAAGTTTTGGTTTGGTAACACAAACCCGCAGACTTGACAGTGACACATGAGGCTAGCCTGACGCTAACAGCTAAACCCGCACTTTAAAAACAGAGTTTTGGGTCAAATCTTTTGTCAGCTCCTGATTCCGTCTCTAAAGCAGGTCCAGAGAAAGTTCGAGCGGTTTATAAAGATTTAAACTCCGCGAAAAGAAAAACAGGAGGAAAGTCTGACCTGCTGCTGTTAGCGTTAGCCGCTAGTGTTAGCCACAAACAAACGCCACTTCACTTCGGGTCACGTGCTCTTACGTCACAAACCGACGTGACAAAAACAAATGTATTTTCTTATAGTAAAAAAAACCGAAAGTATTTTCTTATAATTAAAAAAAGTATTTTCTTATTATAAAAACATGTTCTTATAGGAAAAAAATAAGCATTTTCTTATAATATAATAATATTATAACTATGGCAGTAATATTGATTTATCCACTAAAGGACATAATAACACACTCGCATCTTAACGATAATAATAATTTATTTTATTTTACTGATCTAAACATGTCGGCCTATACATATATAGAAACAAATAGAACAATAAAACACGAACTTTTTTTAAGGACTGTGAAATGCTTCAGCAAAATATTCCCCAAACTACAATAGAATATTGTCTATTCCTTTGTGAATTTCACATCTTTTCTGTTTCTTTCTTTTCATTTTTTCTTTATTTTGTTTACCTTGAAAGAATTGATTTATGTGTAGTTTTTTTTTTTTTTTTTTGTATTAATCTAGCAATTTTAGAGAATTCATCTGAGGTCTAAGCCATTTTATAATCACGAGTTTTATAAATGAAACCAAACCACAATAAAGATTTGAAATGTAAATTTGTCAAATGGTAATAATAAAAATAAAAAATGGTTTAAAATGTTTTTATCATGTTATGGAGCTGAACAGTGACCAGCCGCCCTGGTTCCTGAAGCTTCTCGTTCATTTTCCAATAGAAAGAAATAATATTAATAATCGAAAATCATTAATCATTATTAAAGCATTTGACTAAATCTTGTGTTTTGGTCACTTTTAGATCCATAGGTGACATTTTAAGGACTTTTCACCATTCAAAGAGAATTGATGGGTTTCAGATAACATCACAATCAATAAAACTTTTTTTATAAAGAGCTTCTCATGCAAACAATGAACCACAAAATGGTCACAAACTCTCAAAACACACAAACACTCAAAACACTCACATGCACAGTCTAAGACAACCACACACCCACACACACACACACACACACACACACACACAAACACACACGGTCTTGGTCTGGCCTGGTTTCTGGTCAGGGTTGAGTCTACAGGAACAGTATGATGTGAAGTCAGATTAGTAGTGAGAGTTTGCGGTCCATTTGATTTTCAGTTCTGTCTCACAAAAACTCACAGTCCATTGTTTGCGCAATATCAGGTCTGAACCAGGACTGAACCAGGTCTAAACCAGGACTGAACTAGAAAAAAAGCAAGACTGAACCAGGACTGAACCAGGTTTAAACCAGGACCGAGCCAGGTCTAAAGCAGGACTGAACCAGGTCCAAACCAGGTCTAAACCAGCAGAGAGAATGCTTGTGTTCATTCTGACAGTGGCAGCTGTGGCGGCGGAAAGTAAGTAGTAACTTTATAGTAAATGTTTGGTGGTTTTTGTTTCCTCTATTATTATATTAATCTGTGAGCTACTGTGTCCAATTTGTGGATTAATAGCAGTAATAGTAGTAGGAGTAGTAGCAATTGTAGTTCTCGCAGTAGTCGTAGAAGTGGTCATAGTAGTCTGCAGTACTGGTTGTAGTACTAGCTGCAGAAGTAGAAGTAACAGTGTTCGTACTGATGCGCGACAGAAGCCCAGTGTTAATGTTGTCTGATCAGTTCTGTTTCACAAAGATTTCCATAGTCCCCTGTCTGCTCAATATCAGGTCTGGACCAGGACTGAACAAGGACTAAACCAGGACTGAACCAGGACTGAACCAGGACTAAAATTAAAAGGCTACTTTATAGAAGGCTCAAGTCAGATGAAGCTCTAAAGGTACTTAAAAGAGATGTGATGACATGCGAGTGGATACAGTTTATAAGGAAAATGATGTGAATAATGCTTATGATGAATGTCAAAAAAAATTTAAGAGGTTTTGGGACAAAAATTGCTCCCTTGTGGCAGATAAGAGACATGACACACACAAAGACAACCAATGGATCACAAAAGGCCTGCAAAATGCATGTAAAAAGAAAAATGCACTGTATAAAGAATTCTTAAAAAAGAGAACCGTTGAAGCTGAAAGAAAATATAAAAGGTATAAAAACAAGCTAACTAGTATTATGAGAAGATGTAGATAAGATTACTATTGTAAATTATTGGAAAAAACAAAGTAACATAAAAAACACATGGGGAATTCAAAATTACATTATCAGAAACAAAAATAAGCAAGCCCAGTATCCTCAGTATTTTGTGGGAAAGGATAACATGAATGAAAGTAACAGGGACAGCATTAGTGACAAGTTTTAATCAATATTTTGCATCTATCGGCTCAAATCTAGGGAAAAACATTGCAACTAATGCATTACATTCTGAAGGATTTGTCAATGAACGGAACATTCATTCAATGTATTTAGAGCCCATAATGGAAAAAGAAATGATTGATATAGTTAATTCATTCAAAAATAAATCATGTACTGATTGTGACGAGTTGGACATGAAATCACTTAAAGCAATAATAGAGGGTGTCTCTAAACCACTAACCTACATTTGTGATCTGTCATTCCAAATGGGTCAATTTCCCAATAAAATGAAAATAGCAAAGGTCATTCCATTGTACAAATCTGGTGACAATCATCTCTTCACAAATTACAGGCCTGTCTCTCTCCTCTCACAGTTCTCCAAAGTCTTAGAAAAAGCATTTTGTAACAGATTAGGTGAATTTATAGAAAAACATAACCTAATTTCGGACAATCAGTATGGATTCAGAGCAAACTGGTCAACGGCACTTGCTTTAACAGATCTCATTGAAGAAATCACAAATTCAATTGACAACAAAAAAAATTGCAATTGGAGTGTTTTTGGATTTTAAAAAAGCATTTGACACAATAAACCATGACAGATTGTTACGAAAAATGGAACAGTATGGAACAGTACATGTGAAGATGGATGACAGTGAATCAGGTTACTTAAAAATGGTGTGTGGATTGCCTCAGGGCTCTATACTCGGACCAATTTTATTTAATATTTATATAAATGATATTTGTCAAGTATCAAAAGTCCTAAAGGTAATACTATTGACACAAATATTCTTTTATCAGGGGAGAATGTCCAGCAGTTGTTGTCAACTATCACTTCTGAATTATGTAAAATAAAGCAATGGTTTGACTGTAACAAGTTTTCACTAAACTTAGAAAAAACTAAAATTATGCTATTTGGGAACTGCAAAAATAATATTCAAATAAAAGTGCAAATTAATGATATAAACCTAGAAAGAGTGTCTGAAATAAAATTTATCGGTACGGTGATAGACGATAAGATCTGTTGGAAGTCTCATATCAGACATGTACAAACCGAATTGTCCAGAAGTATTTCAGTACTAGCAAAAGCTAAACAGATTTTGAACAAAAAATCACTCCAGATGCTATACAACTCACTAATTTTACCATATTTGAGCACACGTCAGAATGCTGTTCATCGACTTCAGCTCAGCATTTAACACCATCATCCCCCAGCAGCTCATCCACAAACTGGACCAAATAGGATTCAGCACCTCCCTGTGTAACTGGCTGCTGGACTTCCTGACGGGAGACCACAGTCAGTTCGGGTAGGAAACAACACATCCAGCACGGTCGTGATGAACACAGGGCCCCCCAGGGATGTGTGCTGAGCCCCTCCTCTTCACCCTTCTTACACAGGACTGCTCCCCAACATCCAGCTCCAACCTTTTCATCAAGTTTGCGGATGACACAACTGTGCTCGGTCACATCCACAACAACGATGAGACGAGCTACAGGAGTGAAGTAAACAGGCTAGCCACGTGGTGTAAGGACAACAATCTCCACCTGAACGTGGAGAAGACGAAGGAGATTGTTGTGGACTTCAGGAGAGCGCACATCCAGCATGCTCCACTCACCATCAACGGTGCTGCAGTGGAGCGAGTGAGCAGCACCAAGTTCCTGGGTGTGCACATCTCTGAGGACCTCTCCTGGAGCAGCAACTCTGCATCACTGGCCAAAAGAGCCCAACAACGCCTTTACTTCCTCCGCAAACTGAAAAGAGCAAGAGCCCCGACCCCCATCCTCCGGACATTCTACAGAGGCACCATCGAGAGCATCTTATCCAGCTGCATCACGGTGTGGTACGGCTCTTGCACCGCGTCCTGCAAAAAGACTCTGCAGCGCATCGTCAGAGCAGCTGAGAGGATCATCGGTGTCCCTCTCCCTCCTCTACAGGACATTTATCACTCCCGCCTCACCCGCAAAGCCATCAGGATTGCAGGTGACCCCACCCACCCATCTCACAGCCTCTTCAGCCCGCTGCCATCAGGGAGGAGACTGCGGAGCCTCCAGGCCAGAACCAGCAGGCTCCGGGACAGTTTCTTCCACCAGGCTGTCAGAGGACTTAACTCTCTCCCTGCCCTACCCCCACTTCTCCCCTCTGCCCCCCCTCGGCCCCCTGTCACCTACTAAGAACACTGCAAACTCTAATGCACTACCTCACTTTTTTACATTATATGGACAATCAGTGACTGTTATTCATACATTTTTGCACTACTTCACTTTTTTACCTGTAAATATTGTTTTGTTTTGTCTATTGTGTCTGTTTACTTTGAGTGTTTGCACATTTTTGGCTTGTTTTGCGCACTTCTGTCTGTTTGTACATTTTGTTGTTTGCACATTTGTTTTATACTTGAATTTTTTTATTGGAATGTTTTTAATGTTTGCACTGAGGTGGGAGAGGACAGCAATTTCATCTGTGCTATATATATTTTGTATGTATATGCACATGTGACAATAAAGGAAATTGAATTGAATTGAATTGAATATTTATCGTACTGCTTAGAGGTCTGGAACACATACAAAAGTACATTACAATCAATACGTATTCTACAAAAGCAGCTGTACGGATGATACATAAGGCCAGATATTGCGATCACACTCATCAGTTATTCATACAATCAAAAATCCTGAAACTAGATGATCTTGTCACATTTAAAACAGCGCAAATAATGTTTAAAGCCAGCAGCAACCTATTACCGAGGCAAATCCACTCAGTGTTTACTGAAAGACATGGTGGATACAACTTGAGGGCGCAGCTCAATTTTAAGATGCGAAAAATACGCACCGTGAAAAAAAGTTTTTCCATTTCTATAACAGGCGTTAAATTGTGGAACTCCCTGAATATGGAGCTCAAAACAAGCAGAAATATAATCTACTTCAAACATAATTACAAGGAAAACATATTTGTTAAATACACTGAAATTGATGTTTGAAATCATGTATTATGAAATGAAATTTGTATTAAGAAATTGTAATGTTCATGTAAAATGTCTTGTGATAAGAAAATATGGAAATGTATTGAACTAAAAAAGTGTATATGAAATATGTGGGGTAGGACTCTATAAGTTTTAAAACTTCTTCCTACTCCTTTTGAGCATCTTTTTTTTGATTTTCTGATTATGTTAATGTCACCAAGCAACTGCTTTTTTTCAATAAAAAGCTCTATTGATGCTCAAATAAATAAATAAACCAGGACTGAACCAGGTCTAAAGCAGGACTGTACCAGGACTAAACCAAGACTGAACAGGAAGAAAGCAGGACTAAGTTAAGACTAAACCAGGACTATACCAGGACTGAACCAGGACTGAACCAGGACTGAACCAGGACTGAACCAGGAAGAAAGCAGGACTAAACCAGGAATAAACCAGGCTTAAATCAGGACTGAACGATGTCTAAACCAGGACTGAATCAGGACTGAACAAGGACTAAACCAGGACTGAATCAGGACTGAACAAGGACTAAACCAGGACTAAACCAGGAAGAAAGCAAGACTAAACCAAGACGGAACCAAAAAGAAAGCAGGACTAAACCAGGACTGAACCAGGACTGAAGGTCTAAACCAGGACTGAAATGAGAGAGAAGAGCGTGGAATGAAAAACTTTCAGTCATATGGAGCTGAACAGAGCAGTTTTGAGCCTGGATTTAGAGTCAGAGTAGAGTCTGTCTCACATGTTCAGACTGATCCAGGTTTTAGCTGCATGAATCTGAAACTCTGACTCCCCGAGTTTAGTCCTGACTCTGGGACCAGCAGGAGTTGGTCCCTGAGCTCCTCAGAGTGCAGATGGTTCATGTGGCACTAACATGTCACAGACGCACTGACGTCTGATGTGTGAGATTTCAGAGATGTAAAGATGTGCTACACTTAAAAACACAGTGGAGCACTTCCTGTATTACCGCACGACATAAGAAGGTGGAACAGAGTGTTTGAGAGAAGAACTCTGCAGGATTTGCGTGTTAAAAATGTGTGAATCAAACAAACATAGATCAGAAAATAGCCTAATATGGACAGATATAGAGTTGTGCTCTATAGGTAAACCCTGACCCATTGCTAATTTATGTTTTCATAATGTGCTGCCGTGTGCTTGTGGTTGTGTCTGCAACCTGTTTGTAAATTAGCTGTGAATGTTATACACTTTTAGTTTCTCACCGTTGTCCACTGCAGCTTTGAACTGAAATGTGGTTTTACTCTCTGCAAATGAGCTTTTTTAGAACTCAGCGCTACTTCCTGTTATTCTATACTGTTCTGTTCAACCTTTGTTCACACACACTTAAAAGCGCTGAACTGGGAATGTGCAATTACTAGAGGGGCTATTAAACTAAATGTATCTAACATTTTCAAACCTTCTTGTTAGCTGTAAAATCGTGTACAATGATTGCAGTGCAAGGCTCCGCCCACAACCCTACATCCCCCATAAATGTATAAAAGCACAATACAAAACTGTACACTACAACTTCACAAACCTGATGTGATGTGCAGTAGCTTCATTAGTAATAATAAATATAGACGCAAGCAGCAATGATCAGCCCTTGCATGAGCCTATGTGCACCCTGGAAGTGCTGTGCCCCGCAAACGATGTGCCCCACACTAACCCTGATATCTGTAAACCCCAAACACGACCCCCAGCCCCAACTCTAACACTAGGCCTAAACCTAAACCTAAACTTAAACCTAAGCATAGTCATAATCCTTAACCATAGCCCCAATTTTAACCCTAACCCTGCCATTTTTCTAAATCTGGCACGTGTTTATTAATTTTTTTAATACAAGATAGCAAACTTCCGGTTTGTAAAGGGGGGTGGTGACAGTATTTTTTTCCTATTGCCATGATGCATCTGGCTACCAAATTTGGTTTGTGCTAAACTTTGTGTAAGGACGTCCCATTGGTAAGGACAGATTTTTGGCTTGGTCACCATGGCAACACAATGAAATGGGGTGTGAGCGTCATTGAGCATTTTAATGGAAACCATGTCACAAATTTGCATACCAAATTTGTGTACCAAATTTTGTATATGCATAACAAATAAAACATTATTGTTTTGATACTTATAGGCTCTTCACCAGCTTCTGGCGCTCGGGCCTAATAATAATAATACATCGGTTTTATATACAGAACTTTTCACGGTGACACAAAGATGCTTCACAATAAAGTAACACTAAAACAAGGACAGGACAAAACCGTAATGAGCAGCAGGACTGTAAATGGATTTATCTGTAGACACTGTAAATCCAAGTTGTACAGGATGTAAAACCAGGTAAATGTGACGCAGACGGTTCAGAGGAAACCGGACGTCAATAATCATGCTTAAGTATATGTAAGGTGTGGGATTAGTGAACGTTTCTTCCCATGACCCTTTGAGATACTTTACATATGTAAATGGAAATGTATTATCATTTTCACCCGAAGTCCCATTGGAAGGATGATGGAAAGACAAAAACGGGACATAGGCACAAAAATATTTAGTCCATTACACATGACAAAGACATTAAAGATCAGTGAACATTAATAGTAAACATATTAGTAAAGTGAGAACATGCTAAAAGCACTAACAGCATATAGAATAAAGACAATAAACACAAATCATAATCACAGAGACCTTTGCTGTGATGTTAAAACACATTAGTTGTGTTCATGTCTGATTGTCCAGAAGTTGCTGTTTCACAGATTTACTAAAGCTCTGGATGGAGGTAATGTTCCTTATTTCTGTTGGGACCAGATTCCAGGAGTGTGCAGCGTGAACTGAAAAGGCCGACTGTCCAAATGAAGTCTTTCTGAACGGGATTTTACGTCTCCTCTACTTGATGTTCGAGTATTTAAATTTAACTGTATGAACTCTTTTAATGGAAGTGGAGCAAGACCATGGAGGGTTTATAGACCAGGATAATGTCTGAATAAATAATTATTTTTCTCAATTTAGAAAATTATATACTCAGTATTTTACAATGATGATAGGAGTTTGATTTTTGATCTAGGAGTGTCCAAACTATTCATCAAGGGCCACATATTAAAACACAGACCAGCGTAAGGGCCGATCGAGGGTCAAAACAGTAAGTAATACAAATCTGTGCGTTTATAACAGGTTTGAATGACCCTCCAGACCTTTGTTCAGGCTCAGACCCTCAAGAGGACACACAACTTTTGCTTGATATGGGTAGATTTTAAAAACATGCAGTAAAAAGTATTAGTGTGGTAGTATGGGCCAATTCACCTGGAAGCCTAAGGGCCGAAACAATTGGTTTGAGGGCCACATTTGGTCCTCGGGCCATAGTTTGGACATGCCTGATCTAATGTTTTCAGAGTCTGTTTGTAGAGTCCTTCTACAGGCAGCAGAGTGCTCTTGTTTGCCTGGCTCCAGCTCGTCACACAGTAGTTTATATGAGACAAAACGGGGCATTTAGATACAATTTTGAGGCCTCTGTAGTTAAATTTCTTCTTCTATATTCACCAAATTGAATTTAATTTTGTTTCTCACATTTTTTATATGCTTTTTAAATAATTGAGAGGCCATTGTGTAACCTAGATACTTGTATTCTTGTACCACTTGTAGGGCTTACCCGTCTACCAGAACTATTAGATCTCTCTCGCTCTCTATTTGCAGATTTCTGAGAAAAACATACACATAGTTCACAGTAGAGTAGAGATTCTCTTCTTTATCCGGACGCTCAGTTTGAGTCTGGATTAAAAGGACAGTTCTTAGTGCAGACTTGTGATCTGAGAGGAGCCTGTGTGAGGCTGAGTGTTGAAATGTGTCGGTTTTGAAGCTCGGTTTGGTTCTTTCTCATTGGTTAGCGATTAGCTGCTGTAGCTCACACACATAAACAGGCTGTTTTCTCTTCTATTAGCGACTGTAAAGTGACTATAGTGGCCGTATATATGTTACTGGACACGCACTATATGGAAATGAGCTGTGAACAGAGGTGTGAATTATCGGCATTTATCATATTTACCACAAATTTACCATTTACCGCTTAAGGCTAAAAGCGTTAGTTTACATACAGTACTTTCTTTACTGGCTAGAATATCAGACAAAAATGGCATTAGGCCGACCTACTGTCTTTAAATAAGACATAAAGAGGCAGAAGAACAATAAATGTCGCCTAAATAAACTCGATTTAAAATCCAATAGAGCCAAACCTTTTATAAACAAAGTTTATAAACAATTGAAGATTTACAATTAATTTTTACATCACTAAATATATCGGTGATTATATCGGCAGCTCAAACTCCCATTTTATCGGTATCATATCGGCTGCAACAAAATCCATATCGGTCGGGCCCTAGTTCACAGTTTAGAGTTTGATGCAGACGGTACACAGTGGACTTATTTTGACTCCTAGTTATACAGTATATCTGTCCTGGGGCACATTTTGCTCAAAAAAATGGGCGGAAAAAATCAAGGCACTGATTTTAACCACACCTCTGTCTGCTCCAATCAGATGTGTCGGTGTCTGTAGGCGAGACGGTGGAGCTGAGAGGGGCGGGGCCTGGTGTTGTGAAGGCGGGGCTTGAGGTGGTTTGGACCTGGACGATGGGCGAGACTGGTAAGGTGAAGCGGAGCAGTAAGTGGGGCTGCAGTGAGCGCTGTAAACTGCTGGACGACGGAGCGCTGCAATTGAAGGACACTCGTACCAGTGACAGCGGCGTGTACAGACAGGAAGTGTTCAATGGCAGCATTTGTCGCAGCAAGAACGAGATCACACTGACCGTATCTGGGCACAAGCACCGAGGGGAGGGGCCACAGGTAAACTCTTTTCTGTCTGCTCTATAGTTATAGTCTACAACACCCACGAATCATCAACATTTTCAAATATGAAATCACAATATTGATCTAAAACCACTTGATAAAAGAAAAGTCTGATGATTTCTGTGTTAGAAAAGTGCAGTGCCCAATGGGACCTGCGTGAAGTTGGCCCCCCTCAAATGCAAACCCACACAAAAACTTTGTCAATCGTTTGTGCTTCGTTTGTGCTGCAAAAAGTTTTGTTTGTGCTTCTTTAGTTTTGGAAAAAATTAATGATTCTTTTATAGGTCAAATTGGAGTCAGGCAGCCCCCAGGAAGCTTCAAAATGCTCTAAAACGTCCAAAATGGAGTCAGTCTTTTGTGCTTCGTTTGTGCTGTTTTGTGCTGCAAAAAGATATTTGCAGTTTTATTTTCGGCCGATGACGTCACTCAGCCCCTCAAAATGTGAAACAACCTCAAACTAGGCAGAAAATTATAGAAAATGTTTGTATTTCGTTTGTGCTGTCATTTGTGCGATCTTATTTCTAAAATTATTCATTATTATTTCTGCGGTAATTATAGGACGGCATTTCCGCTCAGCTGACAGCGGCAAACTCCACAAAACTAGTGGTGACGAACGATCTCAGGCTGTGGAAAAGTCTGTAACAATCTTTACTAATTTGCTTTTGATTCATATTTTATATAATAATACAGATTTTTCCACAGCCTGAGATCGTTTATCGCCACTAGTTTTGTGGAGTTTGTCGCAGTCAGCACAAAACAGCACAAACGAAATACAAACGTTTTTTTAATAATTTTCTGGCTGTTTTGAGCTCTAGTTCACTTTTTGAGGGGCTGGACAACGTCATCGGCTGAAAATAAAACTCCAAATATCTTAAGAACCAGAATCGCACAAATTAAACTTTTTGCAGCACGAAACAGCACAAACGAAGCACAAATTATTGGCACCATTTTGGCCGTTTTAAAGCATTTTGAAGCTTCCTGTGGGGGTGACCCCAATTTGACCTATAAAGGAATCGTTAATTTCTCCAAAACTAAAGCAGCCCAAACAAAACTTTCTGCAGCACATACGATTGACATGGTTTTTGTGTAGGTTTGCCAACTTCACGCAGGTCCCAGACGGAGCCAACTTTGTTTGGGACTGGCTCCACAAACTTGCCACATTAATCTTATGTCCTAAATAGCAGGGTTGGCGTCGAAGCTGGACTCCAACCTCTGTGAGTGTGGTCCTGTTCCTCCTCCTCCTCCTCGTCATCTTCATCTTCATCAGGAAGAAGAGGACTCCATCAGCGACCAATCAGAGCAGAGATACAGGGAAAACAGCCAATCAGAGCAGAGATACAGGTAAAACAACCAATCAGAGCAGAGATACAGGTAAAACAGCCAATCAGAGCAGAGATACAGGTAAAACAACCAATCAGAGCAGAGATACAGGTAAAACAGCCAATCAGAGCAGAGATACAGGTAAAACAACCAATCAGAGCAGAGATACAGGTAAAACAGCCAATCAGAGCAGAAATACAGGTAAAACAGCCAATCAGAGCAGAGATACAGGTAAAACAGCCAATCAGAGCAGGGATACAGGTAAAACAGCCAATCAGAGCAGAGATAACGGTGAACGAGCCAATCAGAGCAGAGATACAGGTAAAACAGCCAATCAGAGCACAGATACAGGTAAAACAGCCAATCAAAGCAGAGGTACAGGTAAAACAACCAATCAGAGCAGAGATAACGTGAACGAGCCAATCAGAGCAGCGATACAGGTAAAACAGCCAATCAGAGCAGAGATACAGGTAAAACAGCCAATCAGAGCAGAGCCAATGCAGCCTAAAGACCAGGCTGAAATACAAGAGCTACAGTTTTGTAATTTCCTGGAGGGGGCACGTCACCTGCATGAATCCAGAGAAATAGAAAGTTAAAACCACAGACCACTTTTCTCCGCAAAGTTAGATACATTTAATGCGTTTTTTTTGTTTTTTTGTTTTTTTTAATTTCCACAGAAACAAGCAGGAGGTTAAATAAGAGTCATGTTTGTGGTGATGCAAGCCCGCTCACAGTGAGGAAGCACGTTTTTCAGTGCAATAAATGCATCTATAATGAAAAAAACATATTTATTTTTGTCTATTTTTTGGCTTTGCTTTTGCTTTGGCTTTGTCTTTGCAGATCCTCAATGTTTGGAGGAAAATCTGTACGTCCCGATGTTCAAAGCCAAAGACCCGAAGACCCAGGACCAGACCCAGACCCAGAATAACCCTGGAACCAAGTCCAAGAGCCAGTCTCCATCTGACCCTGGTGACTCAGAGGAGGACATTTATGTTTGATCCCCTACAGCTTTCCAAGGTCTTAATTTGACTTTGTTGTCATTGCAGATCCTCAATGTTTGGAGGAAAATCTGTACATCCCGATATTCAGTGCCAAAGACCCGGGGAGCCAGACCCAGAACCAGACCCAGGACCAGACGCAGGACGAGACGCAGGACCAGACCCAGGACCAAACCCGAACCCAGAATAGCCCCGGAACCAAGTCCAAGAGCCAATCTCCGTCTGACCCTGGTGACCCAGAGGAGGACATTTATGTTTGATATCCTATAGCTCCAAGAACAGGAGGATTATGGGATATTGATAGTTTTCAGATTCGAGACTGATGTCACACTCAGATGGAGGCAAGGGTTCCCTTTTGATTATTGTTCTTTACCATGAAACATCCAAAAAGCAAATGAAAACCAGATCATAACTAGACTAGACCGAAGTGACCAGACTTCACTGTATTACACATATTCTGCATAAATATTCTGTGTAAACTCACTGTATTACACATTGTCTGTATAAAATGTCATTCGGCTTCAGCCAAATAAAGCTCATCGAGGCTAGAGCCAAGTTACATTTTTGGAAGTCCATCCGCAAGTATCATAGTTAGCAAACTGTCTTCCTATGATCTCTTGTACCTTGTATCTTGTAACTTATTTTTCTAATTCATTTTGACTTGTACATACACATTTATATAATTATGCCTTATTTGACGCCTCTTTCTTGTTATTTTTTGTTACTTATTTTGAATTTATTACCCTTTATATTTTTTTTACTACTCCTGTGGGCTCACCACCTGCAGAGGGGTTCATAGGGGGGGTCAGGTGCTATGAGTATTGGGCAGCAAGCTGCCCCCGCGACCCAGCCGGATTAAGCGGGAGATGATGGATGGATGGATGGATGGATACTCTGTTATTAGTGAGCTGCTGTGTCCAAATAATTTCCCTTGTGGCTCAATAGAGTTTGTCTAAGACTAAGTAAAGTAACGCTCACCAGCACAGCTAATTAAGCATGGAGCAAGCACTTAACAATGCTGTCAATTAAACTTGTTAGTAATGTTCATATCTTGATTTATTGACAAAATGGTGAAATAAAAACACCAGGACTGTATGGAGCAGATTAATCCGAACATTTTAGGACAAGAGAGGGACGATGGAGCCAGAAGTGCACTCATACTCACCTCCTATTTGCAAGTTGTGTTCATTTTTATATACAATCTATGATATCACAACAGAGATCTGTTTTTGAACAGTATGTTAGGCTACATTTTAGCTACCCCTGCCTGTATCCACTGAATGCTATGCTCTCCTCTGAAACACAGTTATTGTATTGTTATATATGTCAATAAAGAAGGGTTGAAACTTCCAGTTCGTCTGTGCTTCTGACTTATGAGCCGGGTCGCAGGGGCACCTTGCTGCTCATAGCACCTGACCCCCCCATGAACCCCTCTGTTAGTGATGAGCCCACAGGAGGGTATTATTATTATTATTATTATTATTATTATTATTATTATTATTATTATTATTATTATTATTATTATTATTATTTATTTTATTTTATTTTTTTTAATTATACATGCAGTACTGCAGATGGCGCCATACACCTTTGCTGCGGTTCGTAGTCTGTCAAAAAACTCAAAGAAGAAGAAGAAACAAAATGGCGGCTCCAAAAACTCTCCCCAAAGATGCTCAGGTGAGTCTCAAAAACAAAATTAGACCGGGATTAAACCGGGACTACACCTGAGCTACACCCACCCGCAGAGAGACCCTGAGCCTGAGCAGTTGCCCCGGAGGAGCGTGGAGAAGGGACTTTATGCCCCGGATATGTCCTGTTAGCTCATTAGCATTTAGCAGCTAACTTTAGCAATGCGCTTTAGGTTATTTTTAGCAGATTAAATCCTCAAACGTGCTTCGTCCTGAGGGTTATAAATCCGTGTGCTCCTGTGAGATGTGAGGGAGGAGGTTTATTTCAGTGAAACGCACAAAAAAGAGAATAAAGTGTTATGCTAACGGAGCTAACGGTGGTTTGTTTTTAGCCTCCTGTTCGTGTGTCATGGGAGGAAATGTACGGACTCGAGTTTAAAGCCAAGAATAGTTAGTTTAGTTGGGCTCACGTGTCCGTTAGTACAAGCAGGGTGACCAGACGTTCCTATTTACCCGGGACAGTCCCAGTTTTGAACCCTGTGTCCCCTGTCTCAGTGGATTTATCCAAAAAACAGTGATTTGTCCCAGTTTTATATAAGAAATGTCCCTGGTGTCCTTATTTTTAACCAGTTTGATCCCTGACAACAGTAAAGAGAGGCATACATTGTCACTTATTTAGGTAAAATACAGAAAAGCTGCTTAAAATTGATCAAAAATACAAAAAATGTGACTATACTCACTCACATGTTAGTCATGAATGGTCTCTGCATAACAATTTCCCTTAATTACGCATTTGTTTCACATTTTTTATTATTACCACAAACCGGGAATGTCCCAGTTTTTTTATTTTGAAAATCTGGCTCCCCTAAGTACAAGTCCTCATCATGTTCGGACTGTCGAGGTTAAAGCTCCTGGTGCAGTCCAACACTTTTAAAGCTGCAGTATGTCATTTTTCTGACAAAGGGGCTCTGCTCTACTATTGAAGATCTTATTCCTTCTCTTGGAATGTTTCACAGTACTGCATTATCTGTCTAATTTGGTTTGAGGTTACACTTCTGCCTATTTTGACATCCCTTCTTTCAGGATTCAATAATTTATTGTCATTGTCAGAAATTAACAATGAAATTACATTTGAGCATTCATCCATCAGTCTGGCAGTAATACTATTAGTGCAGTTGTAATTGTAAAGTGCAGATCTGCAGAATGTAAACATAACACTTTATAAGGCACATAAAGCATATAAATAAATGAGTACGATTAACATGACAGAGAGACGTGAGGTAGATCAGCAGTAAACAGTGTGTAGATGTGTATGAGCTGCATCAATGCAAAGTCCAGTTCACACTTATAGCATGAGTGGAAAGTGAAGGGTTTATGTGTCCTAAGTGTTTGGAGGGGGGTGAGGGGGACAGTGTTTGTTTAGGAGTCTGATGGCCTGAGGGTAGAAGCTGTTTGCCATTCTGGAGGTTCTGGCTGGGAGTGACCTATACCTCCGACCAGAGGGCAACAGGTGGAACAAGCAGTTTGCTGGGTGTGAGCGGTCTCTTATGATATTATGAGTCCGGCACAGGCAGCGGGAGGTGTACACAGTGGAGATCTCCGGGAGGTCAGTCCCAATGATTTTTCCAGCAGTCTTCACCACCCTTTGAATCGCCTGCTTCTCAGCCCTAGTGCAGCTGGAGAACCACACTAGCAGACCGTACGTCAGCACACTCTGAATGGCACAGTTGTAAAAGTTTGTCATGAGTCTCTGCTGGAGTTTGACTCTCTTTAGTTTCCTCAGGTAGAAGAGCCGCTGCTGTGCTTTTCCTACAGCAGACTTGATGTTTCCACCCCAGGACAGATCCTCTGACACAGTCAGGCCCAAGAATTTAAAGGAGGACGTCCCCTCCACTGCCTCTCCATTAATAACCAGTGGTGCATGCTTTTTTGTTTTTCGAAAATCCACAATCACTTCTTTGGTCTTTTTAACATTGAGGGCCAGGTTGTGTTTACCACACCATCCCACCAATAGCTCAACCTCCTCCCTGTATGCAGTCTCATTGTTGTTTGTTATGAGTCCGAGCACAGTTGTGTCGTCTGCAAATTTGATGATGTAATTAGTAGGGGAGATGGCAGCGCAGTGGAGTGTGTACAAAAGTGGACTTAGCACACATCCCTGTGGAGTACCGGTGTTGATGTAGATGGTGGATGAGATGTGCTCACCTGCTTTCACACACTGAGAGCAGTTGGTTAAAAAGTCAAGTACCCAGTTGCATAGTGAGTTGTTAAGTCCCAGGTTGCTCAGCTTCTGCAGGAGTGTGTTTGGCAGAATGGTGTTAAAGGCTGAGCTGAAGTCAATGAAGAGCAGCCTTGCATATGCGTTTTTGTGTTCCAGATGTTCCAGTACGGTGTGAAGCACAATAGCAACGGCGTCCTCTGTTGATCTGTTTTCCCTGTATGCAAACTGGTACTGATCTAAAGTTGATGGAATAGACTTTTTGATGTGCTTTGTGACCAACCGCTCCAGGCATTTGGCAGGGATGGGGGTTAGCTCCACAGGCCTGTAATCGTTGAGGCTCGTGACGTTGGCCTGCTTTGGAACAGGAACGATTGTGGCAGCTTTAAAACATGCAGGGACCCAAGAGGTAGAGAGGGACAGGTTAAAGATGTCTGTGAAAACATCTGCCAGCTCATCCGCACAGTCCTTAAGCACCCGTCCCAGCACTCCGTCTGGTTCAGCTGCTTTCCTCGGGTTGATGTTGCGCAGGCAGAGTCTCACGTCCTGTAGGTCCAGGATTGGTGCTGTGCCACCTCCAGAAGGCAGGGGGGGCGAAACAGCCTCCTTATTCCAACATTATTATTTCCAACATGTTTCTATTTGGACGTGGTTTTCCAACATATTTTAGTATCGCTATTCCGGCACATCTTTCTTCTTTTTTTTGAGAGTTAAAGATAATTTACCCAGGTTTAATACAATACCGTGTAATAATATCTCTGCATAAAAAAAAGCTTTGGACGGACCCTCCACCAGAAAAGTTACACAATCCACCTTTAAAATCTTTTCTTCTACATTTTTATGATTTATAAATTGTAAGTTGTGCAATTGTTTACTCTGTTTGACCTAAAAAGGAAAGTTTTCGTTGTTATTCCTCTGTATTTGAGCTGAATTTATCTTGACAAATCTTGCAACTGAATGTACCCATAATTTACCTCTCACTGTCCTTCGATGTTCTTGATCTCAACAACTATCAAGTCACACACAAAACTGACTCACACAGTAGCCATCTTCATAGTGACAAATATTTGTAGTCCGTGCTCTCCAAAGCCCTCCAAGATTCAGCAGCCCATTCCCATGCCCAGGTCGACCACATCACTTTGCACTTTATGTCCACTACATGTTGTACTTACATAAACATCCTTGTATTTGTGTTGTATCCTCACATTTTACATACAATATTATGGCAATACGTGCAATAATCGATATATTACACTTGATAAATTGCTGTTTTTTAAGAACCAAATACATTTTTAGCAACAATATTTCTTTGTTAAACCACTTCTTGTGAAAAGTCAACATGAAGTACATCTATTTTAATTTAGTATCGCGATATCGATATTTTAATATTTCTGCATACTCTGATTATCACATTAATATTATTCATGTAGGAAATGTTTGAAAAATAGTAAAGTGCCGCGACTAAATGAAAATTACAATGAAAAAAAAAATTAGTGGAACAATTGAAAAAATAATGTTTATGCCGCTCCTCTGAGAATTAGACATCAATGTCTAAATAGCGGCATGTCAGAATAGCAGCAAGACACTTGGAAAAACGTGTGTTCTTACTGTGAGTGGGCTCGCCTCTCCACAGATCTGCCCTGTAGCCCGGCCTGGTAGCATCATCGTATTGTCTCCATAGCGATAGATACATTTAATGCTATATACGATCGAGCAAAGAAAGAAGCAGGTCTCTATTCAACTCTGCAACAACACACTCACTCTTGAGTATTCAAAATCACAAAAATCATGTTTGGTGGTGGAGTCGTGGTCTTGTAACCGTGGGGTTGTTGGTTCAAATCCCGCTCAGGTCTGAACTGTGTGTTTTTGTTTTGTTTGTTGCAGGTGATGATGCAGATCCTCAAAGACATGGGCATCACCGAGTACGAGCCCCGCGTCATCAACCAGATGCTCGAGTTCACCTACAGTAAGGAACTTTAGACCGAGTTTAGTCCCAGTTTAGACCAGGGTTAGTCCGGGTTTGGTCCTGGTTTGGTCTTGGTTCGATTCTTGTTCAGTCCTTATTTATTTGTTATTTAGTTCTTGTTCAGTCCTAGTTTAGTCCATGTTTAGTCCATGTTTAGTCCTGGTTCGAGCCTTGTTTAGTCCCTGTTTAGTCCTTTTTTAGTCCTGGTTCAGTCCTTGTTTAGTCCTTGTTTAGTCCTGGTTTGATCCTTGTTCAGTCCCGGCTCAGTCCCGGCTCAGTCCCGGCTCAGTCCCGGCTCAGTCCCGGCTCAGTCCCGGCTCAGTCCCTGTTTAGTCCTGGTTCAGTCCTGATTCAGTCCTGCTTCGATCCTTGTTTAGTCCTGGTTTATTCCTTCATTCAGTCCTGGTTCAGTCCTGGTTTATTCCTGTTTCAGTCCGGGTTTGATCCTGGTTCGATCCTGGTTCAGTCCTGGTTCGATCCTGGTTCAGTCCTGGTTCAGTCCTGGTTCAGTCCTGGTTCAGTCCTGGTTCAGTCCTGGTTCAGTCCTGGTTCAGTCCCGGCTCAGTCCCGGCTCAGTCCTTGTTTCTGTTTTTCAGGATATGTGACAACGATCATTGAAGACGCTAAAATCTACTCGTCTCACGCCAAGAAGTCGACCGTGGACGCCGACGACATCAAACTGGCCATTCAGTGTCGCATGGACCAGTCCTTCACCTCGCCCCCGCCCCGAGACGTGAGTGCACTTACACCAGATGCCCTCCCCGCGTGTCCATGGCCTCTTACTGCTCACCCTGCACTTTAGGCCTCTACAAACCTGTTCTGAAATGCAGAGGCTTCTTAGATTAGTTTAAAGTTCAGATTTTGGTCTCTCTAAGATGTGGATGCTCCTGAACACAACTGAGGGATCGTTAAGAAGTTACCGATACGATACACACCTCGATACAGTGAGCTTTCGATTCGATACCCTATATTTCAAATCTTTTCGATATGCTTCAATAAAAAATAAAGACTAAATCATTTTTTTGTGACACTAAAAGTCTGTGTTAAAACACTTCTTATACAAAGTTCATATGAGACATTTTAATCAACAAAACAGTGAAAATGTCAAATGTGTCACATAAACGAGTTTCCTTGTAGTAAACAAGAAACAAAACTGTAGCTGTAACAAAATAATCTAGTAAAATACACCAAAAAATACTCTTGATATATCAATACAGCAGCCCGTGATATCGATACGGTATCATCACATTAAACGATACGATATATCGTCCATTTTTACTTGTATTACTTAGTTTAATGTCTTTGTCTTGTATTGTAATTGCCTGTTTTTATTTGACTTTGTTATTTTTATTTGTCCTGAATGGGTTTAAAATGTGACCAGTAACTGAATCTGGATTTTAGCAAAAACACAGCTATTATATGTCAGAGGAAAAAGTATAATTGAGCAAGTATGACAGCCTAGACGGACTACTCATTGCACTAAAATGTAAATACCAAATTGTTTTTTTTAGCTAAAAATGATGCCTCCTTTTCTTTAGTTTTGACAGATACGTTTAAAATGTTACTTCCTGATTGCACCGCAGATGTAATTCCATAAGTAATTGGCCATGTTTACATGATGTTTTTTAATTCCGAATTGAGATTTACATGGAAAACACGCCTTTATTTAATTCCGCGCAACGTCAGGAAGGTTCTGATTGGACAGCGACACAAACGTATTTACGTCTTTGGGAAGAAAACCCACACTTCAGCTGCTCCCGGCTTTTTACTTCAGAATTAAGTTGAATTCAGAATAATCATTTTCATTAGGAATTAAGTGTTAACATGGTCTTTTTAAAGCGGAATTCATTTTTATTTGGAATTAAAGCTCTCAGTTGTCTTTGCATTTATTTACTATGCACTGCTTCTTGCATTTTTCCATCATTCCTCTTCCCGATGGTGTTTTCTGGTGTGTTTTCTGGCGTGTTTTCAGACAATATCATGTGGTGTTTTTCAGTTCCTGTTGGAGGTGGCGCGTCAGAAAAACCAGACTCCTCTTCCTCTTATCAAACCGTACACAGGACCACGGCTTCCCCCCGACCGCTACTGTCTGACGGCCCCCAACTACAGGCTCAAGACCGTCCCCAAGAAGGTAAACAAATGTGTGCAGAGACTTCTTATAAACTGGGTGTCGATACTGAAGACGCTGCACCCACAGGACAAAACTCAACCTTTCCTGAACAGTTTTAAGGCTCTTTTGGCGTCGTTATTTAACAGAAAACAGACTCGATATTAGACATTTTTGGAAGTATAAAGCAGTTTAGATGCAAAAGTGAGGAAGAAAACTGTTGTGGTGTGTTTTTGTTGCAGGTGATGCCCTCTGCTGGTCGGATCACAGTCCCGCGCCTCAGTGTCGGAGCCGTGTCCAGCCGCCCCTCCACCCCCACTCTAGGTACGAGGTTTAGACCGGGTTTAGTCCTGGTTTAGTCTCTGGTTAAAACCTGGTTTAATCTGGGCTCAGTCTTGGGTTAGCCTCTGGTTTAGTCTCTGGTCTAGTTTTTGTGTTTAGTCTTGGTTTAGTCTCTGGTTCAGTCCTGGTTTAGACCTGATTCAGTCCTGGTTTAGTCTGGGCTCAGTCCTGGTTTAGTCCTGGTTTAGTCTCTGGTTCAGTCCTGGTTCAGTCCTGGTTTAGTTCTGGTTTAATCTGGGTTCTGTCCTGGTTTAGTCTCAGGCCTGGTTTAGTCCTGGTTTAGTCTCTGGTTTAGACCTGGTTCAATCCTGGTTTAGTCCTGGTTTAGTCCTGGTTCTGTCCTGGTTTAGTCTGAGTTCAGTCCTGGTTTAGTCTCTGGTTCAGTCCTGGATTAGACCTGATTTAGTCCTGGTTTAGTCCTGGTTTAGTCTGGGTTCAGTCCTGGTTCAGTCCTGGTTTAGTCTGGGTTCAGTCCTGGTTTAATCCCGTGTCCCCCTCAGGTTCCTCGGTCCCGTCGGTGTCTAAAGTCTCCGCTCCGGTCTCGTTGGCGGCGCAAAGGTTCACGGTTCAAATCCCGAGTGCCCAGAGCCACACCCCCAAAACCAGTAAGCCCCGCCTCCTCTGAACAATGTTAGATTTGAACATTTTAACATGTTTTACACTTTCTAAAAATAACGAACGACATATTTTAACATTTTAACGTGTTTCAAACTTTCTAAAAACTTTCTAAAACGACAATCATGTGTTTTAATACAAATCTGTGGCTCCTCCCCCTCAGCCACGGCCACGCCCCCTGTCCTGATGAGCTCGTCTCTGATTGGTCAGAAGACTCTCCTGATGAGCAGCGGCAGCCTATCACAGAGCGACAGCCTGAAGCGCAAACACGAGGACGACGACGACTACGACGCCATTTAACCTCACTTAAAACATTAAAATAAAAATGAAAGGACTCGTATTACACATTTTCTGATCTGTTAAACACACCTGGAGTTTTGTTTTGTTAGGAAACAGGATTATAACACGACTTAAAGCTCCCGAGAGTCAATTTTGTGTAATATAGAACCTTTAAAATAACCAGTCACATGTAAATAAACATTTTTTTTTGTTTTTACCGTTTAATGGGTTACAGCTGGTTGTATTTTGGACTCCTCAAGTTTTGGTATTTTACTTTTTATAATTTAAAATAAAATGTTTGTGTTCATGTAGCTTAAATAACACTGTACTCAGACACCTCTTTTACAGATTAAGACCAGGCAGCAGCAACACGTTTTTATAATAAAAGTTTGATAGAAGTGGGAATGTGGTTTGATTATTTGCCTTATTTATTTGATTCTTTCTAACTTTGCGTTTCCATTACAGAAAGAAAAGTTAAAAGCAAACTTTGGAGATATGTTTTATGCTATACTGTGGAATACTAAAGCCAAAGTCCCTCCAATCAAGTCCATTCGAAGTCCACAAATGGAGCTTGAGCTGTTTCTGTTCTTGTGCTGCAATCATACAGTCTGTGGTATTTGATTGCAACACAAGAGCAGAAACAGTTTAAAGCGGACCTGTTCTGCTTGTGTCCACACTGTAGTTAGAATCTATGGCATCAGTGGATCTGTGGTGCCCAGTGGGAGCAGACGTCAGTGTTAAAGCTGAACTCCGGCACGTTTGAAGCTACCGTTTGTTGCTAGAGGTGGTCGAATTCTGTCAGAAACCAAAAAACGGCACAGATCAGACTCAAGTTGCCGAAGTCGTTTCTATTCTTATTTATTTACAAGTGAATTATATTTTCTGAAAAACACAAAAAAAAAGCCCAAAAGACTCAACAATTGAGTCTTTTGGGCTTTGGCCTGTGCAGTGGGAAATCAACAGAGGGAAGTGTAAGGTGCTTATAAAGTTGTTTTCTAACATTTCCAGACACTAATGAGTGAACCAGGCAGAGCGTTTTGTTTGTTAGACTCGTGGCTGTTGTAAGATGGGTTAAAGTGGTGTTAAGCTTCTTCAGTGTGAAGCAAATTGGTGTTTTACATAAAAGTTCAGAACTTGCCCCCATCACTACACTAGTTTGTTGCCTTGACAGACTCACTGCCACAGTGAGATCTCCACCGAGGAAACACTGATCTGTGCCGTTTTTTGGCTTCTGACAGAATTCCACCACCTCTAGTACGGACTTTAGCTTCAAACTTGCCCGAGTTCAACTTTAAATCATGACTTTGGTTTTAGTTGTGTTAAAATGCAGTTACATCCTCAAAAACAAACCTGGAATCTTGTTGCAGTTCTGTGGGTCTGCCCATCATCTATACTTTCCTCATGATTGAAAACCATTTTGTGTGTTTTTTTTCGTTAGTCTTGTGACATAATTGTACTGAAGGACTCCTGTGGGTCCTGTCTCACATTTATGCCCTGACAAAGACCATCTCACTGGTCAAAGCTTTGGCATCCGTCGATGTAATAAAGGACTTTTAATATACAGCTCTGGAAAAAAATAAGGGACCACTGCATTTCTGTTCTAAAATCAGCGTCTCTACATGTGTGACGGCCGTTTTATTCCAGCGTTTGGTGAATTCCAACACAAACACACCTCATTCTGCTTCATGAGGCACTGATGAGGAGATCATCTGAACCAAACCTGATTTATGGAGGAAAAGGAGAAAAAACACTGCTCATATCTTCTTACAGTTATTCCACTAAATATTGATTTCTGAACTCCTCCTAAGTTAAAACATTAGTATTGTGTTGTTTTCTTCACATTTTTTGAGGTCTGAAAACATTTCATCTTTTTTGTTATTTTGACCATTTGTCATTTTCTGCAACTAAATGCTCTAAATGACAATATTTTTTATGTGGAATTTGGGAGAAATGTAGTTTATAGAATGAAACAAAAATGTTAGTTTTACCTATAAGTAGTAAAATCAGAGAAACTGAGAAGCAGTGGCCTCTTATTTTTTTTCCAGAGCTGTATTCAGTCGATGTGCCTCGGGTTTGTACCTGGCCCATTTTTTACTTTCCGTAAGGGTTATTTCTTGTTCAGATTTCACGTTAACCCTCGTAGAGCACCTGCACCGCTGTTTTCGGACTGTTTTGTGAAGCGCTCTACCTCTTCTCTTCACCTGATACTTACAGTTGTTTTGTTTCATTCACACATTGTTTCCTTCACCTTTAATATTAGCCTGTCTACATGTCTAAAGCTCCAAACGCTCTGTTCCACCTTGTGATGTCACGAAACCATTGTTTATTAAACTAAAAGGTTAAAAACAGCCGCTGAGATTTACAATTCTGGAGCTGAAATCATCCAAACGATTCAAGCGAAGGCGCGTGGCGTTTTAAAACACTGTGGAGCACTTCCTGTATTACCGCATGACATCACAAGGTGGAACGGCGCTTAAACATACAGGGTTTGTGTGTTAAACGTGAGAATGAAACAAAACACAACTCCAGGTCTGTTCATGATGAGGAAACGTAACATAAATCAGAAAACAGTGTGATATGGGAGCTTTAAATGTTCATTAATGAGACAGGACGCTCATTTAAATTCATTTCACTTTAATAATAAAAAGAAAACTAAAATAAATCTCAACATAAAAAATACAAGTCAAATCTGATTATGAAGAGTCGTGGTGCGATGTACATTAATAATAATAATAATAATAATAGAATCAGTCACCATAGAGGCGAAGGAGAACTCTGTCGTCCAATATTTTCACACAAATTTGAATCACGACAAAACTCCGACGTCACGGCTCGAAATTCACAGCACAGCGAAGAAAAACATGCTGAAGAGCGCCCCCTGCCCGTCTGCGCGCACGTCACGCTGAACGAACATGGTATTTTATCACAGAGGAGCGTTCGGTGCGGCGCGGCAGGAGGCGTAAAAACATCACGTGTGACTTGAAAACATCAACTTTGTCTGGAAAAAAATGGCTGTGTGAAACTGACCGATCAGAGCAGAGCGCGGCAGGAAGTGGAGCCAAGTTTAAAGGCCGAATAATTTTACGGTTTTTTTTATAAATTTAACTGCTTAACACATTCAGGACATGACGCAAAGTATTAAAATGGATAAAATAGGGAGTATTTTAGTTCTACAGGGTATTAACTGTGAACACGTCACATATTTAGATCACTATTTTACGTTTTATCGTTTTGAAAATGCCGTATTTGCAGAAAACGATGCATTATTGTTGTTTATATGGTTTGTTTTCTAAGTTTTCTGTTGGATTTTTGACCTCCCCTCCCTTTGCTCTTCACGCTAAGCTGCTCCCCCTTCAGAGCGCTACCACTACGCAACCGTCGAAAGGAAAAGGAACTACTCGACATCACATCATTGTTCATCATCATCATTGTATTTGTATATTTATGGAGAATTAATGCGTGGCTCGTACGGCTAATCTAAAAGAGGGTTTGAGATCGCTAGATGACTCACACACGGAAGAGTTTGAAAACCACGTCAGATTTTGCACGATGGAGCTCAAAAGTGACCGCCCAACCCCCAGTTCCGCAAGTAAAATTCTCCTGTTTTCGCCCAAAAATTGAAAAGATAAAGTTTGAAAAATGTAATGACCACAAGACCTGAAAGACCTGCGAAGTTGGTAAAACTTTTTGCAGAATCTTTTGTTTTAAAAGTGCTTTTTGGACTTAAAGATGTCTGTAGAATCCAGAGTAAAGGAGAATTTCAATTTGTCAACTGGACGAACGTTTATTTACGTCTTCAGCTCTCGTCAGACGCTGAAGGGACGAGCTAACTACACGGAAACTACCATATTTTTCGGACTATAAGTCAGTTTTTTCATGGTTTATACTCAGGTGTGACTTCTAGCGATTTGTTTTTCCATTTTTGATCCATATATACGATTCATATATTTGGTCTATGGGCTGTCAGTGTGAAAAATGTAATATATAAGTCACACTTTTTTCAGGGTTTATACTCAGGTGCGACTTATATATGACATTTTTCACACGGACAGCCCATAGACCAAATATAAGAATTGTATATTTGAATCAAAAATGAAAAAAACATGGTTATCCGACAAATAAAGAAAAGAGCTTTTTCGTTTTCTTATTTTTGGTTCTATATTGAAAAACGAATTAACAAATAATACATGGATTCTTCTCTTTTGGGTTGTTTTTATTACTATAACTTCTATAATTTGCCTTTCAAGATTAAATGTTGGCTCTTTGTCTCTGATTTTATAAATTTCCCCCAAAAAGTGTGACTTATACATGTTTTTTCTTCTTCATTGTGCATTTTTTGGCTGACAGAGCGACTTGTACTCCGGAAAATACGGTACATCTGGAACTAACACCCTACTTTTTTACTTGTTTGTACTTGTACTGCAAACAAGAAGGGTGTTAGTTTCACAGGAGTTTCACAGTAGTTTAATTTAATGTTTGTCCTGCTGAAAAATTTAGTTTCTCCTTTGGCTTTTTGGACTGAAAACAATTGTGTTATTATATTAGATCGCACATACTGTAGCTGATGAGCCTCTGTCAAACTTTAAATCTTAATATTTGAAAAACCTACGGGGAAAATTAACGAAAAATCTACTTTTGGAACCAGCGCAGACGTGGAAGTGGGTGAAACTGTGAAGCTCCAAATATTGTGTCAAAAAAGTCTCTAAAAAGGCTGAGTAAACGCTTTAAACAATTACTAATTACTGCCGTTTAAACATCTGTCTAAAAATTTGAGAAAACTCTAACTAAAACAAAAAAAAAAAGCTCAAACTTCCTGAACTCTGCTCCATTTCCTGCCGCTTAAAAACTCTGAAATCTCCAAATGAAACGATAAAAATCCTTCATCAAAGCGAGTCCTGCTGCATTTGGTTCACACGTTTTGGCACGTTTAAATTTAAGGTTAAAATGCCGCAATTTTTTTTTTCATAGAAGACGCCGTGTGGACTTTTAAAGGGAAATAAAGGGGAAATATTAAAGTTTTAGAACATTTTGCTTTTAAATGTGCCAAGTTTTAAAGGCCGGTATCTTCGTAGAGCTCATATTTTGGTGTTTTAATAGTAATAGTTGATTATTTTTTTTACATTTTAACTTATTAATATTGCGCAAGGGCAAGTTTTTCTTATCGTTTACGTCGTTTCCCATGAAATATCCAAAAAGTAAAGTCATAAATGTTGAACCTAAATCATTTGTACTGGTGACAAACTCCAAAAACTCGTCGCTTTACAACAGGAATCTGCCTTTTAACAACTTAATTCACGTTATTTGCCCGTGTCCGTGTTAAATATGATCAGCGTTTAGTATTGTGATCAAATTAATATGGTTAAAATGCTAAATAATGTTGTAATATGACAAATTCTTAGGTCTAGTTCAAGATTTGTGAGTTTACCTTTTGGATATTTCACGATAAATACAAAGCAAACAAAAGGGAAATCGGAAAATGAAAATCTAAAAATAACCAATACAGAAGCAAGACCAAGAACTTCATCCACAAAAAAAAAAAAATATTATATATATTAAAAAAAATGTTGACATTACAACATTGATGCGTAAACGACAGCGGATTTTGGCTTAAAAAACAAACGAAACAAAAAAAAAAAAGACAGCTGTGCACTTTTTAAAAATGATCTAAAATTTCAAGAAGACAAGTAAAATAATGGAGCAAATTTGGGCACATTTTTATAAGTTTATCATTAACGAAATATGACACAAACATGGCAACTTTTTTTTTTTACAATAAGGCAAATTCTTTTAATGCAAAAAATATATAACGTGACGAATACACATTTCATATTTTAACCTTTTATAAGTAGCTTTAGTTAAAACACTTAAGTGGAGTTTATTCCTCATAAAAGTGGCATTTTGGAAAAGTTTATACAAGTTTGGTCCAAATTTTGTGAGTTTTTTGAGGGGGGAAATGTTTCAAAATAAAGCGAGAAAAGGCTGGAGTTTGTCCTTTCAGATTAAGAGCGTTTGGGACCAGGGCTGTTGTGGCTTTTGGTTCGTTTTGTTGGCAACGGTTTTATTTTGAAGGCACAGATTTGAAGCGTCGCGGATTTGAATCGTTTCACGCAGAACCAAACGACAGCAGCGTTTCTATTTTTTCGTCACAAAAAATTAATTTATTTTTACACCGAAAAAATGTTGAGGCGACGCTTTTCGACGACTTTCACTGTCACTAAATATTTTCACTCCTTCAATGATCATAAGAGACGGATTTAAACTAAAAAAAAATTAAAGGGTTTTTTGTCGTTTTTTACCAATTTCTGCAGAAATATTAAGCAAAAAAAATAAATAAAAAGGGGAATTCATATAAAATTCATATGTTTAATGAACCTAATCCCCCAAACGAATCAAGAATTAAACCCAGTATGTAGTTTTCATAGTAAAAAGGTTAGTTTTATATGGATTAATTGAAAAAAAATTAAGCACATTTTGAGTTAATCTGGGTTTTTTTGGCAGGATAAAAATACATTTGTGAATGAAAATAGTGAGTGACAGCGGATAATTGCATCGCCGAACGTCCGAAGCGAATAAGAGGAGAAAGAGAAGAGGAGGAAAAGGAAGAGTTTTGCGCTGGTGACCCGAGCTTCATGAGACACAGAAACAAACACAGAAAAGATGAGTCTACGTTTCAAATATTCAAATATAGAATCTGATTTGTACAATCGTCACATCCGCCGCGAGGGAGTCGGCTCAGAGCTCCGCTTCAAACTCAAACGCCACAAGAACAGGTAGAAAAATAATCTGTGACTATATTTAACACGAGACGGGAATGTGACAACGAGGAAGTGTTGGAGAAATGTCAGGAGCAACAGCAGAGGCGCCTACAGCAGGACTGAACCAGGACTAAACCAGGTCTGAACCAGGTCTGAACCAGGTCTGAACCAGGTCTGAACCAGGTCTGAACCAGGTCTGAACCAGGTCTGAACCAGGACCAACTCTAGACTAACCAAGAGCTGACTCAGGTCTAACCCAGGACTAACTCTGGACTAAGACAGGACTAAACCAGGTCTAAACATGGACTAAACTGAGACTAAACCAAGACTAAAGTGGGAATTAAACCAGATGTAAACCAGAACTGAACTGTGACTAAAGCAGGTCTGAACCAGGACCAACTATGGACTAACCGGGGGCTGGCCCAGGTCAAACCCAGGTGTTACCCAGTTCTAAACCAGGACTAACTCTGGACTAAGACAGGACTAAACCGAGACTAAACTAAGTCTAAACAAAGACTAAACCATGAATAAACCAGGTGTAAACCAGAATTTCACTGGGATTAAAGCAGGTCTGACCCAGGATTAACTCTGGACCAAACCAGGACTAAAACCAGGACCAAGTCTGGCCTAAAACAGGACCAACTCTGTACTAACCAAGGACTGACCCAGGTCAAACCCAGGTGTTACCCAGTTCTAAACCAGGTCTAAAGCAGCACTTAAAACAGGACCAAACCAGAACTGAACCCGGACTTTCCTCTGGCGGACAAAGAAACAACAATAATGGAATGTTTTTTGCCTAAACTTCGAGCTGCGTCGAAATCAACCAGGAAACTGTAATTACAAAACCTACGAACTCGTCTTCACACATTTCGGCCCCAGGAATCACACAAAAGTGAAACACACGAAAGAGAAAAGATGCCGTTTAGCTTATCTGAAGATCTGTGGTGAGTTTTGCGTTAAAGTTTGAGCTCTGAGCCGGATCCGTTTCAGTTTTAAACTCCTGTGTTTTCAGTCTGTACAACGCTCTACACGTCCGAGCTGCGAAAACCACATCTGTGACTTTTCGGATGACCGGAAGACCAGGAAATCAGGGTTAAAACGCATTTTTTCATAATTTAACTTCATTTATCGTATTTTATCCACTGCTCTGTGATATTCTCTGGTTGTTTTATCAGAAATATCCAAAAATTAAATCCACATATGTGTTTTTTTTCACTTAAAACACATTTTTCTTGTCCTGATCTTGGTCTAAACACTACAGGGATGCAGGAGGATGGGAGGGCATCTGACACACGGCGTGATCCACACTGATGTTCTGATGTTCTCGGTCATAGAGTAACAGCGTCGTGTGCGTTTTCTGCAGCTCTGGTCTGTACCCTGCGGCGTCTAAGTGTAGGAGCTGGATTTTTTTTAGATTTTCTGTGATTTTTTTGTAGAATTCTCTGATGGTTTTTTTGGGGGCGGAGCTTCTAGCAGTCCTCGTCTTTGTCGTCCACGACGCCTTTGAGCCGGAGCCGAGCGAAGTCCTCGAACACAAAGTCGTCGTCCTGGGACATGCTGCTGCAAACGGACAGAGAGAGAGAGAGAGAGATTAAGACCAGTGAACAGAGAGAGAGAGAAAGAAAGAGACATTTAGATGAGTAAAAGACAGACAGACATTAAGACAAGGAAACAGAGAGAAAGAAAGATATAAAACCAGTAAACGGATAGAGAGGGATTAAGACCAGTGAACAGAGAGAGAGAGAGAGAGAGAAAGAGACAAAGAGAGAAAGAAAGAGACATTTAGATGAGTAAAAGAGAGACAGACATAAAGAAAACTAAACAGAGAGAAAGAAAGAAAGAAAGATATAAAACCAGTAAACGGAGAGAGAGAGGGATTAAGACCAGTGAACAGAGAGAGAAAGAAAGACAGAGACACATTAAGACGAGTAAACAGAGAGAGACAGAGACAAAGAGACATTAAGAAGAGTAAACAGGGGAATGAAAAGAGAGAGTGAAAACGACAGAGAAAGAGAGACAGAGGAAGACAGACAATTAGATGAGTAAAAGACAGAGAGACAGATTAAGACAAGTAAACAGAGAGAAAGAAAGTTAACAGAGAGGGAAAGAGAAAGACAGAGACATTAAGACCAGTAACAGAGAAAGAGACATTTAGATGAGTAAAAGAGAGAGATTGAGAAAAAGACATTAAGATGAGTAAACAGACAGAAAGAGAAAGAGACATTAAGACCACTAAACTTATACAGAGAGAGAGAGAAAAAGAGAGGCAGAGAGAGAGACGGAGAAAGAAACAGAAAGCGAGAGAAAGAGGGAGAAACAGAGAAAGGGACAGAGAAAGTGACAGAGAAAGGGAGAGACAGAGGGAGAGAGAAAGAGTAAGAGAGATAGAGAGAAAGAAAGAAAGAGAAAGACAGAGAGAGAAAGAGACAGAAAAAGAGAGGCAGTGAAAGAGAGAGAAGAACAGAGACAAAGAGAGAAAAAGAGATGGAGAGAGAAGAGACATTAAGAAGAGTAAACAGGGGGAAGAAGAGAGTGAAAGACCAAAACTTAAACAGAGAGCGAAAGACAGAGACAGAGAAAGAAAAAGAGAAATAGAGAAAGAGACAAATGGAGAGAGGGAGAGAGAGAAACAGAGAAAGAGACAGAGAGACAAAGAGAAAGAGACAGAGAAAGAGAGACAAAGAGAGAGACAGAGACATTAAGAAGAGTGAACAGGGGGATGAAGAGAGAGAGAGTGAAAGACGAGTAAACATATACAAAGAGAGAAAGAAAAGAAAAGAAAGAAACAGAGAGAACACAAAGTGGTGCTGCTGCAGAGAGAGAAAGTTCGAAACGGGCAAAGACAAACGACATTAAATAAATCTGAAAATAATGCCACATTTGGCCCTTAAATGAAAGAGTGAGTGTGGAGCTTCCCAGAATTGTGTTTGGAGCCTCAGTTATTCATGATGTTTATAAAAGTATTCATGAAGGTATGAGCGTGACTAATAACTAAGGGTGCGGTATGTAAATAAACTGAACTCACTTTGTGTCAAACTCGATGAGGTTTGTGTCGATGGGAGGGTCCATCTCAGGCACCGCTGTGGGACAAGCACAACACGTTTAAACTTTTATTATGTTCAAACTTAAAATACAAAAACACACAACATTCGAACATGAGGCGTGTTTAACCCTGTGGCGCGTATTTGACTTTTGCCTTTTTAATCGGTCAGTAATTTTGTGCACGTTTATCCAGTCGCATGAAACGTGTTTGTTTAAACGTCGTGTTTATCGGATTCTATCATTAAGAGCCACCACGTGCGCAGTATTTGGACATCCAGGACATTTTTGGTTCATAATTTCTTTTCCCCTTTTATGAGCTCATTCTTTTCAGACACTTCTGCGCTACATTTTCGTATAAACAATTTTGAACATTTTTATGATCTTAACCCTTTAAATTAGGGTTGGGCGGTATACACATTTTTACACTGTTAAACCGTCTCAGCATTTTACCGGAGGAAAACGGTTTTACTGTGACTAATTACGAATTATTTTGTATTATTTTGCACCAAAACCCTTCAGAAACAGAGTCGCAGCTTTATATTTGAAGATGAGGCACAAGTTCTGATCAAACCAAACTTTGCAGCGCGTTCGATCGCATCAGCATCAGTGCACGAGCTGTTTTTATCAGCGCTTATACTGTATGCAAATGAGCCATGCGCTTTGAAGTTTGGCTTGTGTAAAACGTAAACAAATGTGCCAAAGCTGCATTAAACACATTATTACTCAAAGTCTAGAATGAGCGGAGCAGCGGAAATGTAGAGCGGTGGAGAGGACCAATCACAGCCCTTATTGTCTGCGTCGTTTTGAGGCGTCGTTAGAAAGTTTCGAAGGTGCACGGCGGTCGATGCGGACACTGTGCGGCTTTACCGTCTCCTCCGTGAAAGTCTGACTTCGCCCTCGAGCGGGAACTTTCTCCTCTTCAGCGCCTCATCCTCTCTCGACTCTCGGCTTCAATAAAACGTCTCCATCACAAACTTTTGGGCTCAACGTCGCACACGAAGCGTCAGTCAGGTTTTTTTCTTCTTCCTCGCTGCGTGTGGATGGAAATCTCCGAGCGGAACCACGTTTGAAGAGGAGAGAGAGCGGAGGGGAGAAAGTCCTGCTGTGGTTTTAGGTCCTGCAGATTTTTTAAATTACGGTGATGAAACTGACACTGCTGCTACTTTTTGATACCGCGGGAGACCAGATTACCGTATTACCGCCCAACCCTACTTTAAATGCAACTTCTTATCATAAAAGGACCAAAATCTTCCTACGACGTCATGTATAAAGCTGAGATTTTATATTTTATAACTTATTTTTCCATTTTATTTTGACTTGTACATATAAGGTTCAATGACGTATAAGGATTTTCAACAGGCAAGTTTTAAAACATAAAAAATATTCCTTAAGATTGAGTCGTATGTTCAAAGATCAATTTGATTTTTAATACATTTTCCCTCGGTGAACTTTAACCCCACTTGTCGCGCCATTGAATTTGCACAGGCGCACGCGGTCCGATTACATCTAAACAATGAACATGGCCTCGGACACTAGTGGCAACGCTAGCAAAATCCCGGATTTAAAGACACCAGAAACACTCAAAGCTCCGTCTGACACCATTTCGGATTCAGAAACGATAAAGACAAAGATGCGCTCAACAGAAGCAAAACGAATTGAAGGCCAAATGGCGGTGAAGCACAGCGGAAACACAACCAACCGCAGGAACAGTTCAGAAATGGTTCTAATAACACTGACCCAAATCGAGATGGGATCGGATCAGATCGTGGTAATCAACTCTGAATCAGTACCCAACTCTACTAGTTACACTGGTGTATTAAAGTAGACGTGTCGTAGATGTGTTTCTGTACCAGACTGGGGGCGAGAGGCTGGGGGCTCCACAGGTTTGGGGTGCATCAGGATGAAGGGCAGCTCCACAGACACGTCACTGAAAATAATTACACAAACGTAATACAGTTATTATATTATTATTAGACTCTAAGAATGAGCTAAAGGTGCCACACTGACCCTCCGCGGGAAACCACCAGCTTCACTTTGACTCTGTAGGACACCAGGATCCCCAACACCTCCTTATTAGTTACATCCTTCACTCTGAGGAGACAAGACCGGGTTTAGACTTTAGTTTCAAAGTGACTAGGTCCATAAACAAGGCTTATAATAATAGTAGTAGTAGTGTTTGCAGTAGTAGCAGTAGTCCTCGCAGTAGTATTCTTACATAGTAGAAGATGCCAGGTTTGTGTCTTCGTGCTTGAGTTTTCCGTCCAGAGCGAGTCCTCGTTTCTCGCGGTTCTTGTCCAGTGTGGGGGTCAGAGTGTAGACTTTACAGAAGGTGGAGCTCGACGACACCTGGTCACTGTGGAGGAGGAAGAGGAGGAGTCATGTCACTTTATGTCACTGTACATCAGGCAAAAGTTTGGACACGCCCTCTTATTCAATGTGCTTTTTTCACTTTTATTACTTTTTACTAGGGGTGTAAGAAAAAAAAAAATCGATTCAGTAATATATCGTGATACTTGTACTCGAATTGAATCAAAATGCATCTAAATCGATTTTTAAAATAATATTTTTCCGTAAAATGTATTAGTTCCATTCATTGTTCTCATGATTTAAAAAAGGTAATAAATTATATTTCATACAATTTGGTTCTCGTGAAGGTGTAGCTGATTATATTGTTAGAAGTAATTATTAATAAATTGTATTATAGTAATATTGTTTTAGTATTGGGACATATCGTGACATCGAATCGTGACATGGATATCTTATGTATCGTATCGTCAGACTCAAGGCAATGCACAATCCTACTTTTTACATTTTAGATACATATGAAGATGTCAAAGATATGAAGCAGAGATATGGGATTATAGGGCAACATCTCAACTAAATATTTTTATATTTTAAATTCAAATTCCATCCTTTGCTTTGCTGAAAGTGTTGCAAACCTTTGGCCTTTTCTCATGAAGTCACCTCCTGAAATGGTTTTCACTTCACACTTCTCAACTGTGAAGTGAAAACCAAAAACCCAAACCAGAAATCCCAAAAGTGCAAACCACGGTTCAAAGTCAATTGTGGCCATTTTTAAAAATCTAAAACATGTTTGGAGTAAATTAGAGTTTATTTTTTACTCCATTCCATATGTGTCACAGTTCTGGTGCATTCAGTGAAAACAGCAGTGACAGGAAGAATGCAAAGGGTGTGACGGCTCCTATCAGCCTATGCAAAACATGACTCATGCACAGTTAACACTTAGTGCAGTTCAATAGACCGAGCAAACAGACACTAAACAAGTAGGTGTTAGATTCGGGGTAGTTAGCTCATCCCTTCAGGCAGATACAGAGGTGTGAAAAAGCATTTGCCCCCCTTTCCCGAGTTACTTTCTTTTGGACTTTTGTCACTCTTAGCCATTTCAGATCAAACAAACTTGAATATTAGACAAAGATGACTCACAAGTAAACACAAAATGCAGTTATAAGTGCAGATTTTATTTATTTATCATCATCTGACCCTACATGGCCCATGTGAAAAAGTAATTTCCCCTAAACCTAATAACTAGTTGAACCACCCTGAGCAGCAACAACTGCAGTCAAGCGATAAGTGCCAGTGAGTCTTTCACATCGCTGTGTTTTGGCCCACTCTTCTTTGCAGAATTGTTTTAAATGAGCCACACTGGAGGGTTTCCGAGCATGAACCGCCTCTTTAAGGTCATGCCACAGCATCTCAAATGAGTTCAGGTCTGGAGTTGGACTAAGCCACTCCAAAACCCTCATTTTGTTTTTTAAGCCATTCAGAAGTGGGACTTACTGCTGTGCTTTGGATCATTGTCCTGCCGCAGAACCCGAGTGCGCTTTAGAGAACAGCGCAGGACTGTTTTTTCATCCCACTCCCACTGAATTTCTGACCATTACTGCCCAAACTTGCCCAGTCCCGCGACGTGTACGCCCACTCCCGCCCGCAACCCGCGAATCTCTGAGAATTATGTCTGCACATGTACAGTAACGTCACAAGCAACGAAGTCCAGCTCCTTTCCATCGCCGTCACAAACAGAGAATTGTGTCCAGATGTCAGACTTTCCTTGTTTGTTTTTTGTGCTGTATAACCCTTGTTTGATCCCTTGTTTTAGCCGCCCATTCCCGCCCGCAGGGAAAGTGAAACCGCCCGTTCCTGCCAGATTTGCGTTGGGCCCGATCCCAATGCAGACCTGTAGTGCTCTTCAGTTTGAGGTCACAAACTGATGGCCGGACATTCTCTTTCCGGATTTGCTGGTAGAGCAGAGTTCATGGTTCCTTCAATCACAAGGTCGTCCTGGTCCTGAAGCAGCAAAGCTCCAAACCGGGACACCACCACCATGTTTCAGTCTTGGCATCATGTTCTTTAAATCAAATACTGTGTTCATTTTACGCCAGATGTAATGGGATGCACTCCTTCCAAAATGTTAAACTTTTGTTTCATCAGTCCACAGAATATTTTTCCCAAAACTTCAAGTAGTTTTTTTTTTCCCGGCAAAATTGAGACGAGTCTTTATGTTCTTTTTGTCAGCAGTGGGTTTCATCTTGGATTTCGGCCATGCATTCCACCATTTTTGCCTCGCCTGTTTCTTAAGGTTGAGTCATGAACACTGACTTTTACTAAGGCGAGTGGGACCTGCAGTTGTTTAGATGTTCTTCTGGGTTCACTGGAGTCCCAAAGATTTAGAAATGGCTTCGTAACCTTTTCCAGATTGAGAAATGTCAGTTACTTTTCTTCTTATTTGCTCCTGAAGTTCTTTGGATCGCGACACAATGTCTTGGGTTCAATACGGCCGACTCCACCTCGTCAGTCGGGTTCTATTTAAGTGATCTCTTGATTTAAAGGTCTGGCAGCAATAAAACCTGAGTGTGGCTATGAAACTGAACTCCGCTTTCCACAATAATATGATTACCGGTAATCAGTTACGTCATCATTTAAAAAGGAGGGGAATTTCTTTTTCACACAGGATCATGAAGGTTTGGATATCATTTCTCTCTTAACAAACAAAACCGTCATAGAAAAACAGCAGTTTTGTTTACTTGGGTTATCTTTGTTTAATATTTACATTTGATGATCTGATATACACACACGCTTTTTTTTTAACCTAAATTGTACATTGTAGCTTGAAAATACAGCAATGTTACTGTTTTATACCAATTTCTGAGGACTACATAAATGCAATAACATGCAAAACATTATTGCATGCTATTGAATCTGATCTTATTTTATATTTTGTAATTGTAAATACATTTATGTACACTTCAGTTTTTCTTAAGTGTGACACACATGCTAAAAAGTAAGAACTGCACTGTATGAGGTCGTGTCCACCGGAAATCTGACAAGAAGCTGAAGAAACGTCAACACTAATATAACTTTTGTCCAGTTAGAATTGATGTTTTTCTTTTGCCAAGAAAAATAAATTAAAAAGTGTCCAAACTTTTGACCGGTTGTATTAAACATTCATGTGATTTGTCTGTATGCAGAATATTTAAAGTATAAATACTCACTCTGCCTCGAGTTGTGCCACGGGACACTTGTACTGCGCTGTGCTGAACAGGCAGATGTCTGCGTACTGACGCACTGCAAACACACACGTACTGTTACTACATACTGTATTCTAGTACATACTCCCATAGTAGAGTACATATATTCCTGAAGTACCACAGTGTTAATACAATAACACAAAACAAAGCTGTGCATTTTCATTTCTTATATTCATATAAACGGTGTGATATTGTCATAAATATAATTCTTCAGATATATTTAGTACCTGATATTTTGACTCTCTTGACCGTCTTGGTGGAGTTGTTTGTGACGTGGACGTTGACGCTGATTGGTTCTCCGTGATAATACAACTGAAACACAGAAAGGGGTTTAGTCCGTTTTTTTCAGAGCATCCCCAGGTTTGACTACCCCAAATTCAAGACTTTAAGACCATTTAAATGAAAATTCAGACCAATATCAGACCCATTATGTGGGTGCAAAACATTACTCACTGCTTTAAATAACAAAAAATACTTGTATTACAAAATCTCATTCAGAACTCATTTACAGTTGTATGCATTGCTGTACAACGGCCAAAAAAATCATTTATAAACATTGTGATAAGACAAACTAAGCTTTCACATCGTCTCACATTGCACTGCAGCCCGGTTGAGAACACATAAAAATAGGCTCATGAAATTTAAGACTTTTGTGAAAAAAATAAGACTTGGACAACAGAATAAGACTTTTTAAGGCCTTAACTTAGAAACATGAAATTTAAGACCTTTTTTTTTTACCCTGTTTTTTTTACCCAGTTTAGTTGGGCATTATAGGAGCAGTTGTCCTCTGTCAGGTGCATTATGGGAGTTGCAGTCTCACCTCTTTGTCCAGAGACGCCTCCAGGTGCAGAGAGCGGTCGGACATGAGGAAGCTGCGTGTCGTCTCCACCATCGGCTGAGGCCCGGGCTTCTCTGGGGCGTACTGCACTTTACGGATCACCAGGCGCACAGAGTTCCTACGGACAGCGAAGGCAACACTTTTACAACTGCCCCTGTGTGTCAGATGCCCTCCCGGTGTCTCCATGGAGTCTTATTCGTTTAAAAGCTACAAACATGTTCTGAAATGCCTGGGGATCTTGGATTAGTTTAACGTTTAAATTTCAGTCTCTCTCTGGGAGATGAGACTAAGGAACAGCTGAGTCCAGACTTGAGAATTGAACCGGGGACCTTGTGGCTGTGAGGCAGAAGGCCAAGCACGTGGGAACACTCACCTCTTGTGGATCTTTTCTTCTATCGACTTGGCACAAAACGCTCTGATCTCAAAGTCCACGCCACATGCCTGAGGAGAGGAGGAGAAAGGAGGAGAGAAGAGAGCAGACGAGGAGAGACAAGAGGAGGAGAGAGGAGATGAGGCAAGAGGAGACGAGGAGAGAGGGGAGGAGGAGAGAGAAGACGAGGAGAGAGAAGATGAGGAGAGAGGAGACGAGGAGAAAAGAGACGAGGAGATGAGGCAAGAGGAGATGAGGAGAGAGGAGACCACGGGAGAGAAGATGAGGAAAGAGGAAATGAGGCAAGTGGAGATGATGAGAGAGGAGACGAATCAAGGGAGACAAGGAAAGAGGAGATGAGGAGACAAGGCGAGAAGACGAAGAGAGAGGAGACGAGGAGACAGAAGACGAAGTGAGAGTAGACGAGGAAAGAGGAGTCAAGTGAGAGGAGATGAGGAGGCGAAGAGAGAGGAGAGAAATGTTTAATTGTAGTATTTTATAGCGGTAAAAGAAGTACTAATAGTAGTTGATGCAGTAGTAGCAGTAATTCTTACCTTCCCAGTGTCTTCTGGTCCCGGCTGCAGAGTCACTGAACATGGGAGGTTCTGAGGGATCTGAAACAAACAAATGTGTAAAATAAAAAATAGGATTTGAAGTAACGCAGTAGTAGAGAAGAGAGGTAGTAGTGTAGTAGTATTTGCAGTCGTAGTAGCCGTAGCACTCACAGTAAAGTAGAATGGATGTGCGTGTTGTCCCAGTTTCTTGAGCAGTCGCTCCTGGAGGCGGCTGTTGGGTTTCCTCTCCTCTGGGACCGGAGGGAATGCCTGGGACACAATAATGTATATAAAATTACATAAAGTCATTGTTTACAGTCCGGGCAGCTCATCCCCACACTCAGCTGCTGTAACAGTGTGAGTGTAAATACATTTCAACAGAATTATACCCCCCCCCTTCCCAAGTACTGGAGCAGAATGAGTCTTGGTCCAATATAGATTTACGATATAAACAGCTCTTCATGTCAAAATAAATCGGCTGTGAACTGTCTGCATCTAATTATAAAGCATAAAGCTTTGAGCAGTATTGATACTTTGCAGCCAATGTCATCAACATTCCCTGAGGATGTGATTCTAACTATAGACACTACTTTGTCTGAAGCTCTTTTACACAGGTTATATTTTAATCTGTGCTTTTTTTAACACAAGCTGACCAGAAAGAACTGATGAAAGGCCGCCACACACTACAGGATTAAATGATTTTTAAACGTGTGAAGAAAAGCACACACCACACAAGGAGAATCTGATGAGATTTTATATCTTTGATCACAAAGACTGTGGACCACAAGCTAAAGTTCTGAGAGCGATCGTGTCAGCCGTTTACGGTTTACAGTAAAACCACTCGCTTTGAGACTCTTAGGTGCTCAAAAAATCAGAGCTCTGCACTTCAAGTTTAGATACAAGTCAAAACTGTTATTATTATTTGTGAAATGTGGTGCAATACTTCAGATACACAATTTTTAAAGCATAAAACATTGGAGATAAAGTCCACAGGAAGTAGACTTTACCCTGTTCTACGCTGTGTGGATGTAAACAAACACACGTGAGGAACAGTCTCACCTTTGTACCGTAATTTCACGACCATACGGCGCACCGTACGGCGCAGTCTCAGTTTTGTGTGCCATTACTGTATTTAACACACACATAAAGCGCACGAAAAAGGCGCACAAACAAGCATGCAAATGTGCGTATTGAAAAATATATAGGAGCAAAACTGAGTTTGGTTGTGCTTTATTTAAGTACTAATTACAACAATATTAAACAATAGTCATTATTCAAATCCGTCAAAGTCCTCATCCTCTGTTTCGGAATCGAACAGCTGCGCAAAATCCATAGCAGGTCCACTTCGCTCCTCGCTGTCGGAGTCACTGTCTGTACCGTGCGGCTCCTCAGAAATTATACCGGCTTTGCGAAAGCTCGTTTAACAGTACCAGCAGACACGTTAGCCCAAGCATCTACAATCCATTGGCAAACTGTAGCGTAACTCGCCCGGCGCTGCCTTCCACCCTTCGTGAAGCTGTGGTCTCCTTCGGTCATCCATCGCTCCCATGCCGCTCGCATCCTTACTTTGAACGGCCGGTTCACGCCGATGTCCAGCGGTTGGACTTCTTTCGTCCAGCCCTCCCGGAATCACAGCAAGCGTAGCGTTCATTTGCTTCACTTGTTTTTTCACGTCAGCGGTGAGATGAGCACGCATAGAGTCATAAATTAGAAGCGATGGTGATGCGTGGAAAAAGGTGTCTCTTTGCCATTTCAGGGCTGTTAAAACAGCAATGTTGTGCATAAAGCACATACCTGTTCTTTTATACACAAGCCACGCCCACACTTCCCCTTTAACGTTCTCATGCTTTTTCTAACACGTCCGCCTCACATAGAGCGCACTTTTTCTATCACGTCCGCCTCACACAAGGCGCACTGCACGAAAGGGCGCGTGGCTCATTTTGAAGAAAATCTAAGACGTTTATATGCGCCTTTATGGTCGTGAAATTACGGTACTTTTAAAGAATGCCTCAAACTGGATTAATAGTGCCGTTTTGTGGACTGGGGTCATTATTTGCAAAGGACAATTTCTATGGATATTGTGGATGAGACGCTGCACTTTAAAGGAACCACTTTAGGAGAGGTGAGTGATAAAGTCTTTATTTTTGCTATATCCTGTGTTTGTGTGTTGCGTCTCTGTGTCCGTCGCTCCTCTGCCCCTGACGCTCTGTTTTATCGGCTATTATCGTGGCATTGTTGATGTTTTGTGGTTACGGTCTGACACTGACACTGCAAATGATGAACACAGCTGTTTCAAAATCGCACACATAGACACAAAGTCGGGTCACGCCGTCTTTGAACTCCAGGAGAAAGCAGCCAAAATCAGGCAAGTTCTCCTGTAGTGTGTGGCGGCCTTTAGGTGGAAATACAACAGGTGAGCTGACTTATACTGTTAAATAAATCTCTCTCAAATAACACAACATACTAAACTGACACGGGACACCTCCAAAGCAGCATAATGTTAAAAATGATAAAAACATGTAAAAGTTATTTCAGATTTTACCTGAAAAGTGGAGATGTAGAGGTCCTTTCTGAAGGACAGACCGAGCACATCCAAATCCTCACGCCCATAACGGAACGCACAGGTCAGGGTCACAAAGACTAGGAGACAAGGAGACAGGAGTTAGGAGGCAAGAGAGGTGTTAGGAGACACACAAGGAGAGAGGAGTCGTGAGGCAAGAGAGGAGACAAGGAGAGAGGAATTAGGAGGCAAGAGAGGAGACAAGGAGAGAGGAATTGGGAGGTACCTTTGCGATCTTTGAGATATTCAGGGTCGACCAGAATCACTCCATCTGAGAAAAAGAGAAAAACACAAACTTTATTGATCCACAAGGGAAATGATTTGGACACAGCAGCTCACATATCACAAAATAATATAATAACAAAGAGTAAAACATATAAATGATAATGAATAAATTCTAAATAAGTAGCAAAAACGAACAAGAGACCAGTGTTAATAAGGCATAATTAGATAAATGTGAATGTACTAGTCAAAAATAATAATAAAGAAAATCAAATTAATGATCAATAACAACTGTGAGGAGGGAAAGTGTTTAAGATTATAGGATTGTGTGCCTTGTTTGTATGAAAAGTGCTGTATAAATAAAGTTTGATTGGTTGATTGATTGACAGGATGAGGAGAGGATGAAATGAGGAGGTGTGGTCGCACCAACTGGGTCCACATGGTCCAGGTGATCCACAAAGTCCCTCTTCCCCAAGTAAACCGTCACCTGCACACACAAAATGTATAGAATATGGTTAAAAGCTCTAAAAAGTACATTTCAGACATTTTTTACTCAAATGTCATTACCATATTACCATACACTATAAATAAAAGACAGATGGGTTAAGCCATACAAAAGAACATTTCCTCTTAAATAAGAGTCAGGTTTATGGAGACGCAAACCCACTCAGCCCTTTAACCCTATAATAATGGCTATATTTATTAAACACCTGGTAGTTTTTGTCTGTTTTTTACTTTGCTTACTATGAACCAGATATTATGTGTTCTTAACAAAGACTGAATTAAATCGTCTATTTTTGTCAATAATTGTGTCAAAAAATGCCCGATGTGTACAGAATTTACACCCTTTTCTGTCAAGTATTTACCATTCTTATGTAATTAAATACCTAAAACTGTGTGTTATAAGATGAAAAGGCCAAAAAGGATTGAATTTTCTTAAACTTTCAAGCCCCGTTTCACAGCTTTCAGAGGCAGTTTGAATGATTAAAACTGCATGAAGTAGTGAGGAGTTATGGTAATTTGAAATAGTGGGGTCACCAGTGATTCCGGTGGTAGGAAAAGGGTTAAGGACACGTTTTACAGCACAACAAAGAACTAAAATGAATTCACGCTTTCATATTAGTCTATTTTTTGGTAAAAGAGTTACACATTGTGGTTTTAAACACATATTTTAAGGCTTGTTATAATCATTTTTACTTTTTGCTGTTCAAAGAGCGCAAAACTGTCTAGACAAAACTACTGCAGAAACCCAAAACATGTGACTCGCTCTTATTGAATTATTAAATATTAGATTAAATGATGTAATTATCCCACACCCACAGATGGGAACAAGAGCATTTAACTCATTTAAAAGTCAGCCAAACATGCTCTTTTGTAGATTCATGTGAAGGAAATTAATTTAAAGCAGACCTATTCTGCAAAATTGAGTTATCAGCGCTTTTAACTAGGTTATCGGCGTTTCCTTTTCACTGCCCCTCTGAAATTGTGTTTAGAGTGATTCCTGCATGTTTGAGTCAGCTTTATTCTCCTGTTTTCAAGACACCATTGCTGTGAGCTAACCTGTCTTCACCGTCACCACGTTTTTTAATCTGTGACATAAGGATTCGGCAGCATCGTGTAGTAATTTTGGTGCAGATGTAAAAAAAAAAATCTGCTGTTTGCTAGTTTGATGTGCTGTGGTCCACGGGAGGGTCCGACAGCAGGCGGCGCTTTGTTGTGATGACATTTACGATAGCTTTGGGCGGTATCCAAATTTTGATACCGTTAAACCTTCTCAGTATTTTACCGGGGTTTATGGTTTAAGAATTAATTAAGAATTATTTTGTAGCTGCACCTAAACCATTCAGAAACAGAAGAGCAGCTTTATATTTGAAGATGAGGCACAAGTTCTGATCAAACCAAATTTCACCAGTGCGTATCTCCCTCCGTTTAATGATCTGGGACACGCCAAGACAAGAAAAGTGCAGAAGAGGCAGATTCAGGGTAAAAAGTAAAAGTCGACAGTCCACAGCGTGTGATATTTCCCACTGCAGCATGTTGTATCTGACAGACCCGCGCTCTCGGCACTCGGAGAAGTCACCGTCTCCTCCGTGAAAGTCTGACTTCGTCCTTGAGCGGGAACTTTCTCCTCTTCAGCGCTGCGTCCCCTCTCGGCGTTCAATAAAACGTCTCCATCTCAAACTTTTCGGCTCAACGTCACACACGAAGAGTCAGTCAGGTTTTTTTCTTCTTCCTCGCTGCGAGTGGATGGAAATCTCCGAGCGGAACGACATTTAAAGAGGAGAGAGAGCGGAGGGGAGAAAGTCGGCGCTGTGTCCCGTGTCTGAAGTGACTGTGGTGGGATCTCTGGCCTGACGCAGGGTTGTAGCTCCGTCAACATTTGCGTCTCTCCCCTGTCATTCGGCCTGAAGCCAAAATGCTCCTAATATTATATTAGGTCCTTATGCACTGCAGATTTTTTTAATGACGGCAATGAAACTGATACTGTTGCTACTTTTTGATACCTTGGGATACCGTATTACCGCCCAACCCTAGTTTACGGCGACGTCAGCTCCCACTGGACACTGCAGTTTTCTAACGCAGAACTCAGCGCGTTTGTTTCTTTTATCAAGTTGTTTTAGATGAATATTGCGATATAAAAAGTCCAAATTATATCATAATGATCGATGAGTGTCATAGACTTTAACTATGTGTCTGCTTTATGTTTCTGTTAACATTTTGAGCAGATTTTGTGTTTTTTGGTATAAATTTAAATCATTTGGTATATTGTTTTGTGCTGGTCGTGTCCTGGACTTACCTTACAGTTGGGGCTGGACTTCTTGAAAACTCTGAAACAAGAAACACAGAATTAAACAGAAATTACGCCACAACAGGAAGCGGACTAGAGGTGACAAACGCAACATCCTGTCAGATTCAAAGGCAAACCAGGAAGTGCATCTGCTCAACATGTCCCTGGTTTACCCCCCGGTTCAGCCCCCGGTTCAGCCCCCGGTTCAGCCCCCGGTTCAGCCCCTGGATCAGCCCCTGGTTCAGTCCCCAGTTCAGCCCCTGGATCAGCCCCTGGATCAGCCCCTGGTTCAGTACCCGGTTCAGCCCCTGGATCAGCCCCTGGATCAGCCCCTGGTTCAGTACCCGGTTCAGCCCCTGGATCAGCCCCTGGATCAGCCCCTGGATCAGCCCCTGGTTTAGTCACAGTTGTGATTAGTCCTCATTTACGCCTCGTTAATTGGACAGCGTTTTGGAGGGAAAAGTGCGTCACATGATCCTCGGGGAGCGTCCGATCCGAGCGGAGCCTGGTCCCACATGAGTCTGGGTCAGGCTCAGACAGGTGAGGAGTCGCAGGTGTGAAGCACAACAAGGACACAGACGTACAGCTCGGGGACGATCGGCTGTGACACAGACGGTATAAACGGATATAGGTAATGCACTAACCGTGACATTCCAAACAGGAAGTGATCAAGGGGTTCAAGCTTTGGTTAAAATTAGAGCCCGACCGATATATCGCTGATATTATTGGCCAAAATGGGCACTTGGAAACATATCGATTATTGGCCTAAATCTTGTCAATATGGGCCGATATTCCACGTGGACAGGGCTCTACACTAACTTTTTTTTTCAGGAGCACATGTGCCCCTAAATCAAAAATTTTAGGAGCACAGAAAAACAAATGGGGGCACAAATAGGTTTTAGATTTGAACGTTTATTACAGTGCAGAACTTGCGCACACCAACTTATTTGAATGAATTTTACACAAAAAACAAAAGAATTATGACTGTACTTTTCCTGCACAATCACTGTGTTTTTAATCAGTCTATCTCCTTTTTATCTGATATATAAATATTCATTAAGACTTAAAATAAGCCAAACAGACTGTACTGCACTGAAACACACTGCGCCCCTTTTTGGACCTAAGCTAATGTACAAGAACATTCACACAGACAGTGGCTCCCTCTTTTCTGCATCACTCGAGGAAAAACAAAAACTAAAACACAACACTACCCACAGTTTGAGAACCTCTTCTTTAAGAGAACTTCCACTGGCACTTTATACACAAAACTGCTTCGATGTGAATAAAGTGGGTAGAATTTTTAAACCTGTATTTTCAAATTCCTGGAGTTGTGACAAACAGATTAATTTGGCATTTTGTTTGGCAAACTTCAGCCCACATATCGCCTGCTCTGTGCCGTAGCTCTGCACTGTGCGGACACTGACATAACTTAGTTTTTTTCACAGGGCAGATGTTTAACCTGCCCCGTGACGCACGCTGAGGGTGGCGCTGTGGACAAGCCGCGCGCTGGCGGTGCAGTGTCCACGGGCTCCTGCACACAGGTCCCGCACACTGGTACAAGTTTATTGACGACAGCAGCGGCCGTAATGAAATATGATGCACTCAGTATTCAGACATCGAGTCCGTGACGTGACCGAGTCCAAATGCGCTCGAGTCCTAGACAAGACCGAGACAAAGCTCTCGCTTTAGAGAGGGAAGTCCAGCGGCACGGGGAATCTACTGAGTGGTGGGACAGGTGTGGGTCCTGCTGCGGGGCGCTCCTCGTTTAAGGGGGCGTGGGTGAAGCGGAGTTTGTTCGTATGAGTGATATCGCCGCACACCCGGAGCTCGTATGCTGGGGTCGTGCGTGGTCGGAGGTGTCGTGCCCGGGCACGGTTCGGTTGCGCTCGCGCTGGGAGTGTCGCGCTTTAGGGGCGATCCAGGCTTGGGCACGATTCTGAAGTCCTAGTGTGAGTGCGCCCCAAATGTTTGATACATGTAGAACGTTTAACTCGTCACGTTGCGTCTGTGCGCAGCTCCTTATTGTGCTGCAGAAGCACTCGCACAGGTGAGACTGTTTTATTTTCCTTGTTCGCACGATGAAATATTTGCTCGCAAATGCGAGTGAAATGGGCGCACTGTAGAGCCCTGCGCGTGGATATGTTTTACCTTGTTATAAAGCACAGACTCTCAATATTCTGCCCATTTAATCCAATTTACAGACAGATAAATGTCCAAATATGTGGCACCGCATCAGGATTTATCTGTGGAGTCATTTGTCTGTGTCCGTCCTGCACAGGAACGCATCGCCACATTTACACTCGCAGCCACAGATCCACGTGCACAACACTGAGATTCTCTTCTTTTTCCGGACGATCGATGTAAGTTTGGATTAAAAGGACAGTTCTTAGTACAGACTTGTGATCTGAGAGGAGCCTGCGTGAGGCTGAGTGTTGGAAATGTGTCGGTTTTGAAGATCGTTTTGGTTCTTTCTCACTGGTTAGCGATTAGCTGCTGTAGCTCGCACATGAAGAGGCTGTTTTACCGCTGTGCGCACGCATAGTTTACTTACAGTACTTTCTTTACTGGCCAGAATATCATACAAAAATGCCATTAGGCCGACCTGTCTTTAAATATGACATAAAGAGACAGAATAACAATAAATGTTGCCTAAAAAACCCAATTGAAAATCCAATAGAGCCAAACCTAAGTTTATAAACAACTTAAGATTTACAGTGAATTTTTATGTCATAAATATATCGGTGTTTATATCGGCAGCTCCAACTCCCATTTTATTAGTATCATATCGGTCGGGCGCTAGTTACAATTCACTTCCTATTGAAAAAACATGGTCTCACTCTCTGTAACTGCAGCTGTCAGACTCGTCATTCTGATTTTAAAATGTTTGTATTTACCTGCTCTGCTGTTTTATTCACCGTTTTATCCCTAAATCACATTAATAACAGGCAATTCTGGTGCCTGCTTTCCCCAAGGTTCTTCCCGTTAGCGTTAAAAACAGGTTGATTGGTTGATTTGCCGTTTGGTTTATGGGTCTATGGGTACTATGGTCCATTAGGTACGATCAGGGTTTGGCCTTTAAGAGGAAACTCAAATCATCTGCTTATCCTGACAGTGCAGTTACTGTGATTGGTTAATCCACCTGTCGCTCACAGCATGAACCGAACAATAGACCTGCAGGTGTCGTCACGCAATCCCAGCATGCACCTCGAAATGCTAGCAGTGGGAGCGGCGGAGACTTCCCATAGAAACTACAAACTTTATTGGAGTTTGAGAGATTGTGGATTATTGTTGCGTATCGAGATGTGCACATTATCAAAGACAGAAGAAAGTCTGAGCCTTTTACCACATTTACAAAGCTACAGATTGACGAGAGGAGTGGATTTCTGCAGCTAAATGTTAATCAAACCAGACACTGATGAATCTATGAACGTCTTTTTACATTTATATTATTTTCATTTTATTTATTTGTCTCATAACGATTAAAAAACAAAGTATATTTATTGTCGTAAGCATTCTGGCGTATTTATGAGACTGAAAGAGACCAGTTTGAAAGAAAAGTTACCAAATGCTTTTGCTAAACACTGTTAATCTGCTTAATGTTGACTGCTTACGAATGGCAATTGTGGAAAACAAAATCGCAAACTTAAGTTATAACAATGGCGATTTAGTCTGCTAATAGGGTTCTACATGTGCACATTACAGGTACAGGGCTTTATAAAGTATATTTTTCACAAACATCTCCAAAGAGCCTTTTTGATGATATAAGAAGGTGAAACGTAAACCAGATGTTCAGATTCATACTCTTTAAAATCACACCTGTGCCAGGTAAGAATCTCTAATGTTTTATCTGAATAGTTTCAAGAAACATGAAACTGTAAACAATGATTTCACGACAATAAAACTCCAGAAGGACATCTGGTGGGCATGTCCAACCAGGAAGTAAAATGATGAACTTCGACAAAATGAATGTGATGCCCTGTCCCGTTTGTGTTTCCACGGATACGGCGGCGTTTGGGAGGAGCTCGTTCCCACCGTCAGCTGTTTCCTGTCATTGTGCTTTCAGGAAGTTACATCACCAGAAGTGCTCAGCTGTTTGTTTACGACTCTTCGGTGACTCGGCAGCTTCTCTGCCTGTCTGACCCTGTTCGAATGTGATGAAATGTTCCGCAGTGGGGCTTTAACTCTGCTCTAATGCAATGTCCTCCTGCAGATTTAGCATTTCTCCCCCTGCACAGCTCACAACAACACGCCGTTACACCCTGAGATGTCATCAGGTGGCGCTCCTCTGAGTTTTTATATTCCTCCAGAATAATTAAGATCATTTCAGCCCAAACTGTGATCCTTACAGCTAACGACATCAGTAGCTACTGTTTTCCGCCTCAGTTTTACTCAAACTTTTCGGCCGCGGTCACATCTCCAGGCCCGTCCTGACACTTGGAGCTGTAGCAAAGCCCGGTGCAATAAATGGGCCAGAACCTAGGAGGTCCTTTATGATCGGGCACTGGAGTTATTTTTCAGAAAGCAGTTTCATTAGTTGCCTTGTTGTACCTTTAGTAGTTTCTTAAGTCTAATTATACTATTTTATTTATTTAATTTGTATTATTATATAATTGTTACATTATACTATTTATTTTGTTTTACCAAAAAAAGTTAAATACAAGAACAAGTTAATATTGGTTGAGCAGGTCTTGAGTTAAGTATTTGAAATAAAAACCTCCATTTAGTTTGCAATTCATTCCTTGAATGTCAAAGAATCTAAAGTTCAGGTAAAAACTAAACCTTGACATCAATTTTGGTAAGTAATTCTCTACATGAAAGTTAAAATACATGTCTTCCTCTTAACATAAAACTGTACTACTGCTCATCACCGTCTGATGGGAGGAGACGCCACACAAAGCTACTTGGTCTGTGGAAAAATAAATTTAAATTTGCATAGTAAACAAATTATGCAAAATAGTTTGGGCCACCTCAACCCTAAATATTCCCTTTAATATTGACCACAGCCAGGACTGAAGTCACAAAACACTAACTGTAATTTTAAAATTTTCCCCCAAATTGTACCCAATTCTCCATAGTTTCACAATTTTGGTGAGATGTATAATTTCATTTCCTGGTTTGACCTGGATCGCATCGACATGTTCTGGCCTTTTCACAATCACAATTTACCACTGAAATGATTGCGCTATCATTTAGGATGCTCAAATTAAGCAGAAGAGAAAAAAAAAAAACATTTATTAAAGTTAAATATTGTGACTGAAAGAGGAAGGGGAAGTGTGGTGTGAGCAACAGGAAGTTTGAGTAAGAGGTCCATTTACGTCAAAATAAAACCACGAAAACAGGTTACCATAGCAGAGTGGTAATAGCGTCCCCTCCTCTCAGTAAGGATGTGGGGGTAGATTGTTATCAGTCTGAGCGGAGTTTGCATATCACTTTGCCTTTTTTCACTGTGGCAGAGTGGTTAGCCTGTCAACCAAGAGGAAAATGGGATTTATAGGAAACTGTCTGAGGGTTTAGGGCTAATCCAGGATCAGACCACTGACTGCAACATCTACTCCTAATCCTGACCCTCTCCTCTGCATCTTCTGCTCCATCTGACCCTGTCCTCTGCATCTTCTGCTCCAGCTGACCCTCTCCTCTGCATCTTCTGCTTCATCTGACCCTCTTCTCTGCATCTTCTTTGTATTTTCTGCTTCATCTGACCCTCTTCTGAGTCTACTGCTCCATTGGACCCTCTTCTCTGCATCTTCTTTGTATTTTCTGCTCCATCTGACCCTCTCCTCTGCATCTTCTTATTGCATCTTCTGCTCCATCTGACTCTCTCCTCTGCATCTTCTGGTTCATCTGATTGTCAATTTATTATTATTTTACAAATTCCTGTGCATTTCTCATAATAAACATGGACTTATACTTTAAACGAGCGTTAAATGGTGCACACTTGTAACTAATGCACCTTATGAACATGAACAAACACAACTGAGACGCCCAGTGTTTTTCAAGATCTCCAACCACGGAAATATGAGTTATACTGTCACCCGCTCTGACACCGCGGCCGTGCGTGGGTCTAACTGTGTCTTTTACAGTTAAACATCTTCACATATCCCCTTGTTATCTGTGCATGGGCCTCTCGTTTCTAAAAACAGCGCGATCACACACGGAGCTCCCGCAGATCCACGGCCTGGTGTCGGAGCGTAAACACGGGCTGCAGCGGCGCGTCTCTCCGCACATGACGCAAACACGACGCTAAACTGCGCTCTTTTAGCACATATTTCACCCATAAAACCCCGCGTAAAGCGCATCTATTCCAGGCCACGCAGAGTCACCAGAGGACGCCGTGTTTAAACCGCAGAGAAAAACCCACGCACCGATCACAGCCAATTACAGCAGAGGAGCGTGGCCGATGCGCCACAGTACGCTGCAAAAATCACATATTAAAGGATTTTTGTTGCAGCTCATCACACCGAACCAAACATAATGTGGGACTTAAAGTGGAATAGGCCCCTCTTTAATTCGGCTGTGGTTTAAGTTAAAAATCACGCACACGTCTCCCCACAGCCCGAGTTTTCTGGAGCCTGCCCGCTATCACTGCCGCCCACTCCGATCTTATTATACCGCTAAACTCTACGGAGTCTGGCCCACAGCTGTTAACCTAATTAACCCAAATGCGACCATCACAAAGCTATTTAATAAAGTCATGATCCGCTTCGGACGCGTGGACCGTGTCTGGTGAAAACGGGGCGACGTGTTTTTGCAGAAAACGTGACATTTGTGTCCGCTGGTGGCTGTTAGCCGCCTGTGGCTAACCCCGCCCTGCTAACACCAAACTCACTCAAACTCTAGCGTTTTACCAAAAAACTGTAAAATATAAGCTCGTTTAAACCGACGTCGGGGGAAGACATGTGCTTTCTCTGCCTTGTCGTTAATTCCAAACATTATGTGCGTGATAATTAATGCACAGTCACTCAATTAGTGAAGCTTTCCTCCGCAGTGACCAAACGCCTCTACACTGCCCATCAGCCAAGTACGTGAAGCTAAAGCTAAGCTAATGCTAAGCTAACTAGCCGTTAGCCGCGCTTACCTGGTGCCCTGCGCCTTGTCGCCCATCTCCGCGGCAGGCGAGGAGCAGCCACAAAGATCCAACAAAACGATCCGTGCAAGGGGGAGCGGAGAGCGGCTTCAGTCCCGGATAGCTGTCCTCTGTGTCCGGTCGTCCATGCACCGAGTCCCGAGCCTTGAGAGCCGTGAGAGCCTCCGGAGGTTCGGGAGCGAGTCTGCTGCTGCTAACGACACGGGCTCAGCGCTTCCTTCTGCAAACAGCGCAGCTCCTCCGTCTGTCCGCCGCGCTCTGTCCGTCCCCTCCGCCTCACAGCTCCTCCGTGCAGCAGATCCCCGAGCAGTCACACCGGCAGAGACCCGGACGGGAGACTCCTCTGTGCAGCCTCCGTGCGTCTGTCCGTGTGTCTCTGTCCGTGTCTCTGTATTTCGCTGGAGACACGATATTTCTTCCTGTTTCTCACATTTGCCTACATTCAAATGCGCGGGACATTTGCATTCTGCAGAGACGCAGCTGAGAAAACAAACGCACGAGACTGTGGATTTACTTTATTTCTTTTTTGAATATCTTTAATTATAACGCTCTGCTCTTTGATCTGACAACATTATATTTTAGTTGTTTCCTCCGGGTACTCGGTTTCCCCATCAACCCAAAACATGCCCGCACCCCTATGAACTAACATCAAGGACCATGTTGTCCACCCTCCTGTGGGCTCACCACCTGCAGAGGGGTTCATAGGGGGGTCAGGTGCTATGAGTATTGGGCAGCACGCTGCCCCGCGACCCAGCCGGATTAAGCGGGAGAAGATGGATGGATGGATGGATGGATGGAGTTCATGGGAAATTATGCGGATTTGGTTGGACCCATTTCCTTTGGTTTTTTTAACAGAAAATAATCTCTTAAATCTTTGTTATGATAAAAACATGTTATTGGCAGCGCCTTGGTTTTTCACAGTCACAGAGAAAAGCTTGGATGGGGAGTTGGATGCCCCCTGTAGGCTACGATGAGGATTTAAAACATTGGAGAAAGAAAATTATCATTATAAGTAGGGTGACCAGGCGTCCCTATTTCCCCAGGACTGTCCCAGTTTTGAGCCCCGTGTCCCCTCTCCCAGCAGATTTATACAAAACCAGGGATTTGTCCCAGTTTTATACAAGAAATGCTCCAGATGTCCCTATTTTTGACCATTTTGACCCCTGCCAACAGTAAAGAGAGGCATACATTCTCATTTGTTTAGTTAAAATACAGAAAAAGCGGCTTAAAAATGACCAAAACACAAAGATAATGTGACTATAGTGACTCACATTAGTGCTAAGTGCATAACAATTTTACGTAATTACGCAATGTTTCACTATTTTATTATTTTATTTTATTATTAACCAAAAAAAGGCAAAAAATATAAATTAAAATACCAAATTAAAAATATCAAACAAAAAAGTTAAATAAATACAATAATACGTGTAGTCGTGTAAAATAAAGTATCTGTCTTTACCTCTTTATTTATTTTTTTGCATGTCTTTCTTAGTTTTGTTTGATACCATTTATTTTTTATATTTTGGTTGTGATTCCAGCCGTCTCGTTTGTGCTCCCTGAATTTTTGCTTGCAGTTTTGGCACAAATGTGACGAGTGGGTGGGATTTCCATGGCTGCATTCCCATTGACTAATTTATGTTATGTTACTGTTATGTTATGGTACTAATTCATGACGGGCAGCTCAGTTTGTATGAATTATGAGGCCAGAATGAAGGAGTACGGAGCAGGAAAATAAATATTCCTGATTCCGATACTAAGAAATAGACTTGATTCTCAATACCAAAACCAAAAACACTCTTTTTTTAGATATAATGTGATATCCAACATTAATCTAATTCAAAAATATCTAGTTTAGAGTGACCAGATTTTCAAAACTCTAAACTGGGACACACCTGGGTTGGTATAAATAAAATAGTGATAAGAGTGTTCTTGTGTCAGTCATAATCTGAGGGACTTCCATTGCTGTATTGTTTTGCTTTATGGTCATTCACAAACACGGATTTCTGTTTTTTGGCAAAACAAATGACAATTATGTTCCTCTTTACTGTTGGCAGGGGATCAGATTAGTCAAAAATTCTGATAGTCCTGTTTTAGACCTGATGTAGTTCTGGTTGAGTCATAGTTTAGTCCTGGTTTAGATCAAATTTGTCAAAAATAGGGACACCTTGGACCTGGTTTTGGATGAATCTGAAGGGACAGGGGACACAGGGCTCCAAACTGGGACTATCCCGGTTAGTAATAAAATAAAATAGTGAAACAGTGCGTAATTAAGGAATACTGTTATGCACTTGGCATTAATGTGAGTCACTACACCACAGGTGTCAAACATGCGGCCTGGGGGCCAGATCTGGCCCTCCAAGACCTTTAATCTGGCCCTTGGCTGATTTTCTCTTAAAATATGTAAAATTTTCAGATTTTTCTGGTAATTTTCTACGCCGCTTAGCATAGCAGCATCTCCAGTGCTTCTGTATGCGGCCGCCTCCCACCAGAGCAGCACAAATGAAGACTCGCCTCTTTCCAAACGCTCTTAAAGGACGATCGTTTTGACTGTGACCATGACGCCCTCATCAGCAAAGTGTCAAAAATAAGAAAAGTGGAGCTGAGTGCAGGATTTTCCAAGAAAAATTTACTAATTCTTCTTTTTCACGGAGGTGAATGGGAAACCTGTACACTTGCTGTGTTTGCAACAAGTGGCGGTGCTCAAGGAATATAAATATAAAGGAGGAATATAAACACCACTATGAGACACAACATGGCGAAAAATACAATAACTTGAACAGAGAATGGAGTTTTCCAATCCAGCCCCTTTGGGATCAAAGAAAGGTTGTATACGGCCCCCGGACCAAAATGAGTTTGACACATCTGCACTACAGTCACATTATCTTTGTGTTTTGGTGGTTTTGAGAATGTATGCCTCTCTTTACTGTTGGCAGGGGTCAAAATGGTCAAAAATAGGGACACCTGGAACATTTCTTGTGTAAAACTGGGACAAATCCCCGGTTTTGTATAAATATGCTGGGACAGGGGACACAGGGCTCAAAACTGGGACTGTCCCGGGTAAATAGGGACGTCTTGTTACTCTAATCTAGCTTCAATAATAGTTTAATACTATTGACAACTCTAGTATGGACTTTAAAAACCAAGACGAGACTTAATAAACTGGGACACAGCAAATCCACTAGTAATTCAATTCGATTCATTGTCTGAGTTGACAAAAAACTTTTATTAGTCGACCAATTTATGTTTTATTTGGATGATCAGGGTCAGGACAAGAGCAGAAAGGAGAAGGGAGTGACTAGATTTTGTAATTATTGGGATTTATATGTAAAAAATCTGATTAAACTCATGATTCACAACTTTAATGTGTCTTTATATAAATACATTGTTTGCTAGTGCTTTTCTCCTGCATAAATAGTTTAAGTTTGATGTTTTTGGGTGTACTTTTGAGTGCAGTTTGGGTCAGATACATAGAGATACGTCATAGTTTTGAGAGTTTTTGCCACGCTCCCTATTTAGTTGACTAATTGATCATCGGGACATGTTTTTAGTTGACTACAGCACAGAATTCTGACCTCCAGCTCAGTTTAATGTGCCGACGTTACAGTGAAACATCTGGGAAACGCGACCGACATTTGAAGTATAATAAACATGAATAAATATATAAATGAAAAGCAGAAGTTTGGAGCAGAAGCAGAAGTACAGATGTCACTCAAAGACAAATCTGTCGCAGCAAAGATGAGTCAGCGATTTTTAAAAAACTTATTTCTGTAAATGAGCAGCGCATTGACACGAGTGCGTCACTTCTGTCTGAAGGAGTTTAGCCTCGAGACGAGGTTTAAAGCAGATTGTTTTTGTTGTTTTTGCGATTATTATGTATAATTTGGACACCGTAAATTGCATTCTTCATCTAAAACAACAGCAAACGAGCGTAAAAAGACTATATCAAAATGACTTCTTGAAAATAAGCGATTAAATATTGCTCAAACGTGCACAAATTGCTCCAAATACAAGTTCAGAGGTTTAATGAGAAAGAAACAATAATAACATGGTTAAAAGCTCTGAAAAATCAATTTTTGCAGAATAGGCCTCTCTCTCTTTTTAATTGTATGATGATTATTTATGTTTTGATTTGTTTGTATTGTGATTTTAATGTATTCCTTATTCTGTAAAGCACTTTGAATTACTTTGTGCACGAGTTGTGCTATATAAACAAACTTGCCTGTCCTTGCTTTGCCTCGGTTCACTTAAAACCAAAGGACCTGACAGAGATCCAAATCCTTAATATCACTATTCTCCTGACCACAATCACGATTTTATCACAATCCCTGAGCCCTTAGTGTCTTATATTGTCTTAAAACCACAACTTTTTCACTCAAAAATAAACTAAAATTATGATTTTTCAATATGGCTGTTTTTATTTCACTGAAAAAACAAACAAAAGCATGTGTCCTTACTGTGAACGGGCTTGCGTCTCCACAAACCTGACTCTTACACAGAGCTTAACAAATGTATTAGAGCACCTGCCATGAAAACAAGAAAACATAAATAACTTCATAGTATATCAAAAACTTGTTTCAAATTAACATTTTCATTGTTGTCCGTTAAGAAAATGACCAATTGGAATAACAAAATCATCCATGTTGACAAATAATAAATGTGAATATTCTGTGCGATCCTTTGTGATAACAGCTGCATTCTTGCTGCTTTGTTTTTATGTCGTTTTTATGTCTCTTTTGTTTGAGTTCAAAATAGTTTCTCGCTGTTCCCAGGGACCTGCTTTGGATGGGACATTTTTGAAAAACATTTAACTTGAAAATGTATGGATAGCAACAATAGTTAAAGTTTAGTATTAAATATATCGTTTTGATAAAAAGATCTTGCATATACTGGAGGATTAACCATTATAGAAACATAAAGATATTTTGGTAAACAGAAATACTGTTAAATTACGGATGGCAGCAGTGGCAAACACTTTATACTGGGAGATGCTCTAATAAATTTGTTAAACTCTGTATTTGGCCTGGAGTCCTCCTACTTGTTTCCATAGAAATGCTGTTCCTTTGGCAGTAATAATCCATAGTATGACTTTAAACATCTCTATCTCCATGGAGAATGTTTCAAAGTATGGTGTTAACTTGCTATTTCTACAGAATCATGCAGGTGACACACTGGACCTTTAACAATAGCTAAGTTCTACTAAGTTAAATGTTTCTGTGTTAAATATCATTGAGCCCTGTTGCCAGCAGAGGGCGCCACTCTGACGATCAGTGTGTGGTGAAGGAGAGCGGACTTCACAAACACAGAGGACCACCTGATGACGTCACGAGGAGTCCAGTTTCACAGCGTTCAGGAGCTGTAAGCGTTGTAAGCGTGTCCTCGGTCCGTGTTTCCTCGCCTCAGATCCTGATCGTGTAGGAGTCCGAGTGCGTCGTGTACCGGACCCAGCGCTCCCCCGGACTGGGCTGAACCGGACTCAGTCTCAGGAACCGGATTTGGAGCCCGGAGCAGGTCCATTTGGGAACCTCAAAGCTGAGTCCCACAGGCCCCACCTCCAGGAGCGACGAGGAGGACAGCCCCGGCACGTCCAGCTGCAGACACAAGGGGGCAGCAGTGAGTTACACAAACACGATATGTCACATGCTTTTCTTTATGATGTTATTGCTTTGTCAGAAATGTTTCACAGTCTGACATTAAACCTTTCTACCTTCAAGGAGTTACAGGTCAGATCTGTGGCAAGGCGACCCCGCTCACAGTTAAAATGTCTGTTTTTTTTAAGGCTGATGTTTGGTGTTTACGATCTGACACCGACACCGCACACATGAGGAGCAGCGGCTTCAAAATCACACATGAAGACACAAAGTCGGGTCCCAGGCTTTGAACCATGCGGCTTTTACAAAGGAGCGGCTATTCTGGATTTTTCTTCCACCGCTAGCGGCGCTCTAACCGGAATTTCAAAAACAAGATAGAAAATTAATGCAAAGAAGAATACGCTACTTTTTATTTAGCAGATATAACACGCACGGCAAATTACTAACTGGTAATTATTTTCAAATCCTCGCCCCTTCATCATGAAAAGCACACAAAGGAGTTTGTATGATGCAAGTTTTAAGTTGAAGGCATCGATCTTGCTCCAGGAAGGAAACCGCTGTAGAGCAATGCACCCGCGGGACCCACGGGAGCAAACACAAAACAGTGCGCCGCGGGACCATGGATGTAATAAGAGCATCTGAAAGAACATTCTGAAAGCTTATTGCGGGCACAAGCGGGCGGGAGCACGACCGCACGATGCAGGAGCGGGCGGGAGCAGGACTGAAGACTGCGGGAGCGGGACTGAAAATTCTGAACTGACTGAAAAATATGGTAAATGGGCGATTCGATAGCCAAGTTCCATGTTTAGAAGTCAAACCACAAGTATCACAGCAACCAAAGAGCCAATTGAGAGTGAGGCTGTTGAAGTTAACACCCCTTCCTCTGTCTATAATAATAATAATAATAATAATAATAATAATAATAATAATAATAATAATAATAATAATTTTTATTTATTAGGTGCCTTTCTGGACACCCATAGTCGCCTTACACAACGTAAACAAATTAAATACGATTAAACATACAGTTAAAAGAATACAGTTAAAGTGGGACAGTATTTAATTGATTGTATTTAGTGTTGCATTTTATTAGTATTTAGTATTTAGTAATGGACAGTATTTCAATTAATACTGATTATAAAATCTGTTGCTAACCCTAGCGGGAGTAGGGATGTCCCGATCCGATATTGAGTATCGGTATTGGCTCTCGATCCTGCTCTTTTCTGAATATCAAACAGTATTGGTTTGAGTAACGTAATGGAACTGATCCAGTTTTACATGTTTTCGTGGCATAGATGCGCTTTACAGCAGCCGTAAATCAAAACGCCGCCATGTCGCTGTGTGGGACTTTTCACTACAACAAAAGGAGAGTCAAACAGCGACGCAATCGCTGCAAATAAACAGTTTCTCGTGGAGGAACCAGCAGAGCCACTTTAACACTTCCAATTTGATTTGTCACTTAAAAAGAATCATCCGGACAAGTTTGAGATTTACAAGTGCAAGACAACAAAACCACAGCAGCAAACACTGGAGGAGGTGAGGCGAGGTAAGGTCGGTAAGGCTTTCGTTGTCTGATGGACTTCTTAGAGCTAAGGTACGAACTTCCTTCACGACACATTACATACGAGGGTGGGCTGAAAAGTTCATAGCCTGACCCAGAAGGACTTATGCCACACTAATGAAACCTGACATGCATTAAATTCAATCCTTTGTGACACTAACGGCATAGTTTATTTTCAGATTTACTGATGCTGATGTGGTTTTTCGAAACTTTGAAAAGTGGGACCAGAGACTTTTGATGAAAATGGACAAAATTTAGCACCGTGGTGTTATCAAATATCTGCAGAAAAAGGGGTTAACCCCCAAGAACATTCATGCCGATATGGTTGCTACGTTTAGGGGATGATGCTCCAGCTTTATCAACTGTGAAAAAGTGGGCAGCTGAATTCAAGAGGGGTAGAAAGAGCCTTGAAGATAACCCAAGGTCTGGTCGTCCAGCATCAGCAACGACCCAAGAAAACATCGACCGTGTTCACCACATGGTGATGGATGACAGACGTTTAACTGTTAATCAGATAGCAGATGCTGTAGCCATCTCCCGTGAACGAGTTGAGAACATTCTGCACAAAGAACTCGGCATGTCGAAGATGTCCGCTCAGTGGGTGCCACGCCTTTTGACGCCCGATCAAAAGCACACCAGGCTGGTCATGTCGCAGGCAAACTTGGTCCTTCTGGAGGCAGATCCAGACAGCTTTCTTGAACGTTTCCTCACCCAAGATGAGTGTTGGGTCCATCACTTCGAGGCAGAGACCAAACGGCCATCGATGCAGTGGAAACACCCCTCCAAAGAAGGCCAAGGTGGTGTCGTCTGCAGGGAAGGTGATGGCCTCCGTCTTCTGGGATGCGAAGGGTATTGTGTTCATTGATTACCTTCAGAAAGGACGTACTATCAACGGAGAATACTATGCCAACTTGCTGAGGGAGCTGAGAAAGGCAATCAAGTCAAAAAGGCCAGGAAAACTGACAAAGGGGGTCCTGTTTCACCAGGACAATGCTCCTGCACACAAGTCGGTGGTTGCAATGGCTGCTGTGAGAGACTGTGGCTTTGTACTGGTTGATCATCCCCCATATTCTCCGGATTTGGCACCGTCTGACTTTTTTCTGTTCCCAAACATGAAAAAACATTTGGCTGGGAAGCGGTATCAGACTGATGATGAGGTCATATCAGCTGTTGAGGACTTTTTTGGGGATCAGGATGAAAGTTTCTACAGCAACGGGATCAAAGCACTGCAACACCGCTGGAAGAAGTGTGTGGACCTTAGGGGAGACGACGTTGAAAAATAAACCTAGTTTCATCAGTGTGGCATAAGTCCTTCTGGGTCAGGCTATGAACTTTTCAGCCTACCCTCGGACATTACAAAGACGGTGCTACCGGAGCTATAAAAAAGTATTGAATCGGTATTGGAAAGAGCACTCCTTAAAAAAAATCGTATCGGAAGCCAAAAAATCTTGATCAGGACGTCTCTAAGCGGGAGTAACCTCAGGGAAAGAAGGCAACTGATCGGCCTTTTATTAAAGTTCATATCTTGATTTAGGGATAAAATAGAGAAATAAAAACCCCAGATCATGCAGAACAGGGTCAAACCAGCATTTTAAGGTCAGAATGATGAGGCTGACAGCAGCAGTTACACTTCCTATTTGGAAACATAAAGAAGAAACAGACGCGCTGTAGTTCTTCAAAGCTAACACCTCAGTGACGTTTTAGGGTCAAGCTAGGGTGACCAAAATGTCAAAATAAAAAAAAAACTAGGACATCTGCATTTTTTTTGGTGGTTGGTAATAATAAAATTGTGAAACGAGTGCGTAATTAAGGAAAAGTGTTACGCAGAGACCATTCATGACTAATATGTGAGTCAGTATAGTTACATTTTCTTTGTGCTTTGGTCATTTTTAAGCAGCTTTTATGGATTGGACCGAAACAAATTACAACTTATGCCTTTCTTTACTGTTGGCAGGGATCAGATTGGTCAAAAATAGGGAAACCTGAGACATTTCTTGTATAAAATTGGGACAAATCACTAGTTTTGGATAAATCTGCAGGGACGCAGGACTCAAAACTGGGGCTGTCCTGGGTAAATAGGTATGTTTTATATTTATACGATCTGGGCATTTATATATAACAGGTGTAAAATGAACCTTTCATGTCTGAGCTTGACCTGAAACATCACATTATGGTGTCACTGAAATAAAAATCTGGGAGCTTCAAAAAACTACAGTGTGAATCTCTTTCTTCTTTTGCACAATTTTTGTCTTTGGACCCATCTACCTGTACACATCCTATTTGGAACGTGGCAGCCAGCGAGTTAGTTACGCCCGTTTATACATGCATCCCGAATTTCAAACTTCCGGTCATCGTGCAGTGTATGCCGGGAAGGGCCCTCTGAAAAAGTGAGCATCAAACCGCCGTGTTTGATTTCCCAGTGGATTGCGTCTACTGTCAGCCGATCTTTTCAAGCCTTTTGAACCATATCACTTTTGTTTCTGGTTCTGATATTCTCATATTTTAGTTATGGAATTCGGACATTGTAATTGTGCGGTTGTTGGATGTCCCAACAGCGGGAAATGGGCTCGAGAAATGGGCTTTGGAAGTTTGCAAACTCCATAACTGCAAAAGGGAATCAGAACTGTGTGACTGCAAACCTCCCTTCAAACTGTTTCCCTTCCCAACGGAACTGAAAAATAGTGAAAAGCAAAGGCAACAGGCAGGACTGATACACAGGAAGGACGAAAAAGGTAAAAGAAATCATCCTGAGTCTGCAGCCAACATTTTGTATGTGGAGCGCCAACAAAGCAAAACCACGATCCCTCACTCAACCTTGGTTAAGAATTTTCGATTCTTGCTTTAGCAAACAGTTCCTGCGCATATGGTTCTATTTTGATGCAGATGTCTGAGGCAGAAAATACCCAAGCAACAAGTCTGGCTTTTCTGCCAGTAATTTTCAAGTTTCTTTTTCTGAGGTAATTTTTCAGAGCATCGACTTTCCAGGTCTAAACTTCAGCGACGCTCACGAATGTTGGTTCTTCGCCTTCAGACTCAGTGACAGTTGCTCCGACTCGGGTTCTGACGGCTCATTTTTCCACAAAGAAGGGAAAGTTGAGGTCTTATACGTATCAAAGAATAACAGTAACTTATTTGATCTCTATATTAAAATATCGAAACCAGAAAACAACAGCAATATGGTTCAAAAGACTTGAAAACAGCGACTTTTTCGGAGGGCCCTTCCCGGTATGCATTGCGCGATGACCGGAAGTTCGAAATTCGAGATGCACGTATACATACAGTCTATGGTATGAACATGTGCATTTGAACATCTATGACTGTATGAAGAGGGCGCCATGACGTCTGCGCCCTCAGTACGGCAGCGTTGGGGTGACAAACACGTTCACAAACACAGTTGCAATAAAAAAAAAACATCTGCACAAAGCCTATCCACTTTTCTATGTTTATGAGAGTAATTGAGACAAATATTTTAATCGATTGACAGCTCTAGGTTCAATATGCAAAATCTTAATCAAAGCATTTTTGAAAAAACAGATGTAAAATGTGTGTGATCTGTATCTGACGGTGACCTTGAAGAGGGCGGAGAGCTGCGTTCCTCCGTTGACCTTCGGGATGGACCAGACGACCACGCGGCTCTGAGGCCTCAGCTCCGCGCTCTGGTCTGGGCTGCTCAGCTCCTGGGACAGACTGGGACAAAACGCACAAATACACAAAAGTAAACTGGGAGTAAATAAAACAAACACAGGGACACCACAAGGCACAAATGTCCAGGGTTCCCACGGTCAAGGAAATCCCGGAAAAGTCATGGAAATTCAAAATGTCATTTTCCAGGCCTGGAAAAGTCATCGAATTTTGTAAATTCAATGAAAGTTTTGGAAAAGTGATGGAATTTTAGTTTCACTTTCATGCAGCTAGAGCGTTCTCTTAAATTATCATGAGGCTGTTATGAATATTTCTGAACGTCTGCGCCAGTCGCTCCAGCAGGACAAGACACAAGAACCAGAATTTATTTGTCATTTCAGTATAAAAAATACACAGAAGCGAAACACTGCACTCAGGTCCAGGTCAACAGCAGCACAAATAAAAAGGAATAAATAATTTAAAATACCATATCTCACCTAGTCTTTAAAAACAGCCTCCCTCCCCCCATTTTCTAAAGTGCGTTCCAAGGTCAATAAGATCTTTTGTTTAACAGAGACGACAATAAACGCACTGACAGGATTTAGAATGTTAAAAAACTATAAACCATACCATAAGGTGAGTGGAAAAAGTTTCATATTTAGCCCTAAAAGTGCTCAATTCTACACATGTAGGTTCCGTAAAATCATGGAAAATTCACTTTAGGTCATGAAAAAGTCATGGAAAAGTTTTTAAATTTTGTCAGTGAAAAAGAGCAGGGACCCTGAATGTCTAAAATGAAAAACTCTAATTAAATACTAAGGAATAGACGCGATACTCAATAACGATTCCTATGCCACAATGATAATAAAACAATATTTAGACGACAGAATGTGATTTCCAGCTTTACACTGTAGTTTTTTATTCCCATGTGGTTTTATATCTGTGGCAGTGGTCCAGGTAGTTTCCATAGTGGTCCGTGGGCGTATACTATAGTCTATGTGCTCTTATTTGTCCTAATACAGCTCATAATCATTCTAAAGCGATTCAGGTCTATTCACGTTTCTGGTCTATGAATGTGACTTTTTTATTATCGATACCTGCTCTGTCTTTCTGGCCAAATTATAGTCTAACAAAGCCTCAAATAGAGCAGATTATCTAGTCTGGTTTGATATTAATAAAATGTAAAGGAGTAACTATAGACCATAATTTAAACTGGAAATTGAACATAAATAAAATGATAAATGAATTATCCAAAGTGATTGCAATATATATTTATATATATATGTCTTTTTACTAAATACAACTGCCTGGTAATGCTTTACATAACCTACTGTATTGAGGTTTGGAGCAATACATATAAGACTAATATAAATCCAGACTTTACTTTGCAAAAAAAGGCAATAAGAGCAATCACATTATCAACTTAAATGGTGTCATTTCCGCTCAGCTGATGGCAGCGACTTTAGCAAAACTAGTGAAGATAAATGATCTCAGGCTGCAGAAAAGTCTGTAAAGGTCTTTAGTAATTTGGTTTTGATTCATATTTTATATACTAACACAGACTTTTCCACAGCCTGACATACATACAAACAAACATAGTTTTTGTGTAAGTTTGAGTTTGATGGGAGGCCAACTTCAAGGAGGTTCAAAGTAAAATCACAACAGAACATGTTCAAAATCCGAAATAGCCGATGTGAGCTCAGAGGTACGGCCATGTTTATCAAAAAGAAAATCAGAACAAAAGTTATGAAATTTTGTAAATCTGTTAAAGGGCTGAACCTCTGGAACAAGTGTACAGAAGACCTAAAATTGTGCTCCTCTCTCTTCCATTTGAAAAAGGAGTTTAAATGTTTAACTCTGCGCAAATTCATGAATTATGATGCTTAGTTTGTCCTATAATACTGTAACTTCTTGTTTCCTCGTGCTGTATTTATGAATGAACTGGTTTCAAGACGATGCTCTGAGGAATAAAAGGTAAAGAAGGCAGAATAAGTTCAAGCTTCAGCCCACACCTTTTTGCTCTATGTTAAATATGACTGTGGAATAATGTCAGAATATACCTGTGACCAAACTAAATTAATCATTCAATATTTACCATCACACATCTAAAGAGTGATGATGAGGTGGATGATGGGAAAACATTTGCATGTTTGACTTTTGGAGATTTGTTGTAAAAACATCAGGGAATGAGACCAAATCTTGGCTCTGAGGAGAGAAGTGCAGAGTCACGTCATGTAAAAAAGCTCCGTCACTTTGTCTAAACACAGACAAAACTCCACATCAACATTTAAATCGGGTTTTTCCTAAACAAAACAGGCACTCCTTCAGCAGGAAGATGGAGAGTCTAACCCACAGCCCTTTAAACATTAACAAAGTAAAGATGTTGCTTATTTTTATTACTCACACACATTTTGGCCCAGTTATTATGTTGAGTAAAATTAAAAACATCACATATTTTTTCCATGGGGCCACATGAGAAACAGAAAATATTGTGGAGGGCCTCAATTCTGCAGAATATTAATTATATTTCTTTATAAAAAGCAGTAAATATCATTGTTCTGATGCGCTGGTCAGACTGGTAAGAGTTTGTTATGACTAAGTCATAAAAAAGTAAGGTTATCTTACAAAAAAGTCATTAAAACACTTCTAAAATAAGGGTGCTGTAAAATCATGGAAAACTCACTTTAGGTCATGAAAAAGTCATGGAAAAGTTTAGAAATGTTGTCAGTGAAAAAGAGCGGAAACCCTGAATGTCTAAAATTAATTAAAAACTCAAATTCAATACCAAGAAATAGACGCGATACTCAATAACCATTGTGCCACAATGATAATAAAAACAATATTTAGACGATAGAATGTGATTTCCAACTTTAAATTGTACTTTTCTATTCCCATGTGGTTTTATATCTGTGTCAGTGGTCATTAAAAACACCTCTAAAATAAAAGCAATGCAGCTTTAGTCCATGCATGAGGTAAAATGATAAAATATGTTGATTCTGTAACTCTAAATGAGCTTAAACAGGCCGGTCAGAGTTGACCAAAGGGCCGTATGAGGTCCAGGAGCTGAACAATGCCCAGGTCTGGTCTGTCATATGCACTTTATTTTATGTATTTGAGCAAAATGCATCTTAGCCCAGTACAGATAAACTGGAGCTCTTGAGGTCAAAATAAAGCTATGTTCAGTCTGCAGCCTGAAGTGACCCAAATCCTTTTTTTTCACCCCTATGCGACCTGTATCTGATCTTTTAAAGACAATCTGAACGACACAAATCAGATTTTTTCAAATGCGACCCAGGCAACGTGGATATGTGCTCCTAAAACCGATACAGCTCCGATCTTTTGCCATGCGACTTCAGCCTGAATGGCCAGGACGCATTTATCCGACCTACATCCCACCTACACGTCATCAACAAGTGAGAGTTTGGCTATTGTGCTGTAACAAGCTCCTGTTGTGAGCCAATACAGCCCAACGCCGACGTGTTTGTTCGCTGAAATAGGCCGAAGACGTGTTTCCTCCTGCAAGAGCGGTACAACAGCAACTTTAAAATCTCCATCTCCATCTCCCATCTTTGCATGCTCACTGCTGTGACGCTGCTGTGTCTCCAGTCCTCATGCGGGACACTTTTGCGGCGTTTAAAGTTCACACTGGAGACCACACGCAAGTCGCATTTAACTGGAAATGTGAACGACCTCGCAAAAAAATCGTATTTGACAAAAAAAAAATCAGAATTGAGCGTTAAGCCCTGCAGTCCGAACGTAGCCTTAGTCCACTATGCATTTTCTGCATTATTATACAGTGTTTTATTATCATAGAATCAGGAAGTGTGCTGTTGGTATGGTAGTTGTTGTTAGCTTTACCATCACTGCAAAACTCCACTCTGGTCTCTGAGAGTTGCGAAAATCTCTTATAAACTCATCTCTGTGAAGAATTAGGATGCTCTGAATGCGTAAGGTAAGCGAGGAATAACTTTGGATCACTGGTATCAATAAAAGTATAGAAAAGTCCTATTCACAGGGCAGAAATTAACGTTTCCTGAAGCTTTAGAACGATCTTGAGCTGTATCAGAACAACTTTAAGAGCGCATAGACGAGTACATGCCCATGGACCACTGAGGGAATACACAGATATAAGACCACACGGGAATATTAAAGAAACTACTACGATTTAAAGTTGAAAATCACGTTCTACTGTCTAAAGAAAGTGTTGTATTAATTGACGGTATTGCGTTTCTATTCTTTAGCAGTATAAATAGAGTTAAAACATCGTGACAACACTAATCCGGCTCCTCGTCGCTGAGACACCGGCGCCGTGAGTTTGGTTAAAGTTGTTATATTGCTCTTTAGACGTCATTTGTTTTCCCGCATTTTCATGAGTCCCATTTGCTTTGTTTCGATTTGAATGACTGGCCTCACGGAGCCTCTGGTGTGTCAGATGCCCTTCCTGTGTGCGCAGAGGTGGGTCGGACTCGGTTACATTTACGTGAGCAGCTTTTATTTTATTTTGATTTCAGAGCACTATATTTATTTAAGTACCAGTATTTGTACTTGAGCAAAGGTTGTGCAGGGTTCCTACAGGTTTCTTCAAGTTAAATTTATGTCTTTTTCAGACCTTTTTAAGACCATTTATGTTAAAAGTTAATACTTATTTTACTGCCTATTTTACAGACCTACCGGCAAAGAAACATTTAATTCTTGAATTTGTTAATTTACAGCTCTGGACAAAAAAATAAGAGACAACTGCAAAATGATCAGTTTCTCTGATTTTACAACTTACAGGTTTGTGTTTGAGTAAAATGAACGTTTTTGTTTCGTTTCATTCTATAAACTACTGACAACATTTCTCCCAAATTCCGGATAAAAATATTGTCATTTAGAGCATTTATTTGCAGAACACAATACTAATGTTTTAACTTTGGAGTTCAGAAATCAATATTTGGTGGAATAACCTGAATCACAGTGTTTTTTTCTTCTTTTCCTCCTTAAATCAGGTTTGGTTCAGGTCATCAGTGCCTCATGAGGTGTGTTTGTGTTGGAATTCACCAAACGCTGGAATAAAACGACCGTCACACATGTAGAGACGCTGATTTCAGAACAAAAACTGCAGTGGTCTCTTATTTTTTTCCAAAGCTGTTTCGCCCGGTGACGTAAAACCAAAGTTAAAAAACACCATAACGGCTTTAATAAAACTTTGTGTTCTGCTGAGATCGTCTTTGATTTTACTCTTCTGCTCAGCTTATTTCTTGTGGTTCTGTAGTGCGTGAACTTCAGTGACGTGTTTGGAAGATTTTAACCCAGTTGTGTTCTCAATTATCATTTCCACTGTTCTTTATATGGGCGACGTTATTTAACCAAATAATGGTGCTTGACAAATTAAACTTTTGAGGAGAAATGTGACACGGAGAAGTTACACACTGCACAAATTTTAAGACCCAGATATAAAAATTCAAGATGTTTTCAAGTCTTTTAAAGGTATTATTTCTAAATTCATAAATTCAATGCTTTAAAGACTTTTAAAGACACCGTAGGGACCCTGTTGTGGTTCCTCTTCGCGCTGTGAGTAAGTTTACACATAACAGAAGATTTATGCACATCTCCTTCAGATATGATTTAGTTTGTCTCGTTTTTGTGTCTGTCCCATGTTTTGTCCTTCACATTACATTAAAGGTGCATTGTGTAACTTTTCTGGTGGAGGGTTCGTGACTGGAATGTTCCACAGTGTGACATTAAACAGCTCTGCGTTACATTTATTAAATTACAGATGGTTTTATAGCTCAAAAATACCTAGAAAAACAGGCGTTCTGACCTGTAACTTGGTCTGGTTTGGTCTCGATGAAGATAGAAAGGTTTAATGCCGTACTGTGGAACATTCCAGACAAAGTAATAACATCTCCTTAGAGAAAAGCATGTGACAGACCCGCCACCAGAAAAGTAATAAATCAGATGTTACGTCCCAAAAGTCTTACTTGAGTCGTACTTTTCCCAAATAGTTTTTACTCTTACTTGATTAATTTCTTGGACCACTTTGTACTTCTACTTGAGCAATATTATTTTGAAGTAACGTTACTCTTACTTCAGTACAATTTTTGGCTACTCTACTAGTCCTGATCCGATATCCAGGATCGGTATCCGGCTCTTTTATGAGTATCAAACAGTATCAGATTCAGTCACGTGATGGGACCGATCCAGTTTCACATGTTTTTGCAGCATCGACACGCTTTACGGCAGCTGTAAATCTAAACGCCACCATGTCGCAGTGTGGGACTTTTCACTACAACAAAACGAGAGTCAAACAGCGACGCAATCGCTGCAAACAAACAGGAACTAGCAAAGCCACTTTAACACTACCAATTTGATTTTTCACTTACAAAAAATCATCCAGACGAGTTTTAGATTTACAAGAGCAAAACGGTAAAGCCACAGCAGCAAACACTGGGAGGAGAGAAGGTGGCGTAGGTGAGGCTTTCGTCGTCTAATGGACTTTTTAGAGCTAAGGTACAAACTTCCTCCACGATACATTACATACATTACAGAGATGGTGCAGAGCTATAAAAAAAAGGTGTCAGATCAGTATCAGAAAACACTCCTTAAAAAAAAATCAGATCGGATGCCAAAAAATCTCGATCAGGATCATCTCTACACTCTACCCACTCTACTCCCTGTGTTCTGAACAGAATGACTGACCTCACAGAGCCTTTGGGCACGTGCACCGACGCCTCCACGTTTATCGCAGCTCTAGGGAAAAAACAAACAGGAGGAAATAAGTCAGATGCCCTCCCTGTGCGTGTCAGATGCCCTCCCCGTGTCTCGCATTTACATCTTGGGGGGCAGGTCACAGCGCAGTTTCAGGTACATCAGTAATCTGTGAACAGAGGACGCGAAAGTTACACTGGGATAATGTTTACAGCAAAGATCTGCTCAAAAGTCTTTCCTGCACAAACGTCCTACTAAAGGCAGAAGTAATAATACACATAGTAATAATGAGTGTTACCGTCCCGAGGCGTCTCTCTCGACGGTGGGGAAAAGCCTGAAGGGGGCAGCACAGGGCAGCTCCTCCCTCAGCTGGTACTGCATCACCGTCTGCTGTAAATATACAAAACAAACATATTAACATACTGTAAAATACCAAATAAGAGCTGAGTTTCATTTAAACGCCGGGTGCACGTGTATATTTTGATAAATAACCGTCGGTTCCAAATAAACACCAAGTTTGAAAAAATCAAGGAAGAAGACATGACTCTGATGCAGCAGGTTTTTCTTCTTATCCTGTTTTGTTTTGCTTTGTTTTTACGTAGCCGATCGTGCTTTCTTTCAGTTCTTTTCAGTCTTTGACCACACTGTCGATCACCGTGTCTCCGGTGCAGCAAAAAACAAACAAACTACCACTTAAAATTTAAACTTTCTGTGGTAAAATATGCAGAGGAAAACTCGGGAGAAGCAGCCGCGTGACGTTTCTCTGTCTGGCGGCAGGAATCAAGCTGACACGGTAGGCAAAGTAGGCACCAGGCCCCCATAAAACACAGGGGCCTCCAACCTTTTTCCTTGAGCTACTTTTATAAAACTAAAATGCCAGAGAGCAACTCATTTTAGTGGTCACAAGAAATTGCGTATATATAAGACTCCTTGCAAGCCTTAGACGAGGCACAGTTAGATGGCTATAAAACATAAACCATGTTCCATTTAGTAGTGCACAAAGTTAGGCTTCAAAATGATACATGTACAATGGCAAAAGGCATTTAATTCATCATATTTTACATATTCAGCACAATACGTGTGATTCAGAAATCGCTCCAGAACTACAGGTTGGACACCCCTGATATAACAGCTGTAAAAACTTTACATTATCGTCACACTGGTTAAAAGAATGTGAGTTCAATATTTTCCCAGTTTTGCTGAGCGAGATTTTTGTGAGGAAGGAATTAATCGCTCCAAATTGCCGCCTGGTCTCAAATAAACGCCTGGTCTGGTAAGTTATAAATAAATAAACGCCCTGGCGAATATTTGGTATTTTATGGTATTGTAACAGTTTGTGCTCTTATTTTAAAGACGATTTTACACTTCTGTGGCGTATTAATTGTTAACACATCACAACACAGTCAAGGTGCATCCCGCTAATGAAATTACTGCACATCACATCAGGTCTGTGAAGTTGTATTGTATTGTTTTGTATCATATTTTTCTATATTTAAGGAGAATAGACGATTATCACAATGGCAGGAAGAGCCGCGATGTTGAGTCGTGCAACTTCCGGTCAGTGCTTTTCTATGGCAAAATACCTGTGGAAAAGTCTTGCATATTTTTGACCAGCTTCGTAAATCTGCCCCGACATCACAAAAATCAATTTTGTAATGTCGATATTAGCGCAGACAGAGAGATTTGTGCAGTTTAAATGCTACAGATGTTCACAGATTAAATGACGACCATTTAAACTGCACAAATCTCTCTGTCTGTGCTAATATATCGACATCACAAAAACTATTTTTAATTTTAATTGTAGAATTAGTCTTAGAAGTTTTATTTATTTATGTTTTCTTCATGACCATAACATTAGTTTTGCTCAGTAGTTTCACTGATGCTCGTCGTTGTTCGCCTTAAGTTTTCGTCTTTCTTCCCTTGTTAGTTGTGGGTAAATTCTTCATGGACAGAATCTGTTCTTTGTCGACCTTGTTGGATGAAGAGTTGGTGTCGGGGCAGATTTATGAAGCTGCTCAAAAATATGCAACACTTTTCCACAGGGATTTTGCTGTAGAAAAGCACTGACTGGAAGTTGCACAACTCAACATGGCGACACTTCCTGATGTTGTGATAATAATCTATTATTGTGTGGGAGCGTGGGCAACACAGGCTTGTGGGCGGAGCCTCATACAGCCTCGTACTGCAGACTGTAAGGAGGATCTGAAGAAGAGATTGCTAGATTACTCAGATTTCTCCTCAGATGCCTCCTCCTTTTCAGTACTCCTCTGTACACTTCAGTACATTAGTGTATCTTTACCTCTCCTTGTGAGGGGCAGAGTCGGAGGATTCTGTTGGACTCAAACTCGTCCAGTTTGACATTCTGGTGAAAGCTGCACTCGTCCACTCTCACCGCGGCCCCGTAACCTACAAACACAGACACTGAACTTTAACAACTCTAACCGCAGAACCTGTGGTAAAAGGGCGACAGCTGGAACCCCTGAGCCGCCCTCGCTGTGGCCCCATAAACTACAAACACACAGACACCAATTTATGACGCTATTTCTGACCTGTGAGAATGTTGCTTCCTCATCACAAACATGCCTGCAGTTGTGTTTTGTTTCATAACACACAAATGTATATTTAAGATGAGCAGAAAACACTCTGTTGCACCTTGTGATGTCATGTGTTAAGACAGGAAATGCTCCACTGTGATTTAAAGGAAAACTCGGGCACGTTTGAAGCTAAAGTCCGTTGCTAGAGGTGGTGGAATTCTGTCAGAAGCCAAAAAACGTGGTAGTGAGTCTCTCAAGGCAACAAACTAGTGTAGTGATGGGGGCAAGTTCTTAACTTCCACATAAAACTCCAATTTACTTCACACTGAAGAAGCTTAACACCACTTTAACCCCTTACAACAGCCACGAGTCCAACAAACAAAACGCTCTGCCTGGTTCACTCATTAGTGTCTGGAAACATTAGAAAACAACTTTCATTTTCTCTTCTTCTTTACTGTCAGTAGTCGATCTTCACTTGTTGCTTCTGGAGTCGGCAATCGAGTTATTTAGTATGCATAATACATCATTTATTTTGCTATATGTAAATGTGCAAAAGGAACCTCATCCTCAATGCATTAAGTTTAGTATCTGTGGCTCAGGAAGTTGAGCTATCGCACTTTTACCACAGGCTCAGTGGTTAGATCTGACTGATAAAGACCCCATAATGACCTTTGTGAACTAGAAATTGTTCCAATGTTTAAACCAATGTACTGTACTGTATTATGGTTGTACAAACTAATAATAATGATAAAGAAGGCGCAGAAGTTTATCGTTTATGATCAAATCAAAATAAGCAAAATAAGAATATAAGGATTTTTTTTTTCGTTTCGCTTTGAAGCCGTAGACAGGCTCAAAGTGCTCAAAAAGTACTCAAAGTGTGTAAAGGAAACAGAAAACCAAACCTCGGGGTATGTTTTTGAGCAGGTAACAACGTTCTGACATGGCCAGAAGCTCACAAGAGTCAGTTTTGTTTGATATTGGTGCTTTAAGGACAGCAGTACGTACAAAGTCTGTGTTATTATATAAATATATTAATCAAAAGCACATTACTAGAGACCAATACAGACTTTTCCACAGCCTCAGATCATTTATCTTCATGAATTTTGTGGAATTTTGCTAAAGACGCTGCGGAAATGACACATATAATTTCCGCAAAATATTAACAATTTTAGAAATAAACTCACAAATGAAAACTGTCACAGCACAAAACACTACAAACGAAATATAAACGTTTCCTCTCATTTTCTGCCTGTTTTGAGGCTATTTAACATTTTGAGGGGCTGGATGACGCCATCGGCCAAAAATAAAACTGCTGATATCTTAAGAACCAGAATAGCACAAACGAAACTTTTTGCAGCACAAATGAAACTTTCTGCAGCATAAAAGGGCACAAACAAAACTTTTTGTAGCATAAAACAGCACAAATTAAACTTTTTTGCAGCACAAATGAAATTTTCTGCAGCATAAAACAGCACAAATTAAACTTTTTTCCAGCATAAATTTTACTTTTTGCAGCACAAAACAGCACAAATTAAACTATTTGCTGCATAAAACAGCATAAATTAAACTATTTGCTGCATAAAACAGCATAAATTAAACTATTTGCAGCATAAAACAGCATAAATTAAACTATTTGCTGCATAAAACAGCATAAACAAAGCACAAACGATTAACACCACTGTGGGCATTTTAGTGCATTTTGAAGCTTCCTGTGGGGCTGTCTGACTCAGTTTAACCTAAAAAAGAATCGTTAATTTCTCCAAAACTAAAGCAGCACAAACAAAACTTTCAGGACTGAACCGCAGACCCTGTGGTAACGAGGCGACAGCTCGACGCCCTGAGCCTCCCACATGCGACAGGTGCGTTACCTCTGAGCTGAGATCGGCCGATGCTGAACTCCTCGTTTAGACCGATCCTCATCTCTGCAGGAAAGAGAAAACATGAATTAAAACGAAATTACGACGGTTCAAGTTTTTTAAAATAAGAATCGTGTGAGTCCTTTGTTTTAACACTAGGGGGGGCTGTTGCTCCACTTACAAAGCGGAGACACCTGCACCTCCCTGTGCGTCAGAAATGCTCCTGTGTGTGTCAGAAATGCCCCTGTGTGTCAGAAATGCTCCTGTGTGTGTCAGAAATGCCCCTGTGTGTCAGAAATGCTCCTGTGTGTGTCAGAAATGCCCCTGTGCGTCAGAAATGCTCCTGTGTGTCAGAAATGCCCCTGTGTGTCAGAAATGCTCCTGTGTGTGTCAGAAATGCCCCTGTGCATCAGAAATGCTCCTGTGTGCATCAGAAATGCTCCTGTGTGTGTCAGAAATGCCCCTGTGCGTCAGAAATGTTCCTGTGTGCGTCAGAAATGCTCCTGTGTGTGTCAGAAATGCCCCTGTGCGTCAGAAATGTTCCTGTGTGCGTCAGAAATGCTCCTGTGTGCATCAGAAATGCTCCTGTGTGTGTCAGATGCCCTCCCCGTGTCTTATTCTGACCGGAACAGCGCGGTGTGTAGCATTTCACTCGGATCTCGCCCTCCACGTCGGCCTTCATCAGCAGCCCCTAAACACACACACACAGACACACAGACACACACACACACACAGACACACAGACACACACACACACACACACAGACAGACACACACAGACACACACACACACGTTAGACCGCGCAGGTTTTCCTTTGTTTTTCATTTGTACAATCATAAAGAACAGTTTCGGACTCACGTTTGCTCCGATCACGACCGTCATTCTCTCCACGACGTCCACGAAAATCTCACTCTTCCCCTGAAACACAAACACAGGACTTAGATCAGGCATGGCCCGGGGGCCAAATGTGGCCCTCAGACCCAATTGTTTGGCCCTCAGGCTTCCAGGTGAATTGGCCCATACTACCATGAGTTTTTTTCTTTTTTTTTTTTTAACCTTTATTTGTCCAGGAAAGTCCCATTGATATTACTAATCTCTTTTTCAAGGGAGTCTTGGCCAGACACACTCCACTTTCATACTAGGCAATGTGGGTGAAGTGTCTTGCCTAAGGACACAACAACAGTTTTTGCGACTGGCGCCCCCCTGTGGCACTTGGAATTCCCAGTGTCTCCCATCCAAGTCCTGACCAGGCCCTGCTGAACTTCTGAGATCTGACGGGATCAGGCTTTGACAAGCCGGTATGGCCACAATTAGCACTATTTACTGCATGTTTTTGAAATCTACCTTAATCAAGCAAATATCGTGTATCGTTTTGAGGGTCTGAGCCTGAACAAAGGTCTGGAGGGTCATTCAAACCCTTTATAAAAGCACATATTTGAATTATTCACTGTTTTGACCATCAGTTTATGACCCTTACGCTGGTCTGTTTTAATACATGGCCCTTGTTAAAAATGTTTGGACAGCCCTGCCTTAGATAGTGATACCTGTAATACGTAATAGTATTCACAGCAGAATTATAGTTGTACTCGTGGTAGTAGTACTGCCCCAGAGTAAACTGTGTCTGTATTGATATTTAGCAGCTGATGTGATCGACAGTCCCTGGAGGTGTGAAGCTGGAGGTACTTCTTTGCTTTGATTAAAAAAGACATGTGTGTATCTGTCTTTGCCAACAGTTTTTCAGTCCCTCACATTTTGTTTAAAATCAAACTCTAAGACCATGAACGCTCATATTGACCACAGGCTCCTAAAATGTGCTGTTTAAATACAGTTTGTATGTTTTCTTGACTTGACTAGATTACACATTTTGTCAGTGTTTGCTAATGTGTGCAAAATGAAAGAGAAAACGCACACCAAAGTTCTTGCAGAGGTTGGGTGACTAGATTTTCAGAATCAAAAACTGGGAGACCCCTGTTTGTGGTGGTTGGTAATAATAAAATTGTGAAACAAGTGCGTAAATAAGGAAAATTGTTCTGCACTTGGCCCATTTATGACTAACATTTAAGTCAGTATAGTCACATTTTCTTTGTGTTCTGGTAATTTTTAAGCAGTTTTTATGTATATCACTTAAACAAATGGCACTTTAAACCTCTCTTTACTGTTTTCAGGGATCAGATTCTTCAAAAATAGGGACAGCTGGGACATTTCTTGTATAAAACTGGGACAAATCCCTAGTTTTGTATAAATCTGCTGGGACAGGGGACTCAGGGCTCAAAACTGGGACTATTTGCAGTCGTAGTAGCACCTACAGAAGTCGTTCACTGCTGAACACTCTGGGTTTGCAGTAGTAATAATAGATGTAGGAGTGATATTTTCAGTACTGACCTGTTCTCGTTGTTGAATTGGTCGTGTTGCTGCTGAACTCGGGGCCACTTTACTCTGCTGCGTCTCAGCCCCAAACTGAAAGGTCATACAAAAATTATACAAGAAAATATTAAAGGTCCTGTATAAACTTAAAGTGGAACTCCGGCACATTTGAAGCTTAAGTCCGTTACTAGAGGTGGTAGAATTCTGTCAGAAGCCAAAAAACGGCACAGATTAGTGTTTCCTCGGCGGAGATCTCGCTGTGGCAGTGAGTCTGTCAAGGCAACAAACTAGTGTAGTGATGGGGGCAAGTTCTTAACTTCCACGTAAAACACCAATTTGCTTCACACAGGCCAAAGCCCAAAAGACTCGATTGTCGACTCCAGCGGCGGCGAGAGGCTCGAGCCGCCTGAAGCAACAAGTGAGAATCGACTACTGACAGTGCAGAAGAAGAGAGACTGAAAGTTGTTGAAAGAAAATGGTTCGGGAATGTATTTTTTAGTGTTTTCAAAAAATATAATTCACCCATAAATAAATGGGATTAGAAACGATATCGGTGATCGAGTCTTTTGGGCTTTGGCCTGTGCAGTGGGAAATCAACAGAGGGAAGTGTAAGGCGCTTATAAAGTTGTTTTCTAACGTTTCCAGACACTAATGAGTGAACCAGGCAGAGCGTTTTGTTTGTTAGACTCGTGGCTGTTGTAAGATGGGTTAAAGTGGTGTGAAGCTTCTTCAGTGTGAAGCAAATTGGCGTTTTATGTGGAAGTTAAGAACTTGCCCCCATCACTACACTAGTTTGTTGCCTTGACAGACTCACTGCCACAGTGAGATCTCCACCGAGGAAACACTGATCTGTGCCGTTTTTTGGCTTCTGACAGAATTCCACCACCTCTAGAAACGGACTTTAGCTTCAAATGTGCCGGAGTTCAACTTTTACTCCTGTGAGCTTTAATGTTGTTACTGTGTTTTGTTTCATTCACACGTTTGACTAATCCTTTACATCTAAGATCTACATCTCCAAAGCTCAATATGCTCTGTTCCACCTTGTGATGTCATGAAATGGTTGTTTTAGTAGCAGCAGTGGTTTATTTTCTTCAGTCATGAACTTAATGGATCGATACAAACATTGTGCGTAAAACTATGACCGAAGGGATTTAGGCTGAAGAGAGATGAAAGCTTAACCCTGTTTTCAAGGTAACAGCTCCTTTTACCTTTAGTTTAGTAGAGATCGGCAATTTTAGAACTGAAATCATCCAAATGATTCTAGTGAAGGTGTTTTTGATGGTGTTTGTGAGAAGAAATCAGCCTAAATCTGCCTAAATCTGCAGGTTTGTGTTAAACATGTGTGAATGAAACAAAACACAACTCCAGTCCTGTTTTAATGAGGAAACAACATTATAACATAGGTCAGAAAATAGCGTAAAAAGAGCACATTTTTGTTTATTTATTTCTCACCAGAGCCACGTTGCTGAGATCGAAGAGGCTGAAGTTTCTGGAGCTCACAGCTTCAGTTTGGATGAAGTTTTTCAAAACGTCGCACGAGGTTGTCTGGATGTACCCATAATCCTACAAAATAAAACACAAAAACATTTGAATCCTACAAAATAAAACACAAAAACATTTGAATCCTACAAAATAAAACACAAAAACATTTTAATCCTACAAAATAAAACACAAAAAAATGTTAATCCTACAAAATAAAACACAAAAACATTTGAATCCTACAAAATAAAAACACAAAAACGTTTGAATCCTACAAAATAAAACACAAAAACACTTAAATCCTACAAAATAAAACACAAAAACACTTTAATCCTACAACATAAAACATTTCTCAGACGCCCGCCCACTCCCACTTCTTTCTTTTCTCAGTGGAATAAACCACAATGATGATGTTGCACCTATGGGCCACCGTGGCATCTCCCAAACTGTGAAAAAGTGAGTCCGTACCACCACTTCATCCAGGAGCTCATAGATCAGAGCGAAGTTCATCTGCACAGACTTTTCACTCAGGGTCCCGCAGTAATCCTTCACCAGGGAACACAGCCTGAAACACATGGCAAAAATGGCTTTAACCCTCTTCTGACGTGAGGAAATGTCCCACCGTGGGGCTTTAACCTGTTCTAATGTGATGCGCAGGAGACAATAGGCTCTGCTCATGCTTACGTCACAAACCCGAGAAAAAAATCTGAGAAAAATGGGAAAAAATGGCCCAATTTTTGTTATCTAGATGTCATCACATTCATTCTTTTTTCATTCATTTTCTTCTAAATTACCTATTAATTTGTGTATTATAATTTGTCTAACTTCATAAAAAATACATCAAGATGTCACTGTAGCGTGTTCGATATGTTCAGGAGATCAACAGTTACAAAAAGCTGCCTGTAAATGACATCGAGGACGTGATTAGAATCATGTCCGCTGTGGAAAGCTTTGGCAGTTTGTGAAGATGTTGCTGCTGAATCCACGGTTTAACAAACAAATATAAAATAGCCACAACTTATGTCAAACCGGAGTTATTGGCAATCGTGAAAACAACCTGCATAGGCTCATGATATCTCCAGTACTGTCCTATAGTGAGTGACCTGTGACATGAGGGGACGCGACAAACACCCACAAACACCCACCTTCATGATCGTCGTCAACCTGAGACCCTCCCCCCAAAAAGGAAACTAGAATAGGGTGCTAGTGAAGGGGAGATCTTTATGAACCCGAATATACTGATGCCCAAATTCAGCAGATGGAGTCAGAAAAGCAGAGAGACAGAGGAGGGACAGAGTGGGACAAGCTGAAGCTGGATTTTTGTTGTTACAGCCTGGAGAATCACAAGTCCGCACCATTTTTATATATATTCTTATACAAGCTTATATACTTATGGCTGTAGGTCTCACGTTTGCTCTCGCGTTGCGGCGGTCAAAAGTCTGAGCACATAAACACTGCCGAACTACTGAAAAAAGTGTTGGATTTGTGCGCGGCTTCACCTGGAGGCAGCGCTTAGTGATACGACCGGAGAGAAAATAGTACCGAGTGATTACGAGGTGTGACTTTTTCGCCGTTTATGTTTTGTGACGCAAATGTATCACTGTTTTGGACACATATTGTTTTGAGAAGAAAAACACTTTAGTTTCATGACCCCAGCCAACTTGCCGGACACTTTCGTCAGCACCGAAACCGGGGAAGAACTCGGCTCACCGGACGCTGTCGGGAGGTAAGTCAGTGTTGATGCACGACACTGACGGGGACGTACAGATTCATGTCAAAAAACCCAAACTATCCCTTTAAAACATCCCCGCTACACCACTGGTAACTACACCGGAAGTCGTCATCCGCATGTTTCCAAACGTCTTCCAGTAAGCGTGAATAGAGCCTGTTCTCGTGTCCCCTGGGTTCCTTCACTGAGACGAATCTGAAACTCGCAGCTCTCGTGTGAGCCTGATTTGTGGTGGTGTTTTTACTTGTTGAGGAAGTCGACGATGGTGAAGGGAGATGAGGCGGCGTTTGTGGTGGCGACCCAGAACAGTCCTCCCTGTTTCACATGCACGAAATACACGTCTTTGTGATTCTGTAAATAAACATAAGAAAAAAACATATTCAACACAATGAAATTCAACTCTTTATGGTTCAGGAAATACAAAAACTGATATAAAAAGGATAAATCATTTGTTTAGAAAGAGTAAACTAAACTAAATGGTGAGAGGCATGTGGAAGGAGGTCTGCAGTTCGAGTCTTTTGAACAGTTTGGACAGATTCCAATGTATGTAACCAGAATTTATTTGCTTTTACCGACACCGATATCGCTCTGACTTACTGTTCCTCCCTAATTCAAAGGCAGACACAACACACACACAATACTGCGCCGTAACATGTTTGGTCAAAAACAAGTTAGTGTCATTTTTGGGGGTATTTGAGACCTCCTTTATCATGTGAATAAATATCGTGAAAAATACTGAGCTCAAAATGTATGTTTGACCCTTATTTGGCAGTTCCTGGGCTCTGCTTTTGTATCACATGGCAAAAATAAGGAGTCGTGCAAAGGTAAAAAGCAGTAACAGTGTAAGTTTCGTTTGTGATTTAGTTAATAAACATATTTTATTTTAAAATCTCTCGCCTTCGTTTTGTTGCGGCCTTGGCCCACGGTCTTAACACATTAAATAAATATACCTTTGTACTCAATTATACTTAAATTATCTTCAGTGTGAAAGTATTTCGTGTATTTATTCATACTGTACATACGTAACTTGTCTGTCAAACTGTTTAACTGTGTAAGTGTCACCGCACTATCCTGATCAGCACTAAATAGGAAATTTTAATGTCTTTTATATAATAAAACCCATTTATGTCTGTGTTATTCTAGGGTAAAGGTCCTTATTGCCTGAGGGTTTTTGAAGAGTTTGAATTTTATTTATGAAAACCTTAATATCTCAGCCTCTGAAGCACATAAAAACATGAAATAAACTGCATTTAAAAGGTAAGACTCTCAGATTTTATTAAATTGCATCATGAAATGGGTTAAAATAAACACCATGATCACTAGACCTTGGTTAGGTGTTCTTATAATGGATGTAAATGTGGTGAAAATCAAGCAAATAATAATGATAATGTCTGTTACTGCCTTTTGCCTTTGCACGACTCCTTATTTATGCCACATGATTCAAAGGCAGAGAACAGGAACTGCCAAAAAAATATTGAACTTGAAATTTACCTTTGACCCTTATCAAAGGTAAATTTCAAGCTCAATATTTTTCGCATACAAATATTTCTTCATTACGGCAACTCGTCAAATTTTGGGAGTCCTACCTGTTATACTTCTGTCTGGACAAAACAGACACTTTGAAGTCATTTTTGCCTTTGTCGGGCAGAATACTATTATAATAGAAAGAATATGAGTTACCATGACGACTGGAGGCTGGTTTCCGGGCAGAGCTGTGACTTTTTCATAAAACACTCGAACCACATCGCTGCTGTTCTCTCCTCGGACTGAAGGGGGTGGTTAGGGAGCCACATTTTTAACATGAACACATTACGATAAATTGGAACGCATTAATCCAGTTAATTGTGAAAATTTATTACACAAGAGATGCAATTCTCTTATGTAACTGTTATTTATCCTTCAGATCACTACGGGAAAACTTTGTATGAATAAAGATTCAAACATTATGAGACGTCTGTAAATAGTCTTACATACAGGCTGCGTCTCATTTGTTTCCTCACTTCCTTCTCCTCGATTCCTCTCCCCAATCCTCATTTTTCAGCTGTCAATCAAACTTGTCAGCTTAAGTGGTGTCCCAAAAAACCACAGAAGGAGTAAACTTCAGGAGGCAGAGATCAGATAAAATAATCAAACTTTATCAGTCTCACTGAGGAATTTAGATCCTCTCTCTCCTCCCTGCATCTCCTCACCCTTACTCTACAAAATCAAGCAGAGGAATCAAGGAGAAGGAAGCGAGGGAAGAGAAATGAGACGTGGCCATAGTATTACATCCAATTACAGACCCCACCAAGGTATTATCTTACCCAATATTAGGGAACCGATATCCGATCCAACTAATTTTTCAGTTTCTGCGCCAATATCCGATGCTTCATAAATTATATAAAACAATTAATACTTATTCATATGTCCTAACCACTGTTAATAGTGAAGGATACAGTCTTTGTAAATGAGGTGGTCTCCTTTAGATGACAGAATGAAGAATTGACAGATCATCCTGGAACAGAGACAATAAGATTTTAAATGTTTTACACAGAACTATAATCTTACACATTACTGTAGACTTGGTTCAGTCCTGGTTGAGTCCTGGTTTAGTCAATGCTTTGGTTCTGCTTTAGTCCCAGTTTAGTCCAAGTTAAGTCAAGGTTTTTGTCTTGGTTTAGTTAAGTTTTGCCAAAATACATAATAATGTTTGTGTAATAAATGTCATGAAAAACACTGTCTAATTAAAGCCTTTTCCTACCTTGCCTGTGGAAGTTTAACCTGTGAAAATTATGTGAAAAAGTGAATTCCTTCTACTGTTACTGTACAAAAATCTAAACATAATTTTAAAGCTAACATTAGGTCAGCTTTTTACAACAGTCCCGCCAATAATCATCGTAATTCTACTCCAGTTAACGCTATAACTCTTCGTACTAAATGCGAACTATTTCCGCCGTGGGTTTATTATGATAAATCCAGGATTAGTTTAAGATCTTTGGTGAAATTGTGACTAAATGCAGTTAGCTTCCTATATACTAAAGACTAATGCTAACCAAAACCATGAACCAAAACAGTGAAACGGCGAAACAGCAGCGACACCTAGTGGCTCAGAGAAGAATTACATGACGATCAGAAACTAGATGCTAAATAAAAAAACATAATCATAATAATTTTCAGGCAATTTTTCTGTGAAATCTAGTTTACTGAAATACTAATTAAGATCCAAAATCGTCTTTGTGTATTTTTTTTCTAATTCTATTATGACAACAACATGAGTCAAGAAATGTCCCGAAAACACATGAAATGCCTTTTTATATGAAAACAGTGCACGCCAAAAAAGTATTATACATTTTGTTATTTAATTTATTATTATAGAAGTTTCAATTCGATATGTCTAAATATTAAATAGTTTTATTTGTATTTATTTTATTTATTTTTTCATGTTTAATCTGGCCTACAGGCGGCGCCGTAGCGCAAACTCCCACTTCCTGTTTCCGGTTCGTGTTCAACATGAAGTGAGTAAACAAAGCACATTTTCCCACTTTTATTTGAGTTTTCAGTGATTTTTACACATTTTCACATCGCGAATGGATTTATTCATGTTTACTGAAAGTCCTTGCGATTTTTTTTTTTACTTTAAAACCTCCGGATGTTGAATAAATGTGGCGTTTTTCTTTCCTTTCGCCCAAACTTGCCCAATGAACTAAACTATAAAATACTCTAGTGATCATTTGGTGTCTTTACGGGGGACCAAATTAAAAACGCGACATTGATTTTGCATATTTGTGCTGATTTTATTAATTCGGCTTGCAAAATAAATTGTTCGAATGTAACTGGTGTCGAGGAAACCGGGATTTTACGAATGAATGGGACATGTCTTCAATGAAACGAAATTAAATAGACATTGACAAATATGTGTCCAGCAGAAATATTTTAATTATATCTTGTTACTGTGGTGCTGCTTCCTCCCGCAGTACAGTCATATACATGATATATACACTCAATGAGTACAGTGTTTTCTGCTGTCCCATAGAGTTAAAGTTTAAGAAGCATTCGTTTTGCTTCAGTATTTAAAACATGAACAATAGGTCAAATCTTCGAGCTAAAGTAGTCCTAAGCAAAACTAACTCAAGATCTGGAGATGGGTCCCTCTGCTCCTGACAGGTTTACCCCAGAGGCACTAAAGGATGGATCAAATGCAGGTTTTCATGAACACTTGTATTGATCTCAGCCTCCTGAAAACGTGTTGTTTAAATCCATTTTGTATTTTTTCTGGAGTTTTCAGACAACCTTAAATTGTTATGCTCTGTCCTCTTCAGTCCTCTGACTAAAGTACGCCTGATAAACGAGCTGAACGAGCGTGAGGCCGACCTGGGCGTTAAAGAGACTGTGTCCTGGCACTCAGAGTACTCAGACAGCGCTTGGATCTTTGTTGGTGCAGAACACTTTCACTTTAAGATCTGAATCTGTAAATAAATATAAATAAATGTATATATTTTTTAATCATGCAATGAACCGTTTGTGCTTCAGGAGGGCTGCCCTACGAGCTCACCGAGGGAGACATCATCTGCGTCTTCTCTCAGTAAGAACTTCACATCATCTTCTACCGTTAAGCCACCAGTATATGCAAGATCTTTATCAAAACAATACTTTTAATGCTAAAATAGAACTATTGTTGCTGCCCATAAATTTTCAAGTTTAATGTTTTCCAAAAATGACACCAAAGCCTCATCCAAAGCAAGTCTCTGGGAACAGCTGAAACTATTTGGAGCTCAATAACAAAAGAGAATTTGCAAAACAACATAAAAACAAAGCAGCAAGAATGCCGCTGTTATCTGCGCCAAAGGAGTTCACACTAAATATTCACATTTTTGGTTATTATTTGTCAACAAGAACTATTTTGTTATTCCAACTGGTCAATTTCTTAATGAATAACAATGAAATCATTAATTTGAAACAGTTTTTTTTATATACTATGAAGTTATTTATGTTTTCTTGTTTCTTGTGGGGAGTGACTTAGTGCAGAGAGCAAAGGAAGTAAAACGTTAATAGGTCACAAATATAGCAAGGTACCATGATGATCTAAATATGTTATGTGTTAGTTAATATCCCATAGATATACAATGCCTCTTCTCAGTGTTCTTTGTGTCCTCAGATACGGAGAGGTGGTGAACATAAACCTGATACGAGACAAAAAAACAGGGAAGTCCAAAGGTTTCTGCTTCATCTGTTATGAGGATCAGAGGAGCACCATCTTGGCCGTGGACAACTTCAACGGGATCAAGGTACGAGCCGACGCTGCCTCCACTGCATATATACAGTACAGTAATATCTAACCTACAAACCTCAGATGTTCAGTTTAACCTGCTCCCGTGATCCTGGGCTTTTATTTATTTTGTCCCTAAATCAAGATGCGATTTATAGTTCTGCTTCAAAATGAAATGTGCTAATCACGATAATTTATATATATAAAAAAATAAATAAAATAAACAACAACAATAATAATAAAAAGGGGGTAAGAAAAAAGAAAATGGCTTTAAAAATCTGTTTTAAAATTGTAGTAAAAGATGATGATGGTGAAAATAATAAGTTAAGCATAGTGACTAAAAGTGTTTATTAAAAGAATGGGGAAAAAGAGAGAGAGTGAAAGGGAAATTAATTAAATTATTATAAATTGGCCAAAATATAAATATAAGGGGGGCTAACAGTGCGGATAATGCTCCACTGAAATGTGGGGTAGGGGTGGGCACTTTCTTTGTTTTATATTTGTTCTATGTTTATGTTTTATGTTAATTATTGTATTTTGTTAAATGTTATTGTCTTTAATTTAAAAAAAGAAAATGCAGTGTGCTTGATCTTTATATTTGTCTGACAGGTAAATGGGAGGAGACTCATTTTATACGCGCATATATTTCCAGATCAAAGGGCGTACGATCCGCGTGGACCACGTGAAGGACTACAAACCGCCCAAAGACCACGAGGACATCGATGACATCACGAGGAGCCTGAGAGCGCAGGGCTGTGCTCCCAGCGTCCAGCAGGGGGCGGAGTCTGAGGAGAAGGAGGAGGAGGAACTGCTGCCACTGAAGAAGAGCAAGAAAGGTACGAACGTAGACGAACATTAATTTGTCTGCGAGGGGCCTTTGAATTTTTTTTACGTGACTTTGGGAGCGTCAGCACCAAGTGACCGAGTATTGGCAAAGGGCAGAGATGGAGAATTTCACTCTGAGTGGAGTTTTACACATCTGAAACGAACGGGAAAAGTCGGAACATCATGACAGATATTTGAAACTCTCAGTCAGAACAGGGAAATCAAACTTTTGACAACTGGACAAAAGGTTTTAGACCAGGATGTCTCCAACCTTTTTTCTTCCGGTGAGCCTTTACAAAACTAAAATGCCAGAGAACTGCTCATTCTAGCGGTCACAAGAAATGTTAAGAAATTATGAGATAGGAACAGTTAGAGGCCTATAAAACATAAACCATTATCCTTATATTAGTGCAGAAAGTAAAAATAGGCCTGAAAATGATACATTTACTTTTTTTTTTTTTTTTTATTTAAAAGGGACAATATTCGAGAACATAAACTTGTAAATACGCTAGAATTAGGCTGAAGGCGACTTTACATCTGTCATCCCTGCAGGTCAGAGAGATCGAAGCAACATGAGACAACTTCACACAACAGACAAACTGTCAAAGACAATTCATAGGACAAACATGGTAGAAACAGCACAATAAGACACAATCCTGACATAAACACAGACATTTACATAAGAGCGTAACATGGTCGCTTGGTTTTAAATGTTCTGAATGTGGCAGAGTCTGTAACTGCAGCTGGGATGTTGTTCCAGATTTCTGTCCTTGACTGTTAACTCCTGCAGACTGAATGTTGTGCATCTGTAAGGTCTTACACAGTTGCCTCTGGTACAGGCTCTTTTTACCCCCCCACTAGTCCTGGATTTGGGCAGAATGAATCCATTTAAAACCTTATACACCAAGCAGGCTGGTTTAAAAGTTCTAAAATTTCCCAAACTTAAGATATTATATTTCTGAAGTATGAAACAATGATCAAAAGACAAAGATTTTGTTTCTTTTTTTTATTCAAGCAAGAAAGTGTTTCTATTGCTTTTAAGGTTGTCGTATTTGTCAGTTTTTATAGTCATTCTATTCATCTAAATGTCATCAAATTCTAGTTTATTATAATTCAGAAATTCTTTGTTGAGCTACTTGGAAGGAGGTGGAGAGTTACTGCTGGCTCCTGAGCTACAGGTTGGAGACCCCTGTTTTAGAGCGAAAATGTTTCACAGACATCACCATGGAGACAAGTTCCACAGTGCAGTTTTAAATCCAGATGATAGAAAAGCACAGACATCTTCCCCTCTACAAATGTACAAAGCGCTTCCCTCTGCACTAGGGACGTAACAATAACGTAAATATGGTGATATCGTATCATCATTAAAGGTCTCACAATAATATCGTGGACCATCACAATATATCGAATCACAAGTCTCTTTGCTTAAATGAATAGTTCTGATGTAGAAATATCTAAAAAACAGAGGGAACTCCATAGACCATGATCCTTTGCTCCGTTTCAGTGCAGACTACATGAAGAAATAACTGTTCTAAGCACTTTTACATCTTCATTCTTTGGATTAAGTCTTGTGAAGGGATTTTTAGAGGAAAAAGGAGCAGATTCACACAGAATATTGCAGTAAATATGGTACAGTGAGATGTTTATGGTGAAAATATCGTACAGAGAGATTTCGTTCCATCCCTAATGACAATAAATGTTGTACCAAATGACTGGTCAAAGCATTTTATAATGTCAGTCTTGTTATTCTGTAAAATATCATAATATCGTGAGCTTTCCCACGATATTGCAATAAATATCGTACCGTAAGTTTCAGACTGTGATGATATTGTATCGTGAGACTTGGATATTGTTACTCTGCACGTTATTTTAAATAGTATGTGTTTCTGTTCTGTGTTTCTACCTCTGACCAGGATCTGTGCGTCTCTGCAGCTCTGTGGCTCTGATCTTCACCTTAAACCGAAAACCTCTTTTTGTTCCAGACAAAAAAGAGAAGAAAAAGAAGAAAGAAAAGAAAAAGAAGAAGGAGAAGGAGAAAGAGCAGCGTTCAGCAAGCTCCTCCCCGTCGCCCCCTCCTGCTCCTGCTCGCCCCGGGGCAGGTACGGCAGGTGTGACAGGAGCGACAGGTGCAACTGGAGCCATGAGGGTGAAGGAGGAGAGACACGATGCAGGATACGACAAATACAAACACGCACACGAACAGCAGGGGGCGCTACGGAGCAGAGAGGAGGAGCAAGAGAGGGACAGAGCACAACGCAGAGGAGACGAGACGAGGAGGGAGGAGACGAGGAGGGAGGAGACGAGGAGGGAGGAGACGAGGAGGGAGGAGATGTGGAGAGAGGAGACGAGGAGGGAGGAGATGTGGAGAGAGGAGATGAGGAGGGAGGAGATGAGGAAGGAACCAAAACAAGAGAGAAGGGAGAGGAGAGAGGAAGGAAGGAGGGAGGAGAGGGAGCGAGAAAGAAATTATGATTCTGACCGACATAGAAACAAGAGCAGAGAGGGATACAGAGAGGACAGAAGGAGGGAGGAGATGAGGAGAGAGGACACAAGGAGAGAGGACACGAGGAGGGAGGACACGAGGAGGGAGGAGGGAAGGGAGCGAGAGAGGGAGGACAGACGGAGAGACAGAGGCAGGTCCAAATACTGATCATACAATGTGTAAAATGTACAATTCTTGTTGTTTTTTTTTTTAAATAAAATGTTTGTTTGCTTTTGAATCTGTGTTTTTTATTTGGAGTAAACTAAAAACAAAGTCATCCCAGAGGGGAACACCAGGGCGCGTTGCAAGATTCAACAAAACACGGCTGTTTTGTTGTAATTATGTTTATGGTATCAGAAAAAATGTGTTGTTTCAGTATTTTTATTTATTTATTATTTATTTATTTATTTATTTAGAAGGGACAGTGCATATTAATGAACACATGAGACATATGTAAATATGCCAGATTTTAGCGACATGCTAGTTTCCATCTGTAGCCCCTGGACAGGTTGTTTGTACCTTTAAGGCCACACGTAACATAACATAAAGTACAATAAAAAACAAAATACAAATAAATACACACAGAGCAAAACGGAAGCCAAGTCAAAAACATAAACTCAGAAAGGTTTCAACAATATTATAGGAGATTTTATATAAAGTGCAATGAATAAAATGCACATATTGATACATTTATCCTAAAGTGCAGAGTGTATTGCACAAGTTCTAAAGTGCAATGTGTATTGCACAGTTCTAAAGTGCAGTGTGTATTGCACGAGTTCTAAAGTGCAGTGTGTATTGCACGAGTTCTAAAGTGCAGTGTGTATTGCACGAGTTCTAAAGTGCAGTGTGTATTGCACGAGCTCTAAAGTGCAGAGTGTATTGCACGAGTTCTAAAGTGCAGTGTGTATTGCACGAGTTCTAAAGTGCAGTGTGTATTGCATGAGTTCTATACTGCAGTGTGTATTCACGAGTTCTAAAGTGCAGTGTGTATTGCACAAATCCTAAAGTGCAAAGTGTATTGTGCAAGTCCTGAATGTTATATAATGGTATAAAAAAAAGTAGTCCTATGAATTGTGTTCACATGTTTGTGTTGATCTCAGCCACTCCTTTAAGTACCTTTTAAATGTAGTAAAAGTGGGTGCCTCCCTCACGAAAGTGGGCAGACTATTCCACTGTACACAGCCCTTGTATGACAGAACATTTTTTCCTCACAGGAACCTCACAGTCACCCCTACTTGTGGCTCTGGTGGTTCGTGATGCAGTTTTGTATTTAATGTGTTCTTTTAAAGGTGGTGGTGCCAACCCATGTAAGCTCTTGTATATTATACAGGCATTTTTAACTTTAATAAAGTTTTCAAAGCTCAAGTAGAGAGTTCAGGTTCAGTCCTGGTTGAGTCCTGCCATAGTACTAGTTTAGTTCTATTTTAATCTCAATTTAGTCCTGGTTCAGCCTGGGTTCAGTCCTAGTTTAGTCCTGCTTTAGCATTAGTTCAGTCCTACCATAGTACTAGTTAAATTCTAGTTTAGTTCTTATTTTAATCCTGGTTTAGTCCTGATTCAATCCCAGTTTAATCCTGATTTAGTCCTGGTTCAGTACTGGTTTAGTCCTCCTTTAGTACTGGTTCAGTCCTGCTATAGGTCAAGTTTAGTTCTATCTTAGTCCTGATTCAATCTGAGTTTAATCCTGGTTTAGGCCTGCCATAGTACTAGTTTAGTTCCGTTTTTGTCCTGGTTTAGTCCTAATTCAATCTCAGTTTAATCCTGGTTTAGTCCTGGTTTAGTCCTGCTTTAGTCCAACCTTAGCACTGGTTCAGTCCTGTCATAGTACTAGTTTAGTGCTATTTTAATTCTGGTTTAGTCCTGGTTCAGCCTTGGTTCAGTCCTGGTTTAGTCTTGGTTTAGTCCTGCTTTAATCCTGCTTTAGCACTGGTTCAGTCCTGCCATAGTACTAGTTTAGTTCTAGTTTAGTTCTATTTTAGTCCTGATTCAATCCCAATTTAATCCTGGTTTAGACCTGGTTTAGTCCTGGTTTAGTCCTTGTTTAGACCTGGTTCAGTAAGGTTTCAGTCCTTGTTTAGACCTGGTTCAGTCCCGGTTCAGTCCTGAGTGACGTTACGCTTTGACCTTCTTTAATATTCATATTCTCCTCATTTACATATTCACACAACCGTATTTAGCACAACAGTCTGTGACATAGACAGGACTTACTCTGATCCAGGTAAGATACTGAACCAGGACTAAACCAGGACTGGACCAGGACTACACAAGTCTTAGGCATTTGGTTGGACTAAACAAGACTGTCAATGAAAATATGACCCTGATGATTTTCTGCCAGAGCATGTTGGGGAAGTCTAATTGTACGTACTAATAGTCAGTTTTGTTTTATTTTATTTTTTGAGTGCCTATTTCTATTCTTTCTATTCTTTCGTTGCAAAACTGAGGGACAAATACAGGCTCTCATATGTTATTTTATTTTATCCGATCTGATTCTTATCCACACTAGGCTAATTGCATTTGGGCAGTGTTGGGAACTACATAACGTTCCAATAAAGAATTCTGATAATTTACATTTTGGGATTTAGGTTCTTATTAACTTTATTTAAATTCAAAGTCAAATCCAGATTAATATGTTTTATTATCAGACTTTGTGATGCTTTTTAACCAGATTTCTTCACACTCTGATTGTTCGTCTGTTTCTTTCATTTACTAATTAGCGTGAAAATGTCATCAAAAACTGCTTGTGAAATGTTTTGATTTAATGTTTTTGCCGTGTCCTGTTTTTATGGAGCTGGTTTAGTCCTGGTTTAGACTTGGTTTAAACCTGACCTGGTTTAGACCTGGTTAAGACATGGTTTAAACCTCACTAGACCTAGTTTAGTCCAGATTTAGTCATGGTTTAGTCCTGGTTTACTCTTGGTCTAGTCCTGGTTCAGTCTTGGTTCAGTCCTGGTTTAAATCTGGTATAGTCCTGGTTTAGACTTGGTTTAGTCTTGGTTTAGTCTTGGTTTAGACCTGGTATAGTCCCGGTTTATTCTTGGTTTAGTCTTGGTTTAGACTTGGTTTAGTCTTGGTTTAGTCCTGGTTTAGACCTGGTATAATCCTGGTTTAGTCTCGGTTTAGACCTGGTTTTGTCCTGGTTTAGTCTTGGTATACACCTGGTTCAGTCCTGGTTTAGTCTTGGTTTAGACCTGGTATAGTCCTGGTTTAGTCTTGGTTTAGACCTGGTTTAGTCCTGTTTTAGTCCTGGTTTAGTCCTGGTTTAGACCTGGTTTAGTCTTGGTTTAGACCTTGTATAGTCCTGGTTTAGTCCTGGTTTAGTCTTGGTTTAGACCTGGTTTAGTCCTGGTTTAGACCTGGTATAATCCTGGTTTAGTCTCGGTTTAGACCTGGTTTTGTCCTGGTTTAGTCTTGGTATACACCTGGTTCAGTCCTGGTTTAGTCTTGGTTTAGACCTGGTTTAGTCCTGGCTTAGTCCTGGTTTACTGCCGTTCAGAATAAAAGGAGCACGTTACTGTTTTGGATCAGGTAATTTAGGGTTCAAACTGCATAGAATAAGAAAAAATAAAAATAGACAACAAAGCTCTGGTGATGAGGCAGGTGTAATTTTCCTTCTCCTTTAATTGGGATTTTCAGTATTTTTTAAGTACATAAAAAATACAAATGGAAATGGGTCCCAGGTTTACGGTTCTGGAGTGAAAAAGTGAAAAGCTGCTGTAATAATTCTCCTTAACATGAGTTTATAACATTTTTGCATTTGAATTTTGAGATCTACATTATTTTTCTTTATTAACTTTATTTAAATTCAGCGCCAAACCCAGATTAATGTTTTATTATCAGAATCTGTGATGCTTTTTAACCAGATTTCTTAACACTTTAATTGTTCATCTATTTCTTTCATTTACTTTCTTTCATCAAAAACTGCTTGTGAAATGTTTTGATTTAGTGTTTTTGCCGTGTCCTGTTTTTATGAAGCTGGTTTAGTCCTGGTTTAGACCTAGTTTAATCCTGGTTAAAATTTGGTTAAGACATACTTTAAACCGGGTCTAAACCAAGTCTAAACCAAGTCTAAACCAGGTTTAAACCATGTCTTGATACCTGAGACCTATAGGGCTTTATTTAGTCATGGCTTAGCCAAGGTTTATTCCACATTTCATTGTCTTAGCCTCAGTCTCAGGTATCAGGTATCACACATATGGGATGTAGAGACTCTCGTATTGACACGCTTACCCGAAGACCAATCATTGGCCACGTTTATGTGGTATTTTTTAATTCCAAATTAATTATTCCAAAGTAAAAAGTTCTTAATTAAATTATGCTCCTTCGAGTTTAGGTTTAAGGTTTTAGGCTTAATTATGAATAATCATTTGTAATTAACTGTTTACATGGTCTTTTTAAAGCAGAATAAATTTTTATTCTGAATTAGATTATTTTTAATCAGAATTAAAGCTCTCATATAAACTCTGAGATAGTGTGGCCCAGTGACATCCAGTCTATAAAACCTGGCAAAGGCGTGAGGCGTTGCCCACAGATCTTCTCCACCAAGGTGCCCCTGAACATTGCCCGAGATGCAGCCATGCCACAAGTGGAATGGGCACACAGACCAGCAGGGTGCTGAAGCCCACTACTGTCATAGGCCACTGTAATACTTTCCACTATCCAGTGAGACAAATGCTGTTTAGTGAGAGGCTTACCCAATGGGGTGAAGCCCAAGACACAAACAACTGCTGAGTTCCCCAATATGAAGTTGTCCTGTCCTCATAAATGTCCTGTGCATGCACTGGACAGAGTGCATAGAGCCTGTGATGCTCCTCTGAAGTGGGCAGAAGAGAAAACATAGAAACGGGAAATGGGGAGGCATGACAAAGTTGAGTTCAGGACGTTTAGCATAAAGGCAGGGTTGGGTTTTAGTAAAACCTTAGAATCCCCCCACAAAAACTGCAAGCATGTCCCTCACATGCTTTGCAGACGCCAAAGCCAACAGCTAAGTCATCTTAAAGGAGAGTCATTTCAGCTCCACCTGATGTAGCGGCTCGAATAATCAGGGCACTCCGACCACCACCAACACTCACGCACACACCACTTTCATACTAGGCAACATGGGTGAAGTGTCTTGCCTAAGGACACAACAACAGTTTTTGTGACTGGCACCCCACCCATTTTTGTGCTGTGGGTGGCAGGATGACCCTGCCTCAGGGGCAAATGCGGCCTGGGTGAGGGTGAATTGCTCCACGCTCGCCTCATCCTTTGGTCTCTGATCTGGTGTTAGTCCTGGTCTTTGTCCTAGTTCTGGTCTTTGTTTCAGGTGCAGATGTCTAACACATCCACAGTTCTGGACCCGGTGGTGTTTGAGTTGGAGGGTTTCCTGGTTGCCCCCGGTTACGGGCCCCTCCTCTTCCTGTTGCTGCTGTGCAACTTCCTGTTTGTGTGGGTAGGTAACGGGGCAGTGCTGGTTGCCGTGGCAACAGACAAACAGTTGCAGCGGCCAATGTTTGTGCTGATGGTTAACCTGGCTCTGGTTGACCTTTTGGGGGCAACGGCCGTTTGTCCCCGCATCCTCATGCACTTCCTGTACGCTGACCAATCAATCGCAGCCCAGGGCCTCGGGTCACGGCCAATCAGCTACCGCTCCATCAGCCACTCCCACGCACTGGTGCAGGCTTTCGCCGTTCACACGTACGGAGTCGCTGTGCAGACAGTGCTCGCCGCCATGGCCTACGACAGGTAAATAACACTCGTATAGATTCCTAATAAGGCCTATGACAAGTCTGTTTATACTAACCCTATGCTTATGCACTCATGCTAACCTATGCTCATGCTAAGCTACACCTGCTGTCTAAACCTACAGAGTAAATAAGCCTACTACAGGTGTGTTTAGCCTCCACTAAAGGCTCATTTATGCCCCCAAACACTACCAAGTACTAAGCGTAGGAACCACCATTACATTTATACTGCCAAACATATCGACTATAGGACACTTGTTGTGTTAATCAACCACCAGAGGGCACTAAAAGTCAGTTAGCAAGTTGACCAAAATTGATGAAATAGAGCAATTATTTGATTCCTAACTTTAACAGACTCAGCCCCGATTGGTTCTTTGGTTTCTATGATAGTGATGGTTCACTCCCTTAGTCCACTTCTGTCCTCAGGTACGTGGCTGTGTGCGAACCGCTCCGGTACCATGCCATCATGACTCCGCTCCGGGTTTTCTGGCTCTGTTTCTGGTCCTGGTTCTTGGCTTTAGTCTTTATTGGGATTCTGTTCGGACTTCACTCTGGGACCAGGTTTTGTGGGACTCTGATCCAACACGTTTACTGCAGTAACCGAGGAATACTTCTACTGGCCTGTGATGACACACCCATCAACAACTACTATGGTAATTACTATAAACTCTACTTCTAATACTGCTAGTACTACTGCTTATATTTCTACTGCAAATACTGCTACTATCAGGCCTAGTGACATACATTAAATACATGGCTGTCAACCACTACTACGGTCAGTACTACAAATAAGGGGCAGCGTCAGACATTTTTGGTTAGAGGAGCTATGGGGGTGCTAAGTTCTCCAAAGGGAGTACACCTAACATGTTCATTTAGTGCCTTTAATGCAGGGGTGCCCAATGCGTCGATCGAGATTTACCAGTTGATTGCCAAGGTAGTGTGGGTAGATCGCAGTGTCATAGTACTTGAGGCCAGTCTTGAGACCAAGTCTGTTTTTTTTTGTTTTTTTTTACAGTTTTGGTCTTGTCTCAGACTCAATCACCTATGGGCTCAGTTTTGTCTTGGTCGTGAAGGTGCTTGGACTCGGTCTTATCACAGACTTGAGGTCTGACACTCGATGAGTACGATCATACAGTTGTGCTCATAAGTTTCCATCCCCTGGCAGAATTGATGATTTCTTGGTCCAGAAGCTGCACATGGGACGTACTTGGATATTCCAACATGATAATGATCCAAAACACAAAGACAAGTGGACCTGTCATTGGCTCCAGCAGAATAAAGTGAAGGTTCTGGAGTGTTCGTCTCTTCTGACCTCAGTATCACTGACCCTCTGGGCAGATCTCAAGCTGCAGTTCAGACAAGAGCCCAAGAATTTACAGGAACTGGAGCCTTTTGCCAAGAAGAATGAGCAGCTTTACCATCAGAGAAAATTAAGAGCCTCATCCACAACCATCACAAAAGACTCCAGGCTTCATTGGGTCATTTGTGTAGTTTCTGTTTCATTATGATTTAAAAAGAGACAGTTGATAATAAATGGCTTCACCCAAGCACTAACCATAAATTAAAGAAAAGTGTTTTTCTTTTTCTGTCAGGGTATGTAAACTTAAGAGCACAACTGTATTTCATTATACCCGCTGTTGTCAGCAATAAACATCTCTGCAGCCTGTGCGCTTGTCTGGAGCCCGCGGACACTGCGCGGCACATCAAAAACATAAATGAAAACATGATGAGCTTGGCACGCAACAGGGTGTCCACTTGTGTACCAGTGTGTATCACAGTGCAGGTTAAACTTTTTAAAACATCCTGTATGTCCATCCACCTCACGTCAGCGCACTGCTCTTCTCCTTTTCACACTCTCGCTCCTCCCCACTTAAAGGACACACAGGCTCCCTCCTCAATGCACAAAATGCTCCACAAAAACTGATCTAAATTTATGTTACAGTGTTGGCACAGAGTAGACCTACAGGACAGATCAGGCTTACCATGGTTAAAGCTTGCATAATAAAAGTGCACAAATGCATCTGTATTTGTCATGACATGTGTTTGGTAAATGTGCAGAGGCTTGTATACCACTGCAAAAACACCATTACTGATTTTTGTAGTAGGTAAATAATTTTGGTCTGGTCATTTTATAAGTAGCTTGCATGCTGAAAAAGTGTGGACATCCCTGCTTGGGGTTTGAGCGCTCCCCCTCCCCATGCATGTTTTCTATACTGTCTGAAACTAGTTAGTTCGCCCCTGCAGTGATTTCTAAAATGAATATGGAATTATTGTTTTAATGTAATCTCATTTACAACAAATATTTTTCATTTAAAAAGTTTTGGTCCAGGTGCATGTCCTTCCAGCTAAAGTAATACAAATACTATTACTAATGCTGTTAATACTACTACACTTTCTCAGTGACCCTAAACCTGATACTCTCTCTCTCTCTCTGTGAGGCCTGGTGATGACATATGCAGTCAGCACAAGCGTGTTCCTGGTCACGGCTTTCTCGTATGTTCGAATCCTGTTGGCAGTCCTGGGTCGTGGTGGTCTAGACCCGGTCCAGACCCGGTCTAAGGCCCTACAAACCTGCTCCTCCCACCTGCTGGTCTACGTGCTGTACAATGTGGCATCCGTCATCATCATCATATCGTACCGTTTCCCCACTCTCGTCCCGAATATGAAAAAACTCTTCAGTATCCTCTTCATCATTGTTCCGCCTGCCGTCAACCCGCTCATCTACGGACTGGTGAACCGTGAGCTGCGCAATGCCATCCGCAGGCAGCTGCACCGCGTCGTACCCAAGACACACAGCTAAAGGTTAACAGGGCTAAAGGCTAACCTTAACCCAAGAGATAAAAAACATGTTAAAAAATTAAAGCTTAAACCCAAAAACTAACCCTGTCATTGCCTGATTTGGAACCAAAGACTCCCGCTGTCAGTTGCAGGTCACTTTCTACTGAAAAAATGTCACCCCTCTCTCTACAACTGAGGCTGTCAAACTTGTGATTCTGACATTAAAATTAGTGTAATAGTATATACCAACTCTACACGATTCTTCTGTTTTTTCGCTATTTTGTCCATAAATCACGCTAGAGCTAAAGGCTAATGTTAACCCAAACGACAGAGCTAACCCTAATCCTCTTTGACTCCTTTGACCTTTGGCCCCAGCTGCTCATTCCTTAATCTTTTTCAGTCCTGTGTCTTTAATAAACGTCATATTTATATAAAGCATATAACTTTGATCATGTTCTCATTCTTTAACTATATATGTATCTCTGCAGTTAATACTGATCAAATCACAAAGTGATGAAGAAAGTAACACTGGAGGAGGAGGTGCGTGGTGGTGAAAATGGAGATGGAGCAATGAAGTCGTGAATACAGGAGAATAAAAATTACTCAAACATGCATGAATCACTCTAAATACTCCAATGAGAAGGAAACACTTATGACATGGTTAAAAGCTCTGAAAAGTCTATGATAATAATAAAAAATCTCTTTTAAGAAACACAAATAAAAACACATCTCCACAGTGCCATGCTCCAAATTTGATTCAATATTTGATTCAAAACTAAACAAACATGTTGCAGACAGCAATGGGTCATCTCAGAGAATCATCATATTTTCAAACAAAACATATTCTTCCTTAATGGAGATTCTGGGTTGAAAGCACAAACTACGTTGACAGCAAACGTGTTCATAATATGAAGCATTGGGGGACTTCCGGCTCAATCAACTCCACTTCACTTTACACTAAACAACTATCACCACTACCACCACTCAACAAATGTTCAAAAATGCCAACGGCCAATCTTGTATAATCAATTTTCTAAGTCAATTAATGAATTAGGCGGCACGGTGGCTGAGTGGCAACACTCAGGCCTCACAGCAAGAAGGTTACGGGTTCGATCCCCGGGTCGCCCGGGCCTTTCTGTGTGGAGTTTGCATGTTCCTCCCCGTGTCTGGATGGGTTTCCTCCGGGTACTCCGGTTTCCCCCATCAACCTAAAACATGCCTGGACCCCTATGAACTAACATCAAGGACCATGTTGTCCACCTGCAGAGGGGTTCATAGGGGGGGTCAGGTGCTATGAGGATTGGGCAGTAAACTGCCCCCGCGACCCAGCTGGATTAAGCGGGAGAAGATGGATGGATGAATTAATGAATTAATTACTATTTAATTAACATTTGTTCAGAAGGTTTGTAAATTCTTGTTCATGTTAGTGACCCATATCGGAAAATAACATCACTATTGACCAAAGCGAACATGATGTATTAATATTTATTAACCAAGTTAAACCCACAGCATTTAGATATTAAATATCAAATGAGTGTAGGCTCCTCCAGACTGGTGTCTAAAGATTGGGGATTAGGTACAACTTTAAAAGTTATCTAAAGTAATGTGTGGAGTCTAAACTGATAAATTAACCCATTCTGTGATACGAAGAGTGGAGATGTTCGGTGTGGTCCAGAGGTCCAATTGTTTCGAGGTCTGAAGTCCTCAGGGTGTCAGGTCTGAAGACTCAGACGAGCTGAGGCAGATGGAGGCCACGTGATCTCAACAATAACTCCAACTCAGGCAGCTTCAGGCTGAATGAACGCTGTATCCTGTTTAAAGAGGGGCAGAAGGCACCTTCCCAGTGTCCATGAGGTCTGAGAGCAGCACTGGTAACAGATTAAGGCCAATTAAACCAGAAGGATGTTCACTACAAAAAAGAAATATTTATTTTGAAAAAATATTTATTTGGAAAAATATGAAAGCTTTGCTTCCGCTCAGACCAGCTACAGTAAAAAACATCAAAAGACGGGCACAAATTTGGAAGAGAGAACTGGAAGTTTTAACTTCTTTCGTTTTCTCTCTAGAATGTTCTTTGTCCAGCAGAGAAGATAAGGAGCTGCTGTGTCTCACTGTTTCTCTGTTCCCTTTGGTCAAAGGTCGAACTGAGAGGTCTCCTTATAACATTCTATGTTCTGTTTTAACCACACACTTAAGTTTTAGCGGGTAAGTCTAAACCAGTGAGATGAAGCCATGAGTGTGACTGGGCTAAAGTTTAGTGTGGGATGAGAAGAATGAAAATTCTGAAATGTGAAATTCCTCTAGCATTTACATTATGAACCATTAACAGATTTACACAAATAAAAGATATTCACATGACATTTACAGAGCAATATTCAAACAACATTGCCAATATTCACAGAATGAACAGTTTACACCATTCCTTTTCTTTCGCTGGAGAAAGTCCATTAGCGGAGACAGTGTGTGTGACTTTGTGTCCTTTATTTGCCTCACTGCTGCCTGTAGATGGCGCACTAATGCTCAATTATCTATTGATAATTACCTATTTATCTACAATGTCTGATACCAATGCCATGACACTCGAAGCATGATAAAAATAATTCCTGATGTGCCCTGAGTTGAGGTGCTCAGTGACGCCCCCTGCAGCGGTGCAACAGACGGCGCAGGCTCTGGTGGATCTCGTGGCATTGGAAGCCGTAGATGACAGGGTTGAGCGCCGGTGGTATGATGTTGAATAAAATGGTGAACATTTTGCGGTAGAGTTCGTAGCCAGGATACCGGTGCAGCGCGATGATGAGCACCCCGCTGATGAACATGATCAGGTACAGGAGCAGGTGTGTGGAGCACGTCTGTAACGCCTTACTGTTCAGGCTTCGACTGCGTTTGGTGGCGCACGCCGCTGCAATGTACGAGTACGACACCACGATGGAGCCAATGGACGAGGTGAGCAGCACCACGGTGAAGGTCAAACCGTATACATTATTTATGAATGTACTTTCACAGGAGAGTTTGAAGAGCGACGCGTTATCGCAATATGCATTTAACAATAGTGAGCGACAGCGGCTTAACCTCAGTGTCAGACCAAGCAAACCCGCCACCAACACGGCCCCAACCCCCCACGCTGCCACCGTCAGCGCCGTCAGTGTGCGCCGGCTCATCACGGTCGAGTACCGCAGTGGTGCGCAGATGGCCGCATAGCGGTCGAACGCCATGACCATCAGGATGGTGTGGTTATTGGTGCTGAACAGGTGCGTGATGAATGCTTGAGTTACGCAGCCGCCCAATGAGATGACCCGCCTGCGAGGGGGGCGGGGCAGGTCGTACAGGAGGCGTGGCATCAGTGCAGTGTTGCCCATTACATCATTGATTGACAGCTGACACAGCAGGATATACATGGGCTGGTGGAGGGCGGGGTCAGAGCAGATCAGAGCAATCACGCCTACGTTTGCTGTGATGATGAAGAGGTGACTGAAGAAGAGCCCGAGGAACGCTGGCGTCAGGAAGGAGGCGGGGACAGTTAGACCCTCCAGCTCCAACAGATCACTCACAGAGCTCGTGTTCTCCATCTTCCCCCTGTGTGAGAGAGGTCCTTTCACCATCATCGCTAGATTTTAAAAACGTATAGCAACAATGACAGAAGATTATTAGATCTACAATAATGTCGAAGTCTATAACATGTCTTCCTCCTCTCTCACCCATATTTTGAATTAAAATCTTCAATAAATTTATACTGAAGTCATTTTCAATCTACAATACACTGGACATATACTTTATGAACACATTATTACATTTAAAGGTCCTACTTTACACTAAGGGCGCACTCACACTAGAACCGTACCGTGCTCAAGCTCGATTGTGTAGGATTCTGTGGTTGCACTCACACCTGCACAACCGGGCCATGGCCCAATGACGTCATCACATGGCACTGTTTGTTTACATGTTGATCAGCAGAGCTAACGCTTTTAGCGGAGAAATAAGTCTAATGGCATGAAATATCTACTCCTCCGTGAGTTTATGGATATAAAAACAGCACAGAGAAGTGAGGACAGCCAAAGACGAGAGGCAAAATTTCTGTCTCTGTCACAGTCCTTATTGAAGATAAGAACGAATTTGCTGTGTGTTTATTCACTGATCTTGTATGAGTGACATCAGCACACACACAGGCCTTGTATAGTAAAGTCATGCATATGCGTGTACATGAGCGACCATGCCGTGCTTTGGCCCACCTCCTCCAACCGGGCCAAAGTCCCAACTGTGCTGTGGGACTTCGTTCTAACGTCCTAGTGTGAGTGCACCCTATATTGACCCATGTGGGCTTTAAGCCATGTTATAATGCTGTTATCTCCTCAAAAACATTTTGTTGTGTTTCATTCACACATTTGAGTAGTCCATTATTATTAGTCTGTCTACATCTCCAAAGCTCAAAATGTTCTTGCTCCTTTTGATATCATAAAGCTGTAGTTTTCAAGTTAACCGCTCCTTTTACTTTTGTTTCAGTAGAGATTGGGAATTTCGGGGCTGAATTTAACTCTGATTCTAATGAAGGTGTATAGAGTTTGAAAACACAGTCAAGTACTTCCTGTATTACCACATGACATCACAGGGTGGATCAGAGTGTTAAGAGTTTGTGTGTTAAACATGTGTGAATGAAACAAAACACAACTCCAGGTATGTTTGTGAGAAAGAAACAGCATTAGAACATTGATCAGAAAACAGTGCGATATGACAATAATTTGTAAACTAAACTAAAACTAGACTAGTCCAGAACTAAATCCACTAGTATACAAGACCAGAACTAGAACAGGGCCAAACCAAGACTACATGCACATGAACACAACACACCCTTAGACCAGTTTCAGTCCTTGTTTCAGTCCTGGTTTAAACTCTGTTTAGCCCTGGTTCTATTCTAGTTCAGTCCTTTTTCTGTCCTGGTATAGCCCTCATTCCATGCTGGTTCAGTTCTGGTTTAGTCCTGGTTTTACCAGTTCTATATCTGCACCACATTTTTCTCAGACAGAGGCTTGTATACGTTTGTAGAGTCCAGCTGCAGTTAAATAGTTTTTTGGGTTATAATTAAAATGGAATTTTAAATTAGTCTCTAAAAGGACATTCAAATACATGTAGTTAAACTCACTGACCAAATATATTAAAAACTGTCCATTTTAAATCTGAAATGCACAAGTCATAGTGACTCCTAATCAATGTGTGCAAATAATAAAAACAACTGATTATACACAGAGACAGCATCTGACAAACGGGGACACAGAAGGATGAGAGGTCATCTGACACACAGGGATACAGGAAGACGAGAGGGCATCTGACACATAGGGATACAGAAGGATGGGAGGGCATCTGACACACAGGGTTAGTGATTAAAGTGAAAGTTTTACCGAGTCGCGCTGTGAGCCAGTCCCCAGACCAGAGCTCTCTTTCAAGGTCCGGACTTTTATCTGTCTCTGCATCTCCTCCTCTTCTGTCCCTGTGTGTCAGATGCCCTCCACTCCTCCTCTGTCCCTGCAGGCCTCAGTTTGTACCACACATAAAGGAGAGGGCAGAAGGTGCTTAGGTTTGTTTATAATTCTTATTTGCATTATGTTAGTAAATCCATCCATCCATCCATCTTCTCCCGCTTAATCCAGCTGGGTCGCGGGGGCAGCTTGCTGCCCAATCCTCATAGCACCTGACCCCCCCTATGAACCCCTCTGCGGGTGGTGAGCCCACAGGAGGGACGTTAGTAAATTAACATTCAATTTACACATTTAAAATTTAAAGCAGATCTATTGCACAAAATGTACTTTTCAAAGGTTTAAACCATGTTATAGTTGTTTACCCCCTCCTCGAACTGCCACCTTAACGTGGTGGAGGGGTTTGAGTGCCCGAATGATCCCGGGACCTGTGTGTTTGGGGCTTCATGCCCTGGTAGGGTCACCCAAGGCAAACAGGTCCTCGGGGAGGAGGTCAGACTAAGCGGTTCAGAAGCCCCTCATGAAGAGGAACATACTTAGGCCAGTTATTTCGCCCAGAATGGTGTCACCGGGGCCCCACCATGGAGCCAGGCCTGGGGTGGGTGCTCGATTGCGAGCACCTGGTGGCCGGGCCCTCCCACCATGGGGCCAGGTACAACCCAAAGAGACGATGTGGGGCCAACACCCGCTGGAGGATCCACAAGGAGCTGGTGCAAAGAGATCTGGGCAGCAGTCGAACGCGGGGGCCTCGGCAACCGGATCTCCGGACATGGAGACTAGCTCTGGGGACATGGAATGTCACCTCGCTAGGAAGGAAGCAGCCTGAGCTTGTGCGGGAGGTCGAGTGCTACCGGGTAGATATAGTGGGCCTCACCTCCACGCACAGCCTGGGCTCTGGAACCCAACTCCTTGAGAGGGGCTGGACTCTCCATCAATCTGGCGTTGGCCATGCATAGCGGCAGTGAGCTGGTGTGGGCTCATCGCCCCACAGTTCAGCCGCTGCATGTTGCAGTTCACCCCAGTGAACGAGAGGGTTGCGTCCCTGCACTTTTGGGTCGGGGACAGGTCTCTCACTATGGTGTCAGCCTACGGGCCGAACAGCAGTGCAGAGTACCCGGCCTTCATGGAGTCTCTGGGAGGAGTACTGAACAGTGCACGAACCAGGGACTCCGTTGTTCTACTGTTGAACTTCAACGCCCACGTGGGCAATGACACTGACACTTTGAGAGGGGTGATTGGGAGGAACGGCCTCCCTGATCTGAACCCGAGTGGTGTTCTGTTATTGGACTTCTGTGCTAGTCACAGTTTGTCCATAACAAACACCATGTTTGAGCACAAGGGGGTCCATCAGTACACGTGGCTCTGGGATGCCCTAGAGGTCAATGATCAACTTTGTTGTCGTGTCATCTGACGTCCGGCCGTGTGTCTTGAACACTCGGGTGAAGAGAGAGGCAGAGCTGTCAACTGATCACCACTTGGTGGTGAGTTGGGTCTGCTGCTGGAGGAGGAAGCCGGAAAGACCTGGAAGGCTCAAGCGTATCATGAGGGTCTGTTGGGAATGTCTGGCAGAACCCTCTGTCAGTGCGGCCTTCAACTCACACCTCCGGGAGAGCTTCTCCCGGATCCCGGGGGAGGCTGGGGACATGGAGTATATATGTGTGCTTTGTTCTCAGCCTCTGGGGGGTCCTATTTAAAGGGGAGAACTTTTTGTGTCTGGTTAGAAGATTCTGAATCTTCCTATGCTCCTTTGGTGTATGGTGTACCGCAGGATTCTGTTTTAGGCTCTATTCTTTTTTTATTGTATCTGCTACTCCTGGGCTCAATTCTGCGGAGACTTGGAGTCTCTTTTCATTGCTATGCAGACGATTGTCAGATTTATGTTCCACTTAAGAAAAAAGATGGTTTGGTTTCGAACTCACTCCAAAAGTGTGTGACTGATTTAAAAGCATGGATGAGCCTAAATTTTCTGCACTTTAATTAATCTAAAATGGAGGTCATGGTGTTTGGATATAGTTGTGCTGGAGTCTGAGCCTGTTGATCTGGGAAACCTCAGTCATTTTGCTAAATCTGAGAATGTAAACTTTGGGTTTAAAATGGATCCACATCTTAAACTCGACAGCCAAATTTGTTCTGTTGTAAGGACCAGTTTTTTCCGTCTTAGACAGCTGGCTAAAGTTCAGCACCTTCTGGCACATAAGCACTTTGAAACAGTGATCCATGCCTTTGTAACCACCCGGCTGGATTACTGTAATGCACTTTATTTTGGGGTGACTGCAGCTCGTCCAAAATGCGGCTGCACCTCTTTAAATGGCCTTGAAATCCCCTACATTGGCTATTTGAAGTTAACGGTTGAGCTCTGTGGTAAAGTGATGCCCCATTGTGGTGTTCAGTGTCATACTCATATTCTGGGCAAATGTGAACTGAATGCACTGTATCACTGTGTGATGAACGCACTGTGAAAGCATTTATTCGAGTGTCTGTGAATGGCATATTTATTTACAACTTTGTTCAATAGGGTGCCAGATTTCTTTAATATTCCAGGTGAAAACCCAGCTAAACACACCATAAAGAGCCCTTCATTTTTTGTGGAAAAACATTCAATATGGCAACAACATTGCATCGCCCCATGCGTTATTGAAACAAGATAAAAGAACAAAGCAGCATGGAGGCGACTGTAGCAGGAGCAACAAGGATTCGTCATATGAACATTTAAAAGAGCTTTAGGACAAGATTGGTGAGGAAGGGAATAATCTCACATTTATGTGCAAACTTTGCCCGCCGGCTTTCAAAAAGAAAATCCTCACTTCAGTCACATCAACAGCAAACTGAAAACGACACATTGATCTGAAGCAGCTGGCAAGACTTTCAAGGTTTGTGAAAGCACAAACGAAATTCCCTAAATGCTAATGTGAACCCTTGTTGGATAACAATTCAAAATTTGATATGAAGATGAAATTTAACACATAGTTAAAACTGATAAAATAATTGCTGTCTGTGGTTCTATATAGGCTTTGGCAATGATACTGAAAAATATCTTGCAGGAACATATTGAAAAAAATAATGAGCTAGTTCATACTATTAACTATACTAATAATTAATTTATTTGTGAACTGAACTTTGAACTAGTTCTGGTGTTCTAGTAGTGAGGGACCCCTTGGGTGACGTTTCCCCATCAATCCCCAGAGTTTTAGGGATGAATATTCTTCAGAAATATAGAATCGAGAAAACAGGTTTCTGAAATAAAGTTTTGAGTTAGATAACCAAATAGTAATTTAATCTCATACTGAGTGACGCCTTCAAGAAGATTGTGCATGATGTCAAATGAATAATTATCACAAACATGGAAATACGTTAGTGAATTGAGAATGGAATTTCTTTTCAACCCAAACAGACTTTATTTATGGGTTTTCTTCAAGAGAATTGTTCTCCACGAAAGACCACCTTAGCATTATCCTCACTGTACACAAATTGCAAATCACTCTTCTCAATCAAACAAAAGCAGTGGCTGCTCAAAGACTCATTATAACCAAGAATTGTGTGCATCCCCAGATTATCACCTGTGATCTGTCCTATTCTGCCATAAACTTGCTCATCAAACAATGGAAGGCATATTCCTTGACTTTCAAGAATCTTGACATCATTTATCAATGGTTTCAAGATAGTATCAAAGCCATACTTTGATACTGTCGATCCTGAAAATGAAGGACAGATACCAAGAGTTAAATCTGGGGGGCAAGTTTCTTAAAATAAAATAAAGACAACCAATTTTGTGAATCCCATGTTTAGACCCAAGTGAATTTGCTGGTTCAAAGTCATCATAGTAGTAAACACAGTGAAACAGGCGTGGCTTCTCCTGGCGGCAGCGCGGAGGGATATGAGTGGACAGAAAATAGTACCAAGCGATTATGAGGTCTGACTTTTTTCCGTTCACGTTTTGTGACGCAAATGTATCACTCTTTTGAACACATATTGTTTTGAGAAGAAAAACGCTTTTCATGACCCCAGCCAACTCGCCGGACACTTTCATCAGCACTGAAATCAGGGAAGAACTTGGCTCACCAGACCAGAACTAGAATAGAACCAGGGCTAAACAGAGTTTAAACCAGGTTTAGGTGGAGAGGGAGTGTGCGATGCTGTAGGGGGAATGGCTGCATGTAGGCAATGAGAGTGGCAGAATAAGCTCCAATTAGTAATGGATTGGGTAGACCAGTCTATGTGTGGATTATGGAGCTTGAGCCAAGGGAGGCCCAAGACTAGTGGAGAAGACGGTGAAGGAACTATGTAAAGGCTTATTAACTCCCGATGATTACCAGACACCAGAAGAGAGACAGGTTTAGTACGGTGAGTAACATTAGCTAAAATTCTCCAATCTAGAGCAAACACTTTCTTAGGTTCCCGGAGTGGTTCACAAACTATATTGGCCTGGGAGGCAAACGAGTCAATAAAGTTCTCGACAGCTCCAGAGTCCACTAAAGCCTGAACTGGGAGTACAGTGGAATCGAAGGACAGTGTACCTCTAAGTTGAATGCGCTTGGCGGAGGGATGAACAGGAGTACGGCTCACCAGCGCCCCTCCTGAGGCTGATGAGCCCGGTCTTTTGGCCGAGTGGGGCAGTTGTGCAGAACGTGGCCAGCCTGACCACAGTAGAAGCAGAGCCCATCACGAATGCGGCGCTGGCGCTCCTCCAAGGTGAGTCCCATTCTCCCAAGCTGCATAGGCTCCTCAGTGGTATCTGAGGACTCTTGTGGAGGAGGAGCCGGGAGCTCAGGCAGAGGTGAAGTTCTGGGCCGGGAGGTTGGAACAAAATGGCGGGGCCTGACTATTCTCTCCCTGCGTCTTTCACGTAGGCGGTTATCCAGTCTAATAGAGAGTGAGATAAGGTCCTCTAAATTGCTAGTCTCATCTCTGGCTGCCAGCTCGTCCTTAACAGTGTCACTAAGACCTCGATAAAAAATGCCTTGTAAGGCCTTATCATCCCACCCACACTCTGCAGCTAAAATGCGGAAATCAATGGAGTATTCGGATACTGACCCAGAACCCTGACGCAAAGAAAGTAACCGGCCACTAAGCTCTTTACCCTGCAATGGATGGTCAAAAACTCTCTGCAGCTCTGCAGTGAAGGAGGACAGAGTGTTACAAATGGGAGAGTTCCTGTTAGCTAAAGCTACAGCCCAGGAAGACGCTTTCCCACCAAGTAGACTCATTATAAAAGGCTATTTTAGCTCTGTCTGAAGAATAAGTAAGCGGCTGCTGGTCAAAAACTAAGGAGCATTGATGTATGAACTGCTTACATATCCCCATCTCTCCTGAGTACCTGGTGGGGGTAGGTATGAAGGGCTCACGAGACTGAGTTGACTGGGAACCAGAAGGAGGAGAGACCTGGAGAACTGGTGCAGAAGCTTGGCCGGAATCTGGAGGTTGTTTGTGGTTGGAGTGTTGCAACGAGGAAAGTTGAGAGGAAACCTCATTCAAATGACCACCGAGCTGATTGATTCCTGAGGTGAGACTTTGAAGAGTGGACATGATTTCCTGTAGAGCAACACCATGTTGTCCAACTAGAACTCCTTGAGATGTGACTGGTTGTTTAAATCGTTCAGTCTCAGCAAGGATCTGCTCAATTCTCTTAGCCTCTGCGGGGTCCTTTTTTTTTTTTTGGCCAGATAATTCTGTTGTGGTTATTAGAGGAACCCCAAAGCAGAGACAGAAGGCAGGAGCAGTATTAACAAAGTTTATTGGTACAAAACCAGGCAGGCAGAGGAGGCAGGGAGCTGGCCGGCAGTTGACGATCCCAGGGCGAAAAGACAGGTCACCAGAAGGATCCAGGCATGGAGGGAAACTGGACGAGAGGAATAGCAGGTAAGCAAATATCCAGGTAAGTAATCCACAAAGAACAAACACTAGCACTACCGAACAGGACGGAATTATCTGGCAGTTTGGTGCTTGCGACAGCCAGGCTAAATACTCAGGCTGATGAGTAAACGAGCAGCAGGTGTCCCTCGTCTGCAGCACCAGAAGCCAGCCACACCCCCTGCCACACACTGCCCTATGGGATAAACACAAAAGAGGGAGGGGGAAACAAAGCACAAACTAAACCATAACAAAGAGTTGTTTAATGTCTGTTGTACCTGCCTAAGGACTGCAGATAGAAAGTAGCTTGCAGCAAAATATGTTTTAAATAATTAATTTAAATCATTTATATATATTACATACAGCCTCTCACTGTATTATTGTGCATATTTTTCCACCTCTAATTATAATATAAATTGTATTACCTTGTGAAAGATGATGAGTCTTTCAATCACAGCCGACGCACTGATTCTGGGGGCCTTTGGTCCCCCAAGTGATGGTGGTAAGAGATGGATCAGGAGCATGACCGTGAGCTAAACAATAACTCCAACTCAGGCAGCTTCAGGCTGAATGAACGCTGTATCCTGTTTAAAGAGGAGCAGAAGGCACCTTCCCAGTGTCCATGAGGTTTGAGAGCAGCACTGGTAACAGATTAAGGCCAATTAAACCAGAAGGATGTTGACTACAAAAAAGAAAGATTTACATTTGGAAAAATATGAAAGCTTTGCTTCCGATCAGACCAGCTACAGTAATTTGGGTAAAAGACGTCAAAAGACAAATTTGGAAGAAAGAACTGGAAGTTTTAACTTCTTGGGCGTTTTCTCTCTAGAATGTTCTTTGTCCAGCAGAGAAGATAAGGAGCTGCTGTGTCTCACTGTTTCTCTGTTCCCTCTGGTCAAAGGTCCAAGATGAACTCTCCTGCTGAACTGAGAGGTCTCCTTATAACATTCTATGTTCTGGTTTAACCACACACTTAAGTTTTAGCGGGTAAGTCTAAACCAGTGAGATGAAGCCATGAGTGTGACTGGGCTAAAGTTTAGTGTGGGATGAGAAGAATATTTCTGTGAAATTACTCTTGCATTTGCATTATGAACCATGAACAGATTTACAAAAATAAAAGATATTCACATGACATTTACAGAGCAATAGTCAAACAACATTGAAAATATTCACAGAACAGTTTACACCATTCCTTTTCTTTTGCTGGAGAAAGTCCATTAGCGGAGATTATGTGTGTGTGTGTGACTTTGTGCCTTTTATTTGTGTCTTAGTTATGGCCAATTTATCTGAATTTACTACAGTCAATTCTTTATGGGAGGAACTTTGTAGATCTTGGAGCTCTTTTGGAGAGTCTTTGTGTACGAGGAGTTAAAGGTTGTCTCTGCTTGCAGAACACAAATCTTTCAGTCTTATATTATCAATCAGCTCCAGGGTCCAGAGAGCTGAAGGGAAGCGGGGGCATAGCCCAAACCACTTGGTTTGGTGAAAATGTCCTCCCTAAAGTTAGGGTTACCATACCATATCAACAGTGAGGCAGGTGCTTCTCACAGTTTCATAAGGCAAAACAGGGACAACACACCACTCTACATGATCCTGGTGTTTTTATTTTATTATTCTTTCTGTATAACTGCTAGCCTTGTGAGCTTCACTTGACTGGAGCCATGATGTTACACTCCCTTAGTCCAGTTCTTTATAAAGTCTATGAGTGAAACTCTTTCTGACTGGCTGTAATGAAATGAGTCACTGAGAGAGACTGTTCTCCTGTGTGTCCAGCGTCTTTGGCTGCTTTGAATTTCTTTGATTTGTTTTCATAGTTCATTCACATGAGGTCGCCAAAAACTTTTGTGGGGTCGCCAAATGTTTTCTCTCTTCAGTGGGAACTTGGCTGTAATAACACCAGGTGAAACAACAAATATAATAAAATGCTACATGATGTTAAGAGAAGGAAGAGGAAAAGTTTTCTATCTTTCAATCACTCTGGTTTCATCTCGCTGGTGCTGGTTGTTAGTAATGGGTCGCCCCATCCGCCGGTCCCACAGGTTTGGTCGGGTCGGATACCTCAATGAGAATAGGTAAAGTGGGTTCGGGTGAATTGGGTCCCACCAGCCTTGCCTAAAGCATGTTCTGTAGCTCTGATTAACAAACGAGAGTGCAGGACTTCTGTATATGCATGTGTTACCAAATGAAAACAGCGAGAGACAAGAAAAAGGCGCATGGTGTCCTGTGCGCACGGAGTAGACACGTGAATACCGTAGTTTATGTACTGAAACCACACAAACAATGCTCTAGCATGAAGGAGACAGGTCACGAATCATACAGACAAAGGCAAAGGTCCTCACCTGGACGGCGACACATTCAGAGCATGTACACGTTGCGTCAGGTGCTCCTCGCTTCATGATCCAGGAGCTTTAGTCCCAAACTCCACTGAAAGCTTCTGTGTGCGGTAAATCCTGTGAGTGTGTGTGTCATTTCAAACAGGTCTTAAACAGTGCACTTGAGCGTAAATAGCAAAACAAAGGGTGATGAGTTACTCAAACAAAACCTCTGCAGATACTATGGCCAGCTGCAGTGGAGCTCAACATGTGAGCTTGAATGTGCACGGGTTCAGGTTGGGTCCAGATAAAAGACTGTTTATATTCTTTATACTGTCTATGGTCTCAGTATTAGAACCCATTTGCTCAGAATCACATAAACATGAATTAGTTCACAGTAGAATAGCAAAATTTTGCAAGGCGTGCGCATGGAGCCTCATTAAAATGCAAAATGCAGCTACGGCGGTCACATCAACCCTCATGCAATGTGATTGATCATCATCGTATTGCAATACTGCAATTACCACGACAGCCCGAGTTGTTACATGGGTTTGCTATAGGTGCTGGGACAATGGGGTCACCAGACCAATCTAGGCTTTTTGTGGGGTCGCCAGACAAAAAGTTTAAGAACCCCTGATCTACAATGTCTGATACCAATGCCATGACACTCGAAGCATGATAAAAATAATTCCTGATGTGCCCTGAGTTGAGGTGCTCAGTGACGCCCCCTGCAGCGGTGCAACAGACGGCGCAGGCTCTGGTGGATCTCGTGGCATTGGAAGCCGTAGATGACAGGGTTGAGCGCCGGTGGTATGATGTTGAATAAAATGGTGAGCATTTTGCGGTAGAGTTCGTAGCCAGGATACCGGTGCAGCGCGATGATGAGCACCCCGCTGATGAACATGATCAGGTACAGGAGCAGGTGTGTGGAGCACGTCTGTAATGCCTTACTGTTCAGGCTTCGACTGCGTTTGGTGGCGCACGCCGCTGCAATGTACGAGTACGACACCACGATGGAGCCAATGGACGAGGTGAGCAGCACCACGGTGAAGGTCAGACCGTATACATTATTTATGAATGTACTTTCACAGGAGAGTTTGAAGAGCGACGCGTTATCGCAATATGCATTTAACAATAGTGAGCGACAGCGGCTTAACCTCAGCGTCAGACCAAGCAAACCCGCCACCAACACGGCCCCAACCCCCCACGCTGCCACCGTCAGCGCCGTCAGTGTGCGCCGGCTCATCACGGTCGAGTACCGCAGTGGTGCGCAGATGGCCGCATAGCGGTCGAACGCCATGACCATCAGGATGGTGTGGTTATTGGTGCCGAACATGTGCGTGATGAATGCTTGAGTTACGCAGCCGCCCAATGAGATGACCCGCCTGCGAGGGGGGCGGGGCAGGTCGTACAGGAGGCGTGGCACTAGTGCAGTGTTGCCCAGGACATCATTGATTGACAGCTGACACAGCAGGATATACATGGGCTGGTGGAGGGCGGGGTCAGAGCAGATCAGAGCAATCACGCCTATGTTCGCTGTGATGATGAAGAGGTGACTGAAGAAGAGCCCGAGGAACGCTGGCGTCAGGAAGGAGGCGGGGACAGTTAGACCCTCCAGCTCCAACAAATCACTTACAGAGCTCGTGTTCTCCATCTTCCCCCTGTGTGAGAGAGGTCCTTTCACCATCATTGCTAGATTTTAAAAATGTATAGCAACAATGACAGAAGATTATTAGATCTACAATAATGTCAAAGTCTATAAAATGTTTTCTACCTCTCAAAGGGAAAAGACCCATATTTTGAATTAAAATCTTCAATAAATTTATACTGAACACATTTTGAATCAACAAAACTGGACCTATACTTTATAAACACATTACATTAAAGGGTGCACTCACACTAGGACTTTTGAACCATGGGCATGCTCAAGCTCGATTGTTAAATTTAGTTTATTTGATTTATTTGACAGGGACAATGTACAGGAGCATTAATCACAGAAAATGAAAAGATGCTTTGTACCAAACTTTAGCTCTTGGAGTTCATTTCCATCTGCAGTCCCTGAGACAAACAACATTACAAACAAAGTTTGTAATAAGTGAGGCGAACAAAGAAGAAGGATCGAATGAACATAAGTCATAAAACAATGCAATTCATAATATTTACAGTGTTTACAGTACAATATTTCCTCAGTTAGTTAAAAATAATTAAAACTTCTCATATCTAGTCTAACTTTAATCCTGACACTTCTGCACTCTTAGAAATGATTTCATTTCCAGGCTAAATTTTTTTAAGTCTTTGCATAATTTTAGGTCGGTTGGTCGTTTGTTTCATGCTGAGATTGTTTTAGATGAAAATGCAGATTGTCCTGGTTGTTCTGACCATCTGATCAGATGTTAAATGGACAAACTTTTTTAATGGTGGTGGTGCCACATCATTGATAATCTTGAATAATAACCTTAGATTGGCTAATTGTAAATGATTGTGTAGGATTCTATGGCCCTGCACCCCCCACACCTGCACAACCAAACCAGGCTGTGGCCCGATGACACTGTTTGTTTACATGTTTACACTGGGCACAGTTCTAAAGTTCTAGTGTGAGTGCACCCTATATTGACCCATGTGGGCCATGTTATAACGCTGTTACCTCCTCCCGAGTATTCCTTTATTATTAGTCTGTCTGCATCTCGAAAGCTCAAAATTTTCTTGCTCCTTTTGATATCATAAAGCTGTAGTTTTCAAGTTAACCGCTCCTTTTACTTTTGTTTCAGTAGAGATTGGAAATTCCAGGGCCGAATGTAGCTCTGATTCTAATGAAGGTGTATAGAGTTTGAAAACACAGTCAGGTACTTCCTGTATTACCACATGACATCACAAGGTGGATCAGAGTGTTAAGAGTTTGTATGTTAAACATGTGTGAATGAAACAAAACACAACTCCAGGTATGTTTGTGACAAAGAAACAGCATTAGAACATCGATCAGAAAACAGTGCGATATGACAATAATTTGTAAACTAAACTAAAACTAGACTAGTCCAGAACTAAATCCACTAGTATACAAGACCAGAACTAGAACAGGGCCAAACCAAGACATGAACACAACACACCCTTAGACCAGTTTCAGTCCTTGTTTCAGTCTTGGTTTTGCCAGTTCGATATCTGCACCACATTTTTCTCAGACAGAGGCTTGTATACGTTTGTAGAGTCCAGCTGCAGTTAAATCGTTTTTTGGGTTATGATTAAAATGGAATTTTAAATTTGTGTCTAAAAGGACAATTGAATACATGTAGTTAAACTCACTGACCAAATATATTAAAAACTGTCCATTTTAAATCTGAAATGCACAAGTCATAGTGATTCCTAACCAATGTGAGCAAATAACTTACGTTTTTGTAAGAAAAAATGAACTAATGATACACAGAGACGGCATCTGACACACAGGGATACAGGAGGATGAGAGGGCATCTGACACACACGGATACAGGAGGATGAGAGGGCATCTGACACACAGGGATACAGGAAGACGAGAGGGCATCTGACACACAGGGATACAGAAGGATGGGAGGGCATCTGACACACAGGGTTAGTGGTTAAAGTGAAAGTTTTACCGAGTCGCGCTGTGAGCCAGTCCCCAGACCAGAGCTCTCTTTCAAGGTCCGGACTTTTATCTGTGTCTCTGCATCTCCTCCTCTTCTGTCCCTGTGTGTCAGATGCCCTCCCCTCCTCCTCTGTCCCTGCAGGCCTCAGTTTGTACCACACATAAAGGAGAGGGCAGGAGGTGCTTAGGTTTGTTTATAATTCTTATTTGCATTACATTATTTAATTAACATTCAATTTACACATTTAAAATTTAAAGCAGACCTATTGCACAAAATGTACTTTTCAGAGGATTAAACCATGTTATACTTGTTTCCCCTCACCTTTGGTTTACCCAAAGTTGTATTTGGTGATTTATGTGTTTGTGTGTAACTACAGATTCATGACACTGTGGAGTGGGAGAGACTTGGGGTGCTGGAGGGACCACAGGTAGGTCAATAACAGTCAAAAATTTACAGGTTCAATTGTGGAGGGAATGTAAAGAGGTAATATTTCATCTTCTGATTCTTCTAGGGCTTTGACTTGAGCAGGTAGATACCTACAAGGCAGGAGAAGAGTTTGCAGTGGCTTGTCTTTGCCCTCAGGTTTCAGTGTATGCACAGAGATTGCTGGCTTTCTTTACCACAATATACATGTCGGGCTCCAACTAACCCGCCAGTTTGTTCTTGCCTTTCAAATGTATATTCCTCACCAGAACTCTGTCTCCAATGTTCAATTCAGATGCAGTGACATAGTGGTCGAATCGGATTTTGTTTCAGTCCATCAGTTTTGGGAATTCTCAGTGGCAAATTTGTAACTGTCTTCCAGGTGGGATTTCAACATTTGGACACACTGTAGGTGAGACTTTGGTTTGTCCTCATTTAGGGGCTGTTTGAAGGCCAGATCCACAGGAAGTCTCAGTGGGCAACCAAACATAAGTTCATAGGGTGAAAATCCTGTAGCGTCGTTCTTTGTGCAATTGTATGCATGCACAAGTGGTTTGACATGATCTTTCCAATGTTTTTTTTCTTGTTCGTTCAGCGTCACCAGCATGTCCAATAGCATCCGGTTGAATAGCCATCCGCAGCCAGTAGAAGCGGGATCAGGCAAGATCCTTTCAAGTCTTTTCAATTTCCATGTGACCCATCTAATTGTGGAGTTGGTGCAGCACATCAGTTCGGTACTCACTTCCTACCTGTCTCCTCCTGACGAGGAGGTTGTTACAGAGCTCCAATTTGTTTGCTCTCAGTAACAGAGGCAGGTTGGGCAGCTGTTCTCTCAGCAGTAGTGGGGGTCACTCTCCACGCTTGAGCTCTGCTATGACATGCTGGATGGTGGGATCTCTGCTTGGTGACAGTGTCAGCGGCTGAGAGTCAAGGGAGCACAGAAGAGGCAAGCTGGGTATCATCCACAAAACGTTCTGGTACATTGTCAGCATGGACGGACATGGACAGGACAAGGGATTGGGTGGACTCAGGTGGCAGTTTCTGAAGGGCTCACCATGAGGACGGTGTGACAGCCCATCATCGTCTGCATTCAGCTTCCTTGCTCTGCAGGTGATTTTGAAGTTGCAGGTGGACAAGGAGGACAGCTGTCTATAGCCGGTGGCATTGACCTTGGCTGATGTCTGAAGGTAAGTTAGTCGATTGCTGTCTGTGACGACGGTAAACTGGGTACTGTAGAGATAGTCAGTGAACTTTTCAGAAACTGCCCACTTGAGAGCGAGGAACTCGAGTTTATGAGCGGTACTTTGCTTCACTCCAGGACAGACCTCGGCTGGCATAAGCCATAACTCTGCTCTTGCCATCTTGTTCCTGATAGAGCACTGCACCTAAGCGGGTGGAACTTGCGTTGGTGTGGAGAGTGTAGGGCTAGCAAGAATCAGCGAAGGTGAGGACTGGATTGGAGGTAATTTTGTCAATGATGGTTTGGTGCTCTAGTGACCACCATCCTCCGAGTTTGTTTTTTACTTTGGACTTCTGGGCTGGAGGATAACCAGCAGTGAGATCGTGAGGTGGATTTGTGATGGTGGAGTATCCTTGGACAAACCAGCGATAATACCCAGTGAAAACAAGGCAGGATCAAGATAATTGACTGAGATCTGGAAGAACATGCATTTTTCAAAGGACAGTTTCAATCTAAAGTCTTTGAACCTTTTCAGGACTTTATCAGTTGTTTTTTATGCTCCTCAAGTGTAGGGGCAGATGAATAGGTCATCGATAAAAACAAGGACCTCCTTCAGGTTTAACTCTCCCATACATTTCTCCATTGAAATGTGGTTGGAGCGTAGGTCACACCCTATGGCATCCTGTTGAACTCAAATAATCCCAATGGGCATACAAATGCAGTTTTGGCTTTGTTGGCTTCTTCCCTCTCGATCTGGTAGTAATCTGACTTCAGATCATAGTTAAATAGTGTTATAGTTTTATAGTATTGGTGAGCATGTCCACTGTGGATTCCTCTTCCTCCTCTCCATCATTATAATTTCCATCATCATTCATTTTCCTCCTCATTTGTTCCTCCTAGGCTCAGATATTGACTGATTTGGCTCATCACTGTTTTGAGCAGGACTCCAAAACATATGTCACTTTTATTGCCATTTGTTTGACTCCTTGGACGTAGACAGGGGTGGGGTTACTGCCTCCCACTGTGGTTGAGTAGTCGGAACTCATGGTTTGCAGCAGTACAGTTGTAGGTGTATGGCAGATGTGGCTTTATTGTTGTAAAAGTCGTTGCTTCCTTGAGCTCAGCGATCATGTTTTTGTAAAACTGCTAATGGGATCGTTAACAGTTTTAGTATTAGTTTTAGTAGTTTCAGAATTTGACTTAGATATTGTTTGTTTGTAGATATTGATAGCACAAAAAAGTCCATATACTAGCTCACCGATTGTAACGCACTAGGGGCTAAGGAACTGACTGCAGCCTAAGGGGCGACCAGAAGTGGGAACGGTAGAAGTCAGACTGTGAATAAAACCACAGGAAAAAAATTCAGTTCAAAATTAGTTGTATCTAGTGGTGGTTTGTGGTATTGCAGAATGATCCAGTGGGAAAAAAACCTGACCTTTGAGTGGATATTGATCACATCACAAGGTGTGGGTGTTATGAGCTGTGAGGAGGCCAAATAAAGGTTAATTTCTGACTTTATTTAATTTGTTTTGAATGAATTAGAGGCATTTGACTTTTCTGACAGTGATGTAACAATCCCACCAGACCATAATGTAATGAGGATACATCATAGAGCGCTCCCTGGTGTTCATCACAAACAAAGTAGAAAGATCTAGCAACCCTACGTGAGGAACTCATTCTGACTACTTTTTTTTTTTTTTTTAATCTAGATTATTTAATGAGACAGGGACAGTGCACAATCTACATTAACCATAACAGCAGAGTTGCATTGTACCAGGTTGTTGCATTAAAGCTAATTTCCACTGTAGTCCCTGGTGCATGGTTTTTCGGTTTTCTGACTCAATCATCAGCTTGAGAACCATTATAGCAAAATCCCATCTCTTTGGTTCAGTCCTGGTTTAGTCCAGGTTAAACCCTTGAGAGAAAATTTTAACAGCACAAATCCTGTTTGTAGTTCCATAAAAGTTTGTTCTTTAAAGGGACAGTTCAGTATTTTGGACATAGGGCCTCATTTCCTCATGAGCCAGAGATTGGAGATGTGTGGAGACACTTTTTAAATATTGCATCCAGTCCTTGTATTTGGAGAGGTTGCTGGTGCTAGGCTAGTGCATGTCAATGGCCATAGTTGTCCTGCCACTAAAAACACTCTTACCCACTCCACAGAGCACCTAAGGCAGAACAATTATTACATCAGACTATCGATGTAAATGTCTCTATTGATAGAATAATGTTTGAAATAAAACTAACCTTGCAGCGCATGAATTGTCACATGTTGAGGGACTATTTTCTCATACATCAGTCCACCGCTACGTTATGTATACAATAATGAGGAATATGTTTTATATAACCACGCATAACTTTCTAACCGTAAAAGATAGAAACTTACTTTTTTTTCCCCTCTGAAAGCGCAGACAGCGGTTTCCGTACATAGCTGCCCCATTATCCTACGTCACACTCATGCTGTGTGATGACGTGCGCTAAGCGAGTGTCCAATAGGAACTTTGTTTGCTCTTCAATCCATTTTGTTTGACCAAAACTTTGCCAAAGAGTGAAGTGACTCAAGATGGTCGACTCCTCTCGACTGTGTTTGCTATAACGAGTGAAAAAGACGCTCTAAGTGGAGTTAATTCTCACATACATGGCAAATTACGCATCTTGGTGTGCATAATGTGCATCCCTTTCTATTTTTATTTGAAAGGTTTATTTCACTCAAAATGAACAAATACAAATGTAATAAAAGCCATGGAAATGCAGGAAGTGATGTGGCTCTGGCCGTGGACTTTACAGGAGCTGTTTCCATGGCACCATAAAATTAATGGAGCAATTACACTTTTTTTTGTTTTTAGGGCAATATGGATATTTTTAATTTACTTACAGACTTGATATTTTGCATTTTTGTAGCTAAGGCCCTAAATTAAGCATTTTTTATGTCCAAAAAGTTGTTTATACATGTTTGCTGTGTGTTTTGTATAAACATGTTTTTTTTTGTCATCTCTATTTCTGGTCCAGTAGCTTTTATTACAGCCACATAACACAACTACAGCAGCAGATTGTGAAATAACAGGTTGTACTGAAAAAAAGGATGTATAACACTTCATTATAGGGTAAAAGGGGCTGTTTTAAAAGCAAAATTAAGGGAAAAAATCCAGGCAAGGAGAAATGTACTAAAATTGCCCTTAAAATTGCTCCCTTCAGGAGTAAACATGAGAAATACACCATTGGATCACCAGCTCCTCTGTCAGTAGAAAGTGCAGACAGAACTCTACAAAAAAACAAATGCACATATGTTTTTTTTTACCTTAATCATTTCTATATTTCTCCAACCAGACTAGAACATATAGGAACACATCTGACACACCACACCATCTGCAGATTAACTAGACATCTTAGTCTAACACTACAGGATACAGGAGGATGGGAGGGCATCTGACACACAGAAACAGGAGGATGGGAGGAGGTCTGACATACAAGGGTACAGTATTTACCTTTGTCTTCAGAGTGTGTGTGTTCAACTGCAGCTGTGTTTTTATAGAAGAGCTTTGAGGAGACATGACGTGTTCTGGTACTGTTTACCCAGGGCCCAGTGCAAGAATGGGCCCCTCACAAAGCCTGTAAAGTGCATCTTTCATGACACAACATGTACTGCAGGCCTGCCAAGATGATTTGTACATTCCTCTGCTGCAAGAGAGCCACGAATATCATCAAACACCCACCCAGCACACAGACTGTTCTCCCTCCGACCATCCGAAAGTCAGAAAATTCAAACACGTCACTCCCATCTCAAATCACTGCACTGGCTCCCTGTCTCATCCCAGATCGAATACAAAATCCTCCTGCTGACCCATAAATGCTTCACTGGTTAGACACCACTATATCTGCAAGATCTGATCACTCTGCAGCAGTGGCGGCTGGTGAATAGAGGACGCAAGTGCGCCACACTCCCTAATTTAACCTCGATTTAAAAAAATAAATAATAGATAAATTATAAAGTTACTTCATATTAGGCTATATGTTTATATGTTTAATATTTTGTTTAAAGTGTGTATCTGCATAGACATTTTTATCATGTTAAATGTGCTCATATCGCTGTATTTGAGTCAAGTGGTGCATCTGAGTGCGCACCTTAGGTGCGCCCCAATAGAGGTCTATGGATCAGGCTGAAACATTTGGAAAATTTTACGTCATTACGTTGCTTTTGCCCATTAGTTTGTATTGCAGCCCCTGAAAAACGTTGCAATGCACAGAGTGGGCCACTCAAATCAACTGATTGGTCTTTAGAAACATTATCACAATTCTGACCTATGAGAATTCAGCTGCTCTGTCCCGCCTCAGCCCAACAGGCTAATACTAATGCTACAGGCTAATGCTAATGCTACAGGCTAATGAATGGAGAACTACAGAGCTGTGTGCTATGCTACTTTCGCCTAAACCAAAACAGGAGAGCGGGAGGAGGAACCTAAAGCGCGGGAAACACTGACACAGACCGGGTCCCGGGGTACTCGCCGCCGGGACTGTGGCTCCGGGGTCGTCACTGCTGGAGCTGGGGAAGTTGCTTGCTGCCGCCGGCGGGGCCCTCTGGGCGTAAAAGCGTAGTGCAGAAGACTTAAGTCCACAGGGTGCCCTGGTGCTAATATGGACTGGCGGAACTTTCAGACTAAAGTGGGAAGTGGGATTAAGACGAGTTTTAGAACCAGCTCCTTGTCCCGTGGACCGGATTGGACCGGGTCATATTGGAGACAGAACCAACAGGACAGTGGATAGAGGACACAGTCTGCATCGGTCCTCTGGAGAAGGTAAGAGGCTTGTTTTTATTAGTTTGGGGCAAATCTGAGGACGCAGCCTCACAGGTAAACAGTGTTAACAGGTAAATGGGTAAATGAATGAGCGACGGAGCCGCTCTGGTGCATTAAATACGCCAATATTAATTTTATGTCCGTGTCCACACAGAGCAGAGCTACGGCACAGAGCAGGTGATATGTGGGCTGAAGTTTGCCTAAGAAAATGCCAAATAAATCTGTTTGTCACAATGTTGCATTTTGTTTGGTAAATGTGCAGAGGCTAAAAACCACTTTAAAACCACTAAGAGAATATAACTCCAGTTATGAATTTGAAAATACAGGTTTAAAAATCCTACCCACTTTTTTCACTTTGAAACAGTTTTGTGTAAAGTGCCAGTGGAAGTTCTTTTAAAGAAGAGGTTCTCAAACTGTGGGTGAGGGTCCAAAAAGGGCCACAGAGTGTTTCAGTGCAGTACAGTTTGTTTGGCTTATTTTAAGTCTAAATATTAATCAGATAAAATGAAGATATATTTATAAAAACATTGCGATCATGCAGGAAAAGTACAGTCATAATTCTTTTTTTTGTATTAAATTTATTCAGGGTTGGTGTTAGTGTGCATAAGTTCTGCACTGTAATAATCGTTCACACGAAAACCTACTTGTGCCCCCATTTTTTTTCTCTGCTCCTAAAATTTTTAACTTAGGGGCACGTGTGCTCCTGAAAAAAAAAGTTAGCGTAGAACCCTGGCTTATAGGCCCCTTTTCTTTCACAGAGACATTTCACTGAAACAAGAAGTAGATTTTCATTTATGTCTTTATTTCAGAAAAGTACATCACTGGTCCACCTGATGACATCACAAGGTGTGAGTTTGTGAGCTGTGCAGAGGCAAACTCAACATCAATTTCCCCACTTATTTTTATTTGTTTTGAATGAATTAGAGGCATTTGACATTTCTGACAGTGATGTAACAATCCCACCAGACCATAATATAATGAGGATTCATCATAGAGCGCCCCCTGGTGTTTATCACTACAAACGTTGAAAGATCTGGCAACCCTACGTGAGGATCATCAGTTCAAGAAAGATTATAGTAAAATCCAATCTCTTTGGTTTAGTCCTGGTTTAGGCCAGGTTTAATCCCAGAAAGAAACTTGTTTAACAGCACAAATCCTGTTTTAGTTCCAGAAAAATTTGTTCTTTGAGGTCAGATTGTGTTACAACAGAGTTACAACAAAGTCAAACACAACCTCAAACCGAACAGAGCCTCCTCTCAGCATCACACCCCCAGGGAATGTTGATGACATCAGGTGCAAAGTATTAATACAGTTTATGGTGGAACACATTTATCTAGAACATTAGATTAGATGAGCAATGATGTTCTGATGGAGCTTTGAGCAGCAGAACTACGATCCACAGAGAAGATAAACCATTTTACTGTGTCCAAGATCAGAGCATCTCTGCTTATTTCCTGTTTAGACAGTACAGGTGTGTGTTCTGTGCCCTGTGTCATGGTGCGTGTTACTGTGTGTGAGTCCTGCCCCCCCTGCAGGACTGTAGGTAGCGCCGCACCTCCTTGCTCTGTAGACCGTAGATGATTGGGTTGAGAGCTCCAGGAAGAAGGTCTTTGAGCATAGCAATGACCTTCCTCTCCTCCACCAGCTCTGGGACCCTCTGGAACCCAATGATGGACATCCCGGAGAGGAGCAGCAGCAGATACACCAGCAGGTGTGTGGAGCAAGTCTGTAGGGCTTTTCTGTTCAGCCTGGAGCTCTGGTTTCTCACACAGACCACAGTGATCATGAGGTAGGTGAAGAGCATGACGCTGATGGAGCCGCCGAGCAGCAGAGCAGTGATGACCAGACCCAAGATGTTCTGGAGAAAAGTGTTTTCACACGAGAGTTTGAACAGAGACGCGTTGGAACAGTACACCCCCTCGATCTTTGACCGACATCGACTCAGCCGCAGCGTCACACCAATAAGGATGCTCACCAGCAGCAAACCCCCGCCCCACGCTAACACCGTTAGCGTCACTACCATGCGGCGGCTCATGATGGTGGTGTACCGAAGCGGCTTACAGATCGCCACATAACGGTCAAAGGCCATGGTCATGAGGACCGTGTATGAGGTCATACTGCTGAAGTGCAACAGGAACGCCTGCAGGATGCACATGGACAGGTGCATCACCCGGCTCTCTGATGGCCGCAGCATGTCCACCAGCACCTGCGGCATGACCACCGAGTTACCCAGGATGTCGTTTATCGTTAGTTGCACAAACAGCAGGTACATGGGTGTGTGCAGCGCACGGTCACACGCTATGACCACAGCAATGCTACCGTTGGCCGCTAGCACCACGACGTACAGCAACAAGAAGCAGACCAGCGCCACGAGGGACCAGGTTCCAGAGAGAAGGAAGCCCTCCATCTGCACCCACGGCCCCACAGAGGAGGGGGTCTGCCAGGGGCCCACAGAGGAGAGGTTCTGCATCTGTAACACATGGACACAGGAGTTTAATGGGAGAGTTACCTGTGCTGAGTTCCACACAGAAAGTGAGCATGGACATACTCCAATTTACTTTAGATTTAAAGCCCATTGCCTGGGTTTTTTATTTTTTTTATTTTGTCCTAAACATGAACATTAATAACAGACCAATCAGGCACCTTCTTTCCTCCAGGTTGATTCCACTAGTGTTGACTGACCTGCTCGTGTGAAGCTTCAAATTAGCTATAGTGACTCTACTTCCTGTGGACTTTATCTCCAGTCTTTTATGCTTTAAAAATCCTGTATCTGAAGTATTGCACCACATTTCACAAATAATAACACAGTTTTGTCTTGTATCTAAACTTGAAGTGCAGAGTCTGATCTTTAAACACTTGAAAATCTCAAAGTGAGTAGTTTTACTGTAGACAGGAAACAGCTGACGCCATTGCGCTCACAACTTTACAGCCCGTGGTCTGCAGCCAGATTCCGCTGCTCTACACCAACCCACCTACTGATCGATCTGCTGCATTCAGCACCATAGACTGTGAGAGATGTAAAATATGACGTGTCAGGATAGCGATCCCAAAAAGTGTCGGAAAACCGGCATGTCTAAATAGAGACATGCCGTAATATGAGGTTGTCTAAAGGTTGGAATGCACACTAAGCATTAGTTGGTATAAGTTATCTATAAGTTATCAAAATGTTCTATATAAGTTACGAGTACGTATACGTCCAACTCGTTATGAAGACGCTATGTCTACGCCCAAAATAAAAAAAAATAAAACAAAAACATCGATAGTTCAGCGTATGCCAGAGTTTTAGGGAAATTTTGGTACGTCAAGGTATGACTGGGCCCTTTGGTTGCTCTGATACGTGGAATTCCAAATATGGAGATTGGCTCCAAATTCACACCTAAAACCACTCGATGAGCTGCATATGACTGGTCCACTTCTTCAAACAATCTATGAGTTAGTCCAGTGCTTTGTGTAAATCTGCCATTTTTTGTTTTCCTCCTCTGAATTATAAACAGAACACAAGATATCCTCTTAAACCTTGTTCAGTGTATGTAGAATGTATCTGTAGTGTGTGTTTTAGGCTAGTTTGTCATTTGTAATTAAAACATGATTAATCACAATTCAAAACTGTGATTAATCTCTTAATCATTTGACAACACTAGTACAAATGTAAAAAAAAAAAACAACAACAAACAATCTGCTTCTCACTAGTGTGATGTGTGTGATCTGTGGCTGAGGCTGACATGTCATGGTGTTGTCATGACGTTTATAGTAACATCAGCTCCCACTGGACACTGCCGTTTTCTGACCTGGAAATCAACGGAGTTGTTTCTTTTATTGAGTTGTTTTGAATTAATATTGCAATTTAAAATATCCATCGAGTAGTCTACGGGTGTCATGGTTTATAACTACACAAGCACAATAGGTCTGCTTGAAGGTGCTCTTTTTAAGTACACTATAAGTACTTTATATTTAATAATGGCAAATACACTAACCTCACTTTATTCAAACCAATATGAGACACTATCTGCATCTTATCTAACAATGCTGTGGATTCCCATCTGAAGGTTTTACACAGAGGTCATGGGATGTAAATCCTTTGCACGGGAGGGCATCTGACTCAGGGGTACAGTATTTGTTATTTTATTTGAGACATGATATGTTTCTTATCCAAACTCCACTGGTCCTGTTCCACTTTAGTACTTATCACATTAAAGGGCACATACACTGTTTTATTTCATTTCTGATCTGTTATAATGTTGTTTCCTCATTACACACATACCTGGAGTTGTGTTTCATTAGATGCAAATCTTTTTTATCATTACACTTGAAAGAGCAGCTCAGAGTACTTACTCTTTTTATATTTATTCATATGACAAAACCCAATGTGAGATCTTATTTTATCTACAACCTAATCACAGAGAGAAATGACCCAGGCTCAGATTTGATTAAACTGTTGAGAGACTGTACTGACAATGAGGCATGTTTACCTTTTGAAAACATTCATAAACTAAAGCAAACAGTTTCTGTGGATAGCTGCACATCAACAGTAGATTTAAAATTAACTACGTGACACTGCTGAATCTTACTTATATCACTTGTTAATAAAAAGAAAAAGGAGGATAGAGTAGTGGGTGTATGCCAGCAAAATGGAAATTAAAGATTGGTCAAACATGCATGAATCACTCCAAAATATGACTTCAGAGGGTTAGCGAGAAGGAAACTATAACAGTTAAAAGCTCTGAAAAGTCGACTTTGCAGAATAGGTCTGCTTTAACATGAGAAATACACCATTGGATCACCAGCTCCTCTGTCAGTAGAAAGTGCAGTCAGAACTCTACACAAAACCAAATACACGTATGTTTCTTTTTTTTTTTACCTTAATCATTTCTATATTTCTCCAACCACACTAGAACATATAGGAGCACATCTGACACACCACACCATCTGCAGATTAACTAGACATCTTAGTCTAACACTACAGGATACAGGAGGATGGGAGGGCATCTGACACACAGAAACAGGAGGATGGGAGGAGGTCTGACATACAAGGGTACAGTATTTACCTTTGTCTCCAGAGTGTGTGTGTTCAACTGCAGCGGTGTTTTTATAGAAGAGCTTTGAGGAGATGTGACGTGTTTCTGGTCCAAACTCCACTGGGCCTGTTTCACTTCTCGTCACATTAAAGGGCCCGTATTCAGGTTTGTGGAACTGGGGGGTAAAGGGTACTGTTTACCCAGGGCCCAGTGCAAGAAAGGGCCCCTCACAAAGCCTGTAAAGTGCATCTTTCATTACACAACATGAACTGCAGGCCCACCAAGATGATTTGTACATTCCGCTGCTGCAAGAGAGCCACGAATATCATCAAACACCCACCCAGCACACAGACTGTTCTCCCTCCGACCATCCGAAAGTCAGAAAATTCAAACACGTCACTCCCATTCTCAAATCACTGCACTGGCTCCCTGTCTCATCCCAGATCGAATACAAAATCCTCCTGCTGACCCATAAATGCATCACTGGTCAGACACGACTATATCTGCAAGATCTGATCACTCTGCAGCAGTGGCGGCTGGTGAATAGAGGACGCAAGTGCGCCACACTCCCTAATTTAACCTCGATTTAAAAAAATAAATAATAGATGAATTATAAAGTTATTTTGTATTAGGCTATATGTTTAATATTTTGTTTAAAACGGAACATGTATCTGCATAGACATATTTTTATCATGCTGTATTTGAGTCACGTGGTGCATCTGAGTGCGCACCTTAGGTGCGCCCCAATATAGGTCTATGGATCAGGCTGAAACATTTAGAAAATTTGTCGTCATTACGTCGCTTTTGCCCATTAGTTTGTATTGCAGCCCCTGAAAAATGTCATAGTGCGCAGGGTGGGAGCCACTCAAATCAACTGATTGGTCTTTAGAAACATCACAATTCTGACCTATGAGGATTCAGCTGCTCTGTCCCCCCTCAGCCCAACAGGCTAATGCTAATGCTACAAGCTAATGAATGGAGAACTACAGCGCTGTGTGCTATGGCCTTTAGCTACTTTCGCCTAAACCGAAACAGGAGAGCGGGAGGAGAAACCTAAAGTGCGGGACACACTGACACAGACTGGGTCCCGGGGCACTCGCCGCCGGGACCGTGGCATCCCCTGCCTCCGGGGTCGTCACTGCTGGAGCTGGGGAAGTCGCTTGCTGCTGCCAGCGGGGCCCTCTGGGTGTAAAAACGTAGTGCAGAAGACTTAAGTCCCTGGAGCTAATATGGCGTAACTTTCAGACTGAAGTGGGAAGTGGGATTAAGATGAGTTTTAGAACCAGCTCCTTGTCCCGTGGACCGGATTGGTTCTGGATAAGCGAGAGAACAAAGCCGTGGTGGTGGACATTGCAATAACGAGCGATGGCAATGTCAGGAAAAAGGAACACGAGAAACTAGAGAAATACCAGAGGCTCAAGGAAGAGCTGGAGAGAGCCTGGAAGGTGAAAGCATCGGCGATGCCTGTGGTGATCCGAGCACTCAGGGCCGTGACCCCCAAACTGGATGAGTGGTTGCAGCAGATCCCAGGAAGGACAATGGACATCTCAGTCCAGAAAAGCGCAGTACTGCACAGATACTGCACAGAACTCTTAAGCTCCCAGGCCTCTGGTAGAGGACTCGAGTTGATGAAGGTAAGAGAGACCAACCACCATATATTTATATATATATATGTTTTTTATATTTCCACGAATCGCTACTGTATCGTGGCCCCACAGCTCAGCCGCTGCTTATTGGAGTTTACCCCGGTGAACGAGAGGGTCGTGTCCCTGCAACTTCGGTTTGGGGACAGTTCTCTCACTGTGGTGTCAGCCTACGGGCTGAACAGCAGTGCAGAGTACCCAGCCTTCTTGGAGTCTCTGGTAGGGGTACTGGACAGTACTGGGGGACTTCAACGCCCAAGTGGGCAACGACAGTGACACTTGGAGAGGGGTGATGGGGAGGAACAGCCTCCCTGATCTGAACCCGAGTGGTGTTCTGTTATTGGACTTCTGTGCTTGTCACATTTTGTCCATAATGAACAGCATGTTTGAGCACAAGGGGGTCCATCAGTGCACGTGGCACCAGGACACCCTAGGCCGGAGGTCGATGATCGACTTTGTTGTTGTGTCTTCTGACCTCCGTGTCTTGGACATTCAGGTGATGAGAGGGGCAGAGCTGTCAACTGATCATCACCTGGTGGTGAGTTGGGTCCGCTGGCGGAGGAGGAAGATGGAAAGCCCTGGCAGGCTCAAGCGTATCGTGAGGGTCTGTTGGGCACGTCTGGTGAAACCCTCTGTCGGTGCGGCCTTCAACTCACACCAGGAGGTGGGGGAAGCTGGGGGACTTGGAGACTGAGTGGGCTTCGTTCTCGGCCTCTATTGTCAATGCGGCCGCTCGTAGCTGTGGTCGTAAGGTCTGTGGTGCCTGTTGCAGTGGCGATCCCTGAACCTGGTGGTGGACACTGGAAGTAAGGCATGCCGTCAGGCTGAAGAAGGAGTCCTATCAGGCCTTGCTGGCTCGGGGGACTCCTGAGGCAGCTGACGGGTAACTGCGGGCCAAGCGTGCTGCAGCCCAGCCGGTCACAGAGGCAAAAACTCGGGTTTGGGATGAGTTCGGGGAGGCCATAGAAGAACTATCGGACAGCTTCAAAAAAATTCTGGCAAACCATTCGGCGCCTCAGGAGGGGAAAGCAGTGTTTCATCAGCACTGCTGGGGAGAGCTGCTGACCTCAACTGAGGTTATTGATGGATGGTGGAAGGAATACTTTGAGGAGCTCCTCAATTCCATTGTCACGTCTTCCGAGGAGGAGGCAGAGCCTGGAGACTCGGTGGCGGACTCGTCCATCATCCTGGCCGAAGTCACTGAGTTAGTTGGAAAGCTCCTTGGTGACAAGGTTCCGGGGGTGGATGAGATCCGTCCTGAGGACCTTAAGTCTCTGTATGTTGTGGGGCTGTCTTGGCTGACATGTCTCTACAACATCGCGTGGTGGTCAGGGACAGTACCTTTGGACTGGCAGACCGGGGTGGTGGTCCCTCTAAGAAGGGGTCTGGAGGGTGTGTTCCAACTACAGGGGAATCACACTCCTCAGCCTCCCCGGTAAAGTCTATGCCAGGGTACTGGAGAGGAGAGTCCAACCAATAGTTGAACCTTGGATTCAAGAGGAGCAGTGTGGTTTTCGGCCTGCTCGTGGAACACTGGACCAGCTCTACACCCTCCATTGGGCGCTTGAGGGTTCATGGGTTTGCCCAGCCAGTCCACATGTGCTTTGTGGACCCTGAGAAGGCATTCGACCGTGTCCCTCGTGGTGCTCTGTGGGAGGTGCTCCGGGAGTATGGGGTCCGTGGCCCTTTGCTAAGGGCTGTCCGGTCCCTGTATGACTGGAGCAGGAGCTGTGTTCTCATTGCCAACAGTAAGTTAGACCTGTTCCCAGTGCATGGTGGACTCCGCCAGGGCTGCCCTTTCTCACCGGTTCAGTTCATTGTATTTATGGACAGAATTTCTAGGTGCAGCCAGGGGCCGGAGGGGGTCCAGTTCGGGGACCACAGGATCTCATCTCTGCTCTTTGCGGATGATGTTGTCCTGTTGGCTTCATCGAACCAGGACCTGCAGCACTGGGGCAGTTTGCAGCCGAGTGTGAAGCGGCAGGGATGAGAATCAGCTGTTTCAAATCCAAAGCCATGGTTCTCAACCGGAAAAAGGTGGATTGCCCTCTCCGGGTGGGTGGGGATTCTCAAGTGGAGGAGTTCAAATATCTCGGGGTCTTGTTCACGAGTGAGGGGAGGATGGAGCGTGAGATTGACAGGTGGATCGGTGCAGCTTCGGCAGTGATGTGGTCGTTGTGGTGAAGAGGGAGCTGAGCCTGTGTAGGTTTCATCTACCACGAAAAACATGTACAGTAGGATCCCCTGTGGGGCCAAGACTCCTCAAAGAGATTCTTAATCTCAGCAGGCTCCTCAAAGTCAAAATAGACAGACAAATCCTGCATATTTAGGCTGAATTCTTCTCTCAAACTGAAAACAAACCAAAGCTCTACCTCCAAATAATTGTGTGAGTAAACCTCCTAATCGCTGTCTGCATGTAGCGTTGCTGCATGACTCGCGGCTCTCGTGGTTGCCATGTGCCGGTCCGTGCTGTTCGGACCACCTCTAAATTTGGGGTGGTGTTGTTGCAACACATAAATTATACTGAATGATAATATCCCAAATGTATTTATTTATGTTTATTAAGGACATCACAATCACATTAGGCATTTATATAAATATAAATACATAAATAAATATATATATATATATAAATAAATAAATATATATATATATATATATATATATATATATATATATATATATATATATATATATATAATACATGCATAAAACAGACAAGACACATAAAGTACATACAGTTAAGATATATACATTTTCAGTGAGTGCATTATTGGGTGGAAACATACAGTAATTTTAATTTACGTTTAAATTTCTTGCTGTTGTTAACCCCTTGATTGCTACAAGCAGGAAGTGCTCCTCTGTGTTTTTAACCTCCACACATCTTCACTTGAATTATTTAGGTAAATTCAGCACTGCAATTTCCAATCTCTACTGACATTATGTAAAAGGTAGCTGTTGACTCAACAACACATGGTTGAAAAAATCATTTTGTGCTTTGGAGATGCAGACAGACTAATAATAAAAGGTTACTCAGAGATGTGTGAATGAATCGAAACACACCTCCTGGTAAGTTTTGATGAGGAAACATTATAATGCCAGTAAATTTCATGTAATATAGGACCTTTAAAGAGACATGCTCTGATTTCTCAGGTGTTGAACCATAATGTAACTAGAACATCATTTCACATTTTGTTCATTGTAAACCTGAATACTGACCTAAAACAATAGAGTTAGTTAGATCTTATAGGCCCCTCTTCTTCACAGAGATATTTCACTGGAACAAGAAGTAGATTTTCATTTATGTCTTTATTTCAAAAAAGTACATCACTGGTCCACCTGATGACATCACAAGGTGTGAGTTTGTGAGCTGTGCAGAGGCAAACTCAACATCAATTTCCCCACTTATTTTTATTTGTTTTGAATGAATTAGAGGCATTTGACATTTCTGACAGTGATGTAATAATCCCACCAGACCATAATATAATGAGGATTCATCACAGAGCGCCCCCTGGTGTTTATCACTACCAATGTTGAAAGTTCTGGTAACCCTACGTGAGGATCATCATCTTAAGAAACATTATCGTAAAATCCCTCTTGGTTCAGTCCTGGTTTCAGTCCGGGTTTAGGCCAGGTTTAATCCTGGAAAGAAACTTGTTTAACAGCACAAATCCTGTTTCAGTTCCAGAAAAGTTTTGAGGTCAGATTGTGTTACAACAGAGTTACAACAAAGTCAAACACAACCTCAAAATGAACAGAGCCTCCTCTCAGCATCACACCCCCAGAGAATGTTGATGACATCAGGTGCAAAGTATTAATACAGTCTATGGTAGAACACATTTATCTAGAACATTAGATTAGATGAGCAGTGATGTTCTGATGGAGCTTTGAGCAGCAGAACCATGATCCTGAGAGAAGATAAATCATTTTACTGTGTTCATGATCAGGGTATCTCTGTTTATTTCCTGTTTAGACAGTAAATGGGTGTGTGTCCTGTGTCATTGTGCATAGTCATGTGTGTGAGTCCTGCCCCCCCTGCAGGACTGCAGGTAGCGCCGCACCTCCTTGCTCTGTAGACCATAGATGATCGGGTTGAGAGTTCCAGGCAGAAGGTCTTTGAGTAAACCAAGGGCCTTCCTCTCTTCTACCAGCCCTGGGACCCTCTGGAACCCCACGGCGGAGAGGCCGGAGAGGAGCAGCAGCAGATACACCAGCAGGTGTGTGGAGCAGGTCTGTAGGGCTTTTCTGTTCAGCCTGGAGCTCTGGTTCCTCACACAGACCACAGTGATCCTGAGGTAGGTGAAGAGCATGACGCTGATGGAGCCGCTGAGCAGCAGAACAGTGATGACCAGACCCAAGATGTTCTGAAGAAGAATGTTTTCACATGAGAGTTTGAATAGAGATGCATTGGAACAGTACACCCCCTCGATCACTGAGCGACATCGACTCAGCCGCAGCGTCCCACCAATAAAGATGCTCACCAGCAGCAAAGCCCCGCCCCACGCTAACACCGTTAGCATCGCTACCATGCGGCCGCTCATGATGGTGTTGTACCGAAGCGGGTTACAGATCGCCATGTAACGATCAAACGCCATGATCATGAGGACCGTGTATGATGCAGTACTGCTGAAATGCAACATGAATGCCTGCAGGATGCATGTCGACAAGTGCATCACCCGGTGCTTTGGGGGCCGCAGCAGGTCCACCAGCACCTGCGGCATGACCACCGAGTTACCCAGGATGTCGTTTATCGTTAGTTGCACAAACAGCAGGTACATGGGTGTGTGCAGCGCACGGTCACACGCTATGACCACGGCAATGCTACCGTTGGCCGCTAGCACCACAACGTACAGCAACAGGATGCAGACCAGCGCCACAGGGGACCAGCCTCCAGAGAGAAGGAAGCCCTCCATCTGCACCCACGGCCCCACAGAGGAGGGGGTCTGCCAGGGGCCCACAGAGGAGAGGTTCTGCCAGGGGCCCACAGAGGAGAGATTCTGCATCTGTAACACATGAACACCAGGGTTTAGACTGTGTCACAACAAGAAGGAGATACTAATGTTCCAGTTCAGCTCAGAAGCAAAACCAACCAAAAAATAAGATCTTCAATGCCCCACTTGGCTTCCTGGTCTGACTGAAAGTGGTGGTAAAGTGGCTGTCACACCTTGACTATTTAGCCAGTGTATTGCTGGTGTATGAAAAAATTGGCAAATACGTTGTTGTATGTCGGATAAGTTATAGGTCAGATTTGTACAAGATATGAGCATGCTGGAGCACGCTGAAACAGGCTGAAACATGCTGGTGGACGTCCACATACGGCAAGGTTGCCGTAAAATTTTCAGAATGCTTAAAATTTCTCGACGTATATCAGCATGTGCTCATACATCCTGCATAAGTGTGCCATAAGTTGTAGGCAAGTTATGCGATCGTTGACGCACGTTCACACACGTTAATTGTAAGTTACTCATAAGTCCAAATGCGCTGAGATAATGTCTAGCGCACCCATAACTTATGAGTAACGTGCTTTGAACCTGTGTGTAACTTATGCCAAACTTATCTTGAACGACGTTTTTTTACGTCCAGCCACGTGTGGAGCTGCAGTTCAGCGATACTGACTCTACTTCCTGTGGACTTTATCTCCAATCTTTTATGCTTTAAAAATCCTGTATCTGAAGTATTGCACCACATTTCACAAATGATAATAACACAGTTTTGTCTTGTATCAAAACTCAAAGTGCAGAGCTCTGATCTTTGAACACTTGAGAATCTCAAATCGAGTAGTTTTACTGTAAACAGCTGACGCCATTGCACTCACAGCTTTATAGCCTGTGGTCTGCAACCAGATCCATCCAACCATATATGATGTGTCAGAATAGCAATCCCTATAAGTTATCAAAACGTTCTATATAAGTCACTAACACGTTTTGTATATGTCCAACTTGTTATGACTACGCTATGTATATGCCCAAAATTGAAAAAAAAAAACATAGAAAGTTCAGCGTATGCCAGCATTTCAGGGAAATTCTGGTACGTTGGCAAACGCTGGCTAAATCGTCAAGGTGTGACAGGGCCCTAAAGCAATGAACTCATTAACTGTGACTATGGGCCATGTTGTGAAAGGTTCAGTTGCCTTGCACCACATGTTGGAAAACGTCACTGAAAAGTTAGAATGGACGGGACTTTGGTCTTGGAGCGCAGTCAGAGAAGTTTTACACAGACCTTCAGACTAAGAGACAATCAGAGCCGCTGTGCAAAGAGTGCAGCTGCTTGACCCAAAATCAAAACACGACAAGTCTTATCCATTGGCCTCTCCCAGCCAGCCGGCCTTGGTCAATGGCCGACTGGTGTCAATCCGCCCCAAGAGACTGGGGCAGGGAGAAGGCAGCTCTTCCCTACACTTTCTTTATCCAGTAATCTCAAGACCCACTCAGACAGTAAAATTCAGTCAGTAGTAAAAGAAGATGTCACAGATAGTAATCTCAAGCCTCACCTGAGCTCTGTAAATAAAGTTTGATTGATTGATAATTAAGTAACAGAAAAATGCTCCCACAAACAGCACATTTCCAGGAAGATCAGACACCCGGCCTACTCTGATTTAAATGTAAAGTATGTAATAATAATAATAATAATAATAATAATAATAATAATAATAATAATAATGCATCAGTTTTATATAGCACTTTTCTGGACACTCAAAGACGCTTTACAGAGCATTATTCATTCACTCCAGGCCCGGTGGTGGTAAGATACTATTGTAGCCACAACTGCCCTGGGGCAGACTGACGGAAGCGAGGCTGCCAATCTGCGCCATCGGCCCCTCCGACCACCACCACCATTCACGCACACACCACTTTCATACTAGGCAATGTGGATGATGTGCCTTGCCGAAGGACACTACGACAGTTTTTGCCACTGGCGCCCCCCTGTGGCACCTGGAATTCCCAGTGTCTCCCATCCAAGTACTAACCAGGCCCAGCTTAACTTCTGAGATCTGACAGGATCAGCCTTTGACAAGCCGGTATGGCCACACAAGCCGGTATGGCCACACAAGCCGGTATGGCCAAGTATGTCACTTTCTGGAGCTGGTACGTCACCTGCACAATTCCACTGAACATTAAAGTCATACGTTGGAAAATTCTCCAAGGATATAGATGCGTTTTATGCCATACTGTGGACAAGTATTATAAAGGAACAGAGCTCTTTGACCTTTGACCCACGAAGTGGGAGTTACTTGTGCTGCATGTAAACGTAATGACTGAGAAAACTCCAGACTAGGGCTGCAACTAACGATTATTTTCATAATCGATTAATCTGGCGATTATTTTTTAAACTAATCAATTATTAATCAGATAAAAAGAAGGAAACAAAACATTTAATTTTTGGCATTTTTAATAAAACACTCGCCATGGTACATGAAATTTTCCGAAGTCCGAAAATTCCATTCTGCGCATGCCCGAGCGGAAGTCACGCATGCCCGAGCGGAAGTCACGTAATAATATCCTTCCAGCAGTTCATTACAGTCACATAACAATAGCCATGGCCGGAAAAATAAGTACGATGAATATCTGGCTTGACTTTTTAATGTTGTGAAATCGCCCGCCGGCGGGCGGGTGGCAAGTGGTTAAAGGGGAGAGACCGATGTACTCTGGTGGCTTTCATGTATCGGTTTAAAAAAGACGTTGCCCCTTGGTTTAATTTTTGGAGAATGGTTCTCAGCGTAGGTATAAAAGCACTATCCACAGTTTATGATAGATTTCAAAGCTAACACATCTCCGGACAAGTTAAAAACAAATAGTTTCTAGATGAATCCGTAATATCTTAACATGAATTTACCGTGAATCTCCTTCACCCATGGCTCCAACGTGCTTCCTCTTCAGATGGTCACGCAGTGATGTTGTGCTGCCAGATCAGCTGTGCACATTTTGCACCTAACACTGTTTTTTGACGGTGTTAATGTAAAATGCTCCCAAACTTTTGAGGGCTTGGGTCGTCTGTGTTTGTCTGTGCTAACATTTTCAGCAGGAGAGTCCACACTACTGCCTGCGTTCACCTCCGCCATTTCTCAAGTGTCCTCTTTTTTTTTTTTCCCGATTCTCCCGCTTGGACTTTGTCACGTGAACTAGTCAACTAATCGATTACTAAATTAGTTGCCACTATTTTAATAGTCGATTTTAATCGATTTAATCAATTAGTTGTTGCAGCCCTACTCCAGACACAAACCAAAATTGACTTTGAAAGAGATGGATCTGAACACATTTAGTCCAGAGTTTTGCTTTATTCATATTTAGTTTTCCTCTACTGAATTATAAACAGAACACAAGAATTATCCTCTTAAACCGTGTTCACCTCCACACCCGCAGAGAAGTACAACATGTATCTGTAGTGTGTGTTTTATCTTAGTTCATTTGCCATTTGTAATAGTGCTTGTGTCTGCTCTATAGTCATAATCTCAGACACCCATGGATTATTACATTATAATATGCACATTTTAAATCACTGATCTAAAACAACTTAATAAAAAATATATATATTGCACTGTCAAGCAGTAGATTTTAAAAAAAATTTGTACCAAAATGACTATGTGACAATGCTGAATCCTGTTTGTATCACCAACCAAGAGAATAAAATTGGAGAACAAAGTCCAGAGGAGTGGGTCTATGCCGGAAATGAGATTAAAGATTGTTCAAACATGCATGAATCACTCTAAATACAACTTCAGAGGGTCAATGAGAAAGAAACAACTATAACATGGTTAAAAGCTCTGAAAAGTCGACTTTGCAGAATAGGTCTGCTTTAACATGAGAAATACACCATTGGATCACCAGCTCCTCTGTCAGTAGAAGGTGCAGACAGAACTCTACCAAGACCAAATACACATATGTTTTTTACCCTAATCATTTCAATATTTTTCCAACCACACCAGAACATCTGGGAGGGCATCTGACACACCACACCATCTGCAGATTAACTAGAGACATCTACAAGGATACAGGAGGATGGGAGGACATCTGACACACAGAGGTACAGGAGGATGGGAGGACATCTGACACACAGAGGTACAGGAGGATGGGAGGGCATCTGACACACAAGGGTACAGTATTTACCTTTGTCTCCAGAGTGTGTGTGTTAAACTGCAGCTGTGTTTTTATAGAAGAGCTTTGAGGAGACGTGACGTGTGTCTGGTCCAAACTCCACTGGGCCTGTTGCACTTCTCTTCACATTAAAGGGCCCGTATTCAGGTTTGTGGAACTGGGGGGTAAAGGGTTCTATTTACCCAGGGCCCAGTGCAAGAAGGGGCCCCTCACAAAGACTGTAAAGTGCATCTTTCATTACACAACATGTACTACCTGCCCACCAAGATGATTTGTATCCAGAACCCAGTATGGGGCGCTAAGTGTCACAGGCATTATTTCGTGAACAAAATGCCTTTCATGCCACAAAATGAAGAAAATGGTTACGGAATTGTAAAACACTATGATGCCTTTCGTCCACAGAATGCACACATGAATTGTCATTGTGTCCACAAAATGAAGAAGACAGTATGTCATTTCGTGGACAAAAAACAAAACAGGTTCTTCACAAAATGCATTTCATACACGGAATCATAAAATACATTCCGTGAATCACGTAATACCTTTTTGTGCACGGAATGCATTCTGCCAGTCAAAGACCTTTGACTGCCATGATTCCATCTGTTCACTCACCTCCAGGTGGTGATCAGTTGACAGCTCTGCCCCTCTCTTCACCCAAGTGTCCAAGACACATGGAGGTCAGATGACATGACAACAAAGTCGATCATTGACTTCCGGCCTAGGGAGTCCTCATGCCACGTGCACTGATGGACCCCCTTGTGCTCGAACATGCTGTTTGTTATGGACAAACCGTGACTAGCACAGAAGTCCAATAACAGAACACCGCTCGGGTTCAGATCAGGGAGGCTGTTCCTCCCAATCACCCCTCTCCAAGTGTCACTGTCGTTGCCCGTGTGGGTGTTGAAGTTCCCCTGTAGAACAATGGAGTCCCCGGACGGTGCACTGTTCAGTTCAGTACCCCTCCCAGAGACTCCAAGAAGGCCGGGTACTTTGCACTACTGTTCAGCCCATAGGCCAACATCACAGTGAGAGACCTGTCCCTGACCTGAAGGTGCAGGGACACGACCCTCTCGTTCACTGGGGTGAACTCCAACACGCAGCAGCTGAGCTGTGGGGCAATGAGCACACACCAGCTCGCCGCCGCTCCCTGTGGCCAACGCCAGAGAGATGGAGAGTCCACCTCCTCTCAAGGAGTTTGTTTCCAGAGTCCAAGCTGTGCATGCAGGTGAGGCCGACTATATCTAGTCAGTAACGCTCAACCTCTTGCTCACCCTACCTCTCCTTCCTCCCCAATGAGGTGACATTCCATATTCTCAGAGCTAGTCTCCATGTCCGGAGATCCAGTTGTCGGGTCCCTGCCTTTCACTGCTGCTCAGATCCCTCTGCACCAGCCCCCTACCCTCCCGCGGGTGGTGGGTCCACAAGAGAGCGGCTGCACATCGCTCCTTCGGGCTGTGCCTGGCACAATGGTGAGATCCAAAGAGATGTCTGAGGCCGTCAGAAAGAAGACTGTGGCTGCTTATGGGTCTGGTAAGGGATTTAAAAATATCTCAAAAGAATTTAACACCAGCCATTCCACAATTCAGAAAATTGTTTAAAAGTGGAGGACATTCAAAACAATTGCCACCATGACCAGGTCCAGCCGTCCAAGCAAGTTCACCCCCAGAGCACACCACAAGATGTTAAAAGAAGTCACTGCTACTGCTACTGCTGATGTGAAAGTGCATGGGGTTACTACCAGAAAGAGACTACACAAGATTGACTTTCATGGGAGGTGTGCAAGGAGGAAACCTTTGCTCACTAAGAAAAACATTAAGGCCAGTCTTAAGTTTGCCAGAGAGAACATAGACAAAGACCATGACTTCTGGAATAATGTTCTTTGGACAGATAATTCTAAAAGTGAATTATTTGGACACCAGGACAGACATGTTTGGCTTAAACTAAATACAGCATTCCAAGGAAAGAACCTCAATCCCACTGAGGTGCTGTGGGGTGACTTGAAATGGGTGGTACATGCAAGAAAGAAAGCTGAAAGAAGTCTGCTTTGAGGAGTGGGGCCAACTTTCCTCAGATCGATGTCAGAGACTGGTAGACAGCTACAAGAAGTGTCTCAAGTTATTTCAGCCAAAAGGGGCAACAGCTATTAGGGGGTAACTGTTAGAACAATTATGTATATTTTATCCCATATTTGTCTTAGTCATGTGTTAGATATTTGTGTATTTGAAATAATCTCTTTTGTGCTTGAAAACTGTGTGCAGTACTTTTCCACTTCCGTGCAGCTGAAGGCTGGGGTGACGGCTTATCAGACCCTGTGAGACAAGGATGGTCTGAGTTTGGCAAAACATGAACTAAATGTGCTCAAACCCCAGCGTAATCTCCGCACTCAGCCTGCTGTCTGACCTAGATCAAACAATGCATGACCATATCAATAATGCATAATCATATTTTATCATATTTATCATATTTTATATCATTATATCATATCTTGGTGTTGCTGCTGTTTTCCCCCTTCCTTTAGAGCAGTGATACCCATTGTAACCAGGGCCACCCTAATGTAAATAAAAGTGAGGAGACGGGGGTGTGCGCCAGAGCGGGTTGGAGAGTGTAACTGGGCACGTCTCAATCCATTCTCCTCGCGAGTAAAACTGAATAATCTCTCTTGTCTTTCTTCTCTGAATGTTTTAGGTGGTGTTTAAACCTAACAGTAACTTTTTCCACCATTAAAATACACATTTTTGTTCATATCTTTTGTTCTATGAGTAAAACAATGTTTTTTTGTTAAATTACTATTAAATCACTTTCTTTTCTAGAAATAAATGAAAATGAGATTGGGCATTGATATGTGAACATTTCTTAATAAAGAGGTGACCATTTAATGGGGTGTCCTAATTTTTTCACATGACTATATGTGTGAATGAATCGAAACACACCTCCTGTTAAGTTTTGATGAGGAAACATTATAATGGCAGTCAATTTCACATAATATAGGACCTTTAAAGAGACATGCTCTGATTTCTCTGCTGTCAAACCATAATATAACAAGAACATCATCTGACATTTTGTTCATTGTAAACCTGAATACTGACCTAAAACAATACTTAGTTAGAGCTTATAGGCCCCTCTTCTTCACAGAGACATTTCACTGGAACAAGAAGTAGATTTTCATTTATGTCTTTATTTGAGAAAAGTACATCACTGATCCACCTGATGACATCACAAGGTGTGAGTTTGTGAGCTGTGCAGGGGCAAAGTCAACATCAATTTCCCCACTTATTTTTATTTGTTTTGAATGAATTAGAGGCATTTGACATTTCTGACAGTGATGTAACAATCCCACCAGACCATAATATAATGAGGATTCATCATAGAGCGCCCCCTGGTGTTTATCACTACCAACGTTGAATGCTCTGGTAACCCTACGTGAGGATCATCAGCTTAAAAAACATTATAGTAAAATAGCATCTTTTTCGTTCAGTCCTGGTTTAGGCCAGGTTTAACCCTGGAAAGAAACTTGTTTAACAGCACAAATCCTGTTTTAGTTCCAGAAAAGTTTGTTTTTTGAGGTCAGATTGTGTTACAACAGAGTTACAACAAAGTCAAACACAACCTCAAACCGAACAGAGCCTCCTCTCAGCATCACACCCCCAGAGAATGTTGATGACATCAGGTGCAAAGTATTGCTATGGTGGAGCACATTTATCTAGAACATTAGATTAGATGAGCTCCTCCTCCTCTTAGCCCGGCCTCCCCTCCTCGCCCGGCTCCTTCCCCACCTGAGTAGATGTGGCCATACCGAACTGGCCCACGGGCCTGGACATCTATAGCCTGTCCGTCCAAGGGAGTGGATCTCTCCTTCACTGTAGTTCTCCCCGAGGTTTCTTCTTTTTCCCAGGACCCTGGGTTTTTTGGAGTTTTTCCTTGCTGAGAAGGAGGGTCTAAGGACAGGGGATGACTGAACGATATTTCATTTGCTGCCTTACATGAATGTTGTTTATTCCTGTATTGATATGTCTGTGTGTATGTTTTACTCATCCATATCTTGGAACGCCCTTAGAGGCTACTGTTGTTGCGATTTTGGGTGCTACACAAATAAATTGAATTGAATTGAATTGAAATTGAATGAGCAGTGATGTTCTGATGGAGCTTTAAGCAGCAGAACCATGATCCTCAGAGAAGTAAACAGGTGTGTGTCCTGTGTCCTGCATCATGGTGCGTGTTACTGTGTGTGAGTCCTGCCCCCCCTGCAGGACTGTAGGTAGCGCCGCACCTCCTTGCTCTGTAGACCGTAGATGATCGGGTTGAGAGTTCCAGGCAGAAGGTCTTTGAGCATAGCAATGACCTTCCTCTCCTCCACCAGCCCTGGGACCCTCTGAAACAACACGAGGGAGAGGCCGGAGAGGAGCAGCAGCAGGTACACCAGCAGGTGTGTGGAGCAGGTCTGTAGGGCTTTTCTGTTCAGCCTGGAGCTCTGGTTTCTCACACAGACCACAGTGATCCTGAGGTAGGTGAAGAACATGACGCTGATGGAGCCGCCGAGCAGCAGAGCAGTGATGACCAGAGGCAAGATGTTCTGAAGAAGAATGTTTTCACATGAGAGTTTGAATAGAGATGCATTGGAACAGTACAACCCCTCGATCACTGAGCGACATCGACTCAGCCGCAGCGTCACACCAATAAGGATGCTCACCAGCAGCAAAGCCCCGCTCCACGCTAACACTGTTAGCATCACTACCATGCGGCCGCTCATGATGGTGGTGTACCGAAGCGGCTTACAGATCGCCACATAACGGTCAAATGCCATGATCATGAGGACAGTGTATGATGCAGTACTGCTGAGGTGCATCAGGAACGCCTGCAGGATGCATGTCGACAAGTGCAGCACCCGGTGCTTTGGGGGCCGCAGCAGGTCCACCAGCACCTGCGGCATGACCACCGAGTTACCCATGATGTCATTTATTGTTAGTTGCACAAACAGCAGATACATGGGTGTGTGCAGCGCACGGTCACACGCTATGACCACGGCAATGCTACTGTTGGCTACTAGCACCATGACGTACAGCAACAGGAAGCAGACCAGCGCCACAAGGGACCAGCCTCCAGAGAGAAGGAAGCCCTCCATCTGCACCCACGGCCCCCAAGAAGAGGGGGTCTGCCAGGGGCCCACAGAGGAGAGGTTCTGCATCTGTAACACATGGACACCAGGGTTTAGACTGTGTCACAACAGGAAGGAGATACTAATGCTCCAGTTCACCTCAGAAGCAAAACCAACCAAAAATTTGCTCTTCAATGCCCCACTTGGCTTCCTGGTCTGAATGAAAGCGGAGGTAAAGTGGCTGTCACAGCTTGAGTATTTAGCCAGCGTATTGCTGGTGTATGAAAAAATTGGCAAATACCTTGTCGTACATCGAATAAGTTATAGGTCAGTTTTGTACAAGATATGAGCAAGCTGGAGCATGCTGAAACAGGCTGAAACAGGCTGAAACATGCTGGTGGACGTCCACATACGGCAAGGTCACCGAAAAATTTTCATCATGCTTAAAATTTCTCAACGTATATCAGCATGTGCTCATACATCCTGCATAAGTGTGCCATAAGTTGTAGGCAAGTTATGCGATCTTTGACGCACGTTCACACACGTTAATTGTAAGTTACTCATAAGTCCAAATGCGCTGAGATAATGTCTAGCGCACCCATAACTTATGAGAAACGTGCTTTGAACCTGTGTGTAACTTATGCCAAACTTATCTCGAACGTTTGTTTATGTCCAGCCGCGTGTGAAGCTGCAGATCAGCGATACTGACTCTACTTCCTGTGGACTTTATCTCCAATCTTTTATGCTTTAAAAATCCTGTATCTGAAGTATTGCACCACATTTCACAAATGATAATAACACAGTTTTTTCTTGTATCAAAACTCGAAGTGCAGAGCTCTGATCTTTGAACACTTGAGAATCTCAAATTGAGTAGTTTTACTGTAAACAGGAAACAGCTCACGCCATCGCACTCACAGCTTTATAGCCTGTGATCTGCAGCCAGATCCATCCAACCATATATGACGTGTTGGAATAGCAATCCCAAAAAGTGTCGGTATAAGTTATCTATAAGTGGACGGGACTTTGGTCTTGGAGCGCAGTCAGAGAGACTTGAAGTTTTACACAGACCTTCAGACTAAGAGACAATCGGAGCTGCTGTGCAAAGAGTGCAGCTGCTTGACCCAAACTCAAAACACGACAAATGTTATCCATTGGCCTCTCCCAGCCAGCCGGCCTTGGTCAATGGCCGACTGGTGTCAATCTGCCCCGAGAGACTGGGGCAGGGAGAAGGCTGCTCTTCCCACACTTTCTTTATTTTTTGTTATTCTTGTTTTTCTTTTTTCTGTGTAATGGTTAAATAGTTAGTGTCCAAGATTCCAAATAGTTAGAATAGTTTCCAGATCAGATAGTTAGTTGTTAAAAAAAAAAAAGTTGCTTTTTTTGTATGAAAAGAGCTCTATTAATAAAGTTTGATTGATTGATAATAAAGTAACAGAAAAATGCTCCCACAAACACCATGTATCCAGGAAGCTCTGACACGCGGCCTACTCTAATTTAAACATAAAGTATGTCACTTTCTGTAGCTGGTACGTCACCAGCACAATTCCTCTGAGCATTAAAGTCATACGTCGGAACATTCTCCAAGGATATAGATGCGTTTTATGCCATACTGTGGACAAGTATTATAAAGGAACACAGGTCTTTGACCTTTGACCCACGGAGTGGGAGTTACTTGTGCTGCATGTAAACGTAATGACTGAGAAAACTCCAGACACAAACCAAAACTGACTTTGAAAGAGATGGATCTGAACACATTTAGTCCAGAGTTTTGCTTTATTCATATTTAGTTTTCCTCTTCTGAATTATAAACAGAACACAAGAATTATCCTCTTAAACCATGTTCACCTCTGCTCCCTCAGAGAAGTACAACATATATCTGTAGTGTGTGTTTTATCTTAGTTCATTTGCCATTTGTAATAGTGCTTGTGTCTGCTAAAGTCATAATCTGAGACACCTATGGTTTATTACAATATAATTTGCACAATTTAAATCATAGCATTGATCTAAAACAACTTAATAAAAGTCAACAAAGCACCACATGCTGTTGCCCCCCTGCATATCGCACTATCAAGCAGTAGATTTAAAAAAAAAAAAAACTGCACCAAAATGACTATGTGACAATGCTGAATCCTGTTTGTATCACTAACCAAGAGAATAAAATTGGAGAACAAAGTCCAGAGGAGTGGGTCTATGCCGGAAATGAGATTAAAGATTGTTCAAACATGCATGAATCACTCTAAATACAACTTCAGAGGGTCAATGACAAAGAAACAACTATAACATGGTTAAAAGCTCTGAAAAGTCGACTTTGCAGAATAGGTCTGCTTTAACATGAGAAATACACCATTGGATCACCAGCTCCTCTGTCAGTAGAAGGTGCAGACAGAACTCTACAAAAAACAAATACACTTATGTTTTTTTACCCTAATCATTTCTATATTTCTCCAACCACACCAGAACATCTGGGAGGGCATCTGACACACCACACCATCTGCAGATTAACTAGAGACATCTACAAGGATACAGGAGGATGGGAGGACATCTGACACACAGAGGTACAGTAGGATGGGAGGGCATCTGACACACAAGGGTACAGTATTTACCTTTGTCTCCAGAGTGTGTGTGTTAAACTGCAGCTGTGTTTTTATAGAAGAGCTTTGAGGAGACGTGACGTGTTTCTGGTCCAAACTCCACTGGGCCTGTTGCACTTCTCTTCACATTAAAGGGCCCGTATTCAGGTTTGTGGAACTCGGGGGTAAAGGGTTCTGTTTATCCAGGGCCCAGTGCAAGAAGGGGCCCCTCACAAAGCCTGTAAAGTGCATCTTTCATTACACAACATGTACTACCTGCCCACCAAGATGATTTGTATCCAGGACCCAGTATAGGGTGCTAAGTGTCACAGGGATTATGAACGAAATGCCTTTTGTGCCACATAATGGAGAAAATGGTTACAGAATTGTAAAACACCATGATGCCTTTCGTCCACTGAATGCACACATGAATTGTCATTGTGTCCACAAAATGAAGAAGACAGTATGTCATTTCTTGGACAAAAAACAAAAAAAAAGGTTCTTCACAAAATGCATTTCATACACGGAATCATAAAATACATTCCGTGAATCATGTAATGCCTTTTTGTGCACGGAATGCATTCTGCCAGTCCTTTGACTGCCATGATTCCATCTGTTCACTCACCTCCAGGTGGTGATCAGTTGACAGCTCTGCCCCTCTGTTCACCCAAGTGTCCAAGACACATGGAGGTCAGATGACACGACAACAAAGTCGATCATCGACTTCCGGCCTAGGGAGTCCTCATGCCACGTGCACTGATGGACCCCCTTGTGCTCGAACATGCTGTTTGTTATGGACAAACCGTGACTAGCACAGAAGTCCAATAACAGAACATTGCTCGATTTCAGATCAGGGAGGCTGTTCCTCCCAATCACCCCTCTCCAAGTGTCACTGTCGTTGCCCACGTGGGGGTTGAAGTCCCCCAGTAGAACAATGGAGTCCCCGGTCGGTGCACTGTTCAGTTCAGTACCCCTCCCAGAGACTCCAAGAAGGCCGGGTACTTTGCACTACTGTTCAGCCCATAGGCCAACATCACAGTGAGAGACCTGTCCCTGACCTGAAGGTGCAGGGACACGACCCTCTCGTTCACTGGGGTGAACTCCAACACACAGTGGCTGAGCTGTGGGGCAATGAGCACACACCAGCCCGCCGCCGCTCCCTGTGGCCAACGCCAGAGAGATGGAGAGTCCACCTCCTCTCAAGGAGTTTGTTTCCAGAGTCCAAGCTGTGCATGGAGGTGAGGCCGACTATATCTAGTCAGTAACGCTCAACCACCCGCTCAACCTACCTCTCCTTCCTCCCCAATGAGGTGACATTCCATATTCTCAGAGCTAGTCTCCATGTCCGGAGATCCAGTTATTGGGTCCCTGCCTTTCACTGCTGCTCAGATCCCTCTGCACCAGCCCCCTACCCTCCCGCGGGTGGTGGGTCCACAAGAGAGCGGCTGCACATCGCTCCTTCGGGCTGTGCCTGGCACAATGGTGAGATCCAAAGAGATGTTTGAGGCCGTCAGAAAGAAGACTGTGGCTGCTTATGGGTCTGGTAAGGGATTTAAAAAGATCTCAAAAGAATTTAACACCAGCCATTCCACCATTCAGAAAACTGGTTAAAAGTGGAGGACATTCAAAACAATTGCCACCATGCCCAGGTCCAGCCGTCCAAGCAAGTTCACCCCCAGAGCACACCACAAGATGTTAAAAGAAGTCACTGCTACTACTACTGCTGATGTGAAAGTGCATGGCGTTACTATCAGAAAGAGACTACACAAGTTTGTCTTTCATGGGAGGTGTGCAAGGAGGAAACCTTTGCTTACTAAGAAAAACATTAAGGCCAGACTTAAGTTTGCCAAAGAGAACATAGATAAAGACCATGACTTCTGGAATAATGTTCTCTGGACAGATAATTCTATAACTGAATAATCTGGACGCCAGAACAGAAGACATGTTTGGCTTAAACTAAATACAGCATTCCAAGAAAAGAACCTCATACCAGTAGTGAAGCATGGAGGTGGAAGTGTCATGGTTTGGAGATGCTTTGCTGCAGCAGGACCTGACCAGCTCACCATCACAGAATCCACCACGAATTCTACCGTGTATCAGAGGGTGCTTGAGAAACATATGAAACCATCTGTAAAAAAAAATTAAAACTGAAAAGGTCTTCGTGGCTTGAATGGAGGGCACTGCAAGGCCTCGGGTACAAGGGAAATATCCCACGTTGAGACAACAGTGTGGTTGGGTGGATGCAAGCACTGAGCACCCTTCAAAAACACCAAAACATCCCAGTTATGACCAACAGAACCACTCCACCCTGCATGTCAGCAGTTAATGGCAGCAACATATACAGTACCTTCAGAGTAGACGGCGTACGTCCCTGATTCAGAAAACCTTGCAGGAAGGCAAGAACCATAGATACAGGGCAGTAAACTGGGTCCTGCCCCTTTTCGCAACACCATGTGTTGAAGAGCTTCTACTTGCAAGAATACAACCTGCTGGGGTACGCATTGGTCATTGTGTCCCCTATTTCTCCAGTATATTCTGAGAAGCCTATGCTGGGCCTTGTAGGGGCCACACCCAAAGTTTCAGACGAACAGGTGTCCGGCAGCAGAACTGGAGTCCATATCTCGGGGACAAAGTGGCCACAACCCAAGTATCGGGGGTGTGGGTGGCCCAGGAGTCGAGCAGTCCCAATATCCGAGCTATGAGGTACAGTAATGGAGTGGTGTGGCCTTGGATACCTCCGAGAAGGAGGAGGAAGGGCTCTTCTATGAAGCCCTGCCAACTGCTGTCTCGTCCGGCTGGCCTGAGCCATACGTTCTAAGGCTGCAACTCCCCAGGAAGAACCGGAACACATGTCAAGGTCCACCGATTGGCCTTTGATAGAGGGGATTGTGCCATTCAAATCTGGTGCTGAGCTTGAACTAATGTTGACAGTAGCTGCCCCAACGTTGCAAGAACGTATCGAGGAGTCCTTGCGTAGACTGGTCGACAGGAACAGCCTCCAATGGACAAGACAGGCCAAGCAGCAGATGGGACATAGAGTTTCCAATTTGACCAATACGAGCTCCCATGTCGTATGCTTTACAGAGCAGGTCGTCCACAACACAACATTGCGCCTGCGGACACCAGGCATTCATCCGCAGTGTGACCCAGACTTGTGCGGATCCTGCATTGCAGCCAATGCCCGACCATCTGAAGTGGGCTTTGAAAATGCCTAGGTGTCTGGTAAACAGGGAGAGCTGTTTGTATCGCTGCAGTGATGGACTCATCGCTTCCAGCTTGAGAACAGGCAGAGCACAGAGACCCCGAATCTGAGACTTTAGAACTCAGATCATCACATCCCAGTTGAAAATGGGTATTGGAGGTCGCCACAAACATGGCATCATCACATACAGAGGCTGCATCATGCCGTTGTTGGGGAGCCCCCAAACAGCTGGCATCTGCTTGAAAGTCCTGAATTAAAGTCCGCATTTGGGCCAATTAAGATGTCAACGTATCCACCTTGGCAGACAACTTCCCCTGAACCCCCTTATTGGGCTTCTTACGCAGAACACATTCCTTCCCAGTAGAATGGCACTTGTGATTAAGAGGCTGGCCAGATGGTAAAAGGTCCGAAGGTCCCGCAGACAGGGAGAGGGCTCAAATGCAGCCAAACAGGCCATATGTACAGACCGGGGTAAAATACTGCAGTTAGAACATGCATCATCAGTGAGGGCCTCTCGCAGATGTTTTTCCCCTAGAGAGAAGGTGCCAGACAGGACCGGCAACATAATGAGCATTGTAGTGGCGTACCGCAGCCCAATATAAGCTAGAAGTCCAGTAGTCTATAGGCTAGAGTCGTGTCAAGCAGAAAACATCACTAGTCTCAGCAATAAACTAGCGTGTACCAATGAAGGTGAGGGTCAGGTCGAGCAGCGAACGCCACTAGTGACCCACTTAATGCTGATAAAATGGCACTAAGCAATAATAATCACGAAGAATAAACCGAACACAGCTACTCAGTGACAGTAGCAATCCCAATAAATAGCAACGAGCCAAATATGACTAATAACAAAGTGAAGGAAATGAGCCGAATGCGGCAAAATCTGAAGAAGTAATTAATTACATTTAAATGAAAACTAAACACAAGCCAAAAGCGGCTATGCTAACCTGTTGCCACCCACCTAATTTTGTCTGTGCACAACAGTAACACATACCCAAATGGCATAGCTTATTAAAAGAAAATCTTAGGCCCCACATGTTTGTGTGATACACCATTTGAAAGCTTAGACCTTCTAGTTTCAGTGAGTGCCTCAGCAGTGCTTTTGGTGCTCTCCTGGATGGGGTCGGTTTTACCCAGAGTGTGAACAAGCCGACTCACTGTCACAATCACACTCTTGATCTCGTCCTAACTTATGGTATTGAGATTAATGATTTAATTGTAATTCCTCAAAACCCTATACTCTCTGACCATTTTTTAATTACCTTTCAATTCGTACTAAAAGACTATCCAGCTCGGCAGGAGAAAACTATAATGAAAAGAACAATATCAGAAAAATCGGTAGCCGAGTTCAAAGAAATAATTGAGTTAATATTAAATGATATGCCATGTGACAATGAGAACAACTTTAATCCAATTATCATGGATCAGTTTGTTGATAGGACAATGCTCACCTTAAAATCTGCTCTCGATGTTGCAGCTCTGCTAAAACAGAAAAGCATTAAAGCAAGACCTCCGGCTCCATGGTATACTCCAGAACTGCGATGACTCAAACAACATGTGAGACGCACAGAGAAGCTCTGGCGCCGCTCGCGCTCCGAGCAGTCTCTGAAGGCATGGAAGCTCTGCCTGCTCTCTTATAAGGCCGCTCTCCGAAAAGCGCAAACCAGATACTATTCAAACTTAATAGAAGTAAACAAAAGCAACCCCAGATTTCTGTTCAGCACTGTAGCCAGGCTGACAAACTCGCACACTGCCTCTGAGTCTCTTCTCCCCTCGAAGTTCAGTTGTGATGACTTTCTTGAATTCTTCGATTACAAAATTACAACCATTAGAGACAAGATCAACGAAGCCACTCCAAAAATCAGCCCCGAGCAAATTCAGCAAATCCAGTCAGTAACACCAATATCCCACATAAATCCTCTAACAGCATTAGACAAATTTACTCCTGTCGATGAGGTGGAGATTACCTCAGTCATCATGTCGTCCAAACCATCAACTTGTTTGCTTGACCCTATTCCAGTCAAACTCCTCAAAGAAGCTCTCCACCTAATAATAGGTTCCATCCATAACATAATAAATATGTCATTAGAAAATGGCTATGTTCCTCAGTCCTTTAAATATGCTGTAATTAAACCGCTTCTGAAAAAAAAAACTATCTTAAATCCTGATGAACTAGCCAACTACAGACCTATTTCGAATCTTCCATTTCTCTCAAAGATTCTGGAACGAGTTGTGGTGAAACAGCTTTGTCACCATCTGCAGGGCAATAATTTATATGAAAAATTTCAGTCTGGTTTCAGAGCTCACCACAGCACAGAAACTGCTCTGCTTAAAGTGACAAATGATTTGCTACTAGCTGCTGATAACGGGCTGGCTTCAGTCCTGGTCCTACTGGACCTCAGTGCAGCATTTGACACCATTGATCACAACATTCTACTGCAGAGGTTAGAATGTGACATAGGTGTCAGAGGGACCGCCCTCAAATGGTTTAAATCCTATCTATCAGATAGGTACCAGTTTGTTAGTGTAAACCAGTGCACCTCTCCCTGCTCTAAAGTAGCTTGCGGTGTTCCACAAGGATCTGTGCTTGGTCCAATCCTGTTTACTCTGTATATGTTGCCATTAGGTAACATTATCAGAAAACATGGCATTAATTTCCACTGCTATGTTGATGACACTCAGCTGTACTTATCAATGAAACCTAATCAGACCGATCAAATCGATAAGCTCAGTGCCTGTGTGAAGGACATCAAAACCTGGATGACCCTGAATTACCTGCTCTTAAACCCTGAAAAAACAGAGGTCATTGTTGTCGGTCCTAAAGGTCAGAGAGATTCTCTGTCAGACCAGATAATCTCACTTGACAATGTGAGTATAGCCTCTAGCTCTACTGTAAAAAACTTGGAGTCGTATTTGACCAAAATCTCTCATTCACAGCTCATATAAACCAAGCTTGTAAAACTGCATATTTTCACCTGCGAAACATAACTAAAATCAGAAAAATTTTGCCTAAAAATGATGCCGAAAAACTTATCCATGCATTTGTTACATCCAGACTAGATTACTGTAATTCTCTGCTCACCGTCTGCACTAAAGGTACTTTAAGAAGCTTCCAGTTGGTCCAAAATGCAGCGGCCAGGGTCCTAACAGGAACTAAAAGACGTGATCACATCAGTCCTGTGTTAAAATCACTTCACTGGCTTCCTGTCGAGTTTAGAATTAAATTCAAAGTTCTCCTCCTGACATACAAAGCCTTAAACAATATGGCCCCATCATATCTTCAGGATGCCATTGTCCCCTATCAGCCAAATAGAGCACTTCGCTCTCAGAATACAGGATTATTAGTGGTTCCTAGAGTGTCTAAAAGTACAGTGGGGGGGAGAGCCTTCAGTTACCAAGCTCCTGTGTTATGGAATCAACTCCCTGTTGATGTTAAACAGGCACCCACAGTCTCTTTATTTAAGACCAGGCTTAAAACCTTCCTCTTCGGAATAGCTTATGACCAGGTTACTTAGTTGATGTCACTAAGATAAGCTGCCGCAGGAGATAACAAGCTGGGGGAAGTGTGGCAACCTGAGCACTGTCCTCTGTTTCCTCCTTTTTTCTCATCAGCATCACTTACTATGTTCTCATCTGCAGTTTGTTCATTGCTATTCACATGTTGTCCCCTGTCCCACTCCCCCTGTGGAGTGGAACTCTTTCAGACGCCTGATGGCAGCTGGACCTCTCTCCTCCTCCTCGCCTGGCTCCTCCTCTTCGCCTGGCTCCTCCTCCTCGCCTGGCTCCTCCTCCTCGCCTGGCTCCTCCTCTTCGCCTGGCTCCTCCTTCGCCGGCTCCTCCTCCTCGCCCGGCTCCTCCTCCTCGCCCCTCTCCTCCTCCTCCTCGCCCGGCTCTTCCCCACCTGGGTAGCTGTGGTCATACTGAACTGGCCCATGGGCCTGGACATCTATAGCCTGTCCGTCCATGGGAGTGGATCCCTCCTTCACTGTAGTTCTCCCCGAGGTTTCTTCTTTTTCCCAGGACCCTGGGTTTTTTGGAGTTTTTCCTTGCTGAGAAGGAGGGTCTAAGGACAGGGGATGACTGGACATTGTTTCATTTGCTGCTTTACATGAATGTTGTTTATTCCTGTTTTGATATGTCTGTGTGTATGTTTGGCTCATCCATATCTTGGAACGCCCTTAGAGGCAACTGTTGTTGCGATTTTGGGCGCTACAAAATAAATTGAATTGAATTGAATTGAAATTATCTGTTTTATGATTACATCAGCCTGTCTAGGGACAGCAGATGGAAATTAACCCTGGGCTACAATCTGGTAACATATTTACCTATATTATATATTATATTACCTATATTCATTAATGTGTTCTGTCCCTATTTAAAATAAATAAATAAATAAAATAAGCCTACCTCCAGAATGGAACCATTAGGCCGATCTGTGGCTTGTGCAGCCCCAGGAGGGCGAGGACACCAGTCATGGGGCTACAGGCTACGAGAAGTGCCAACAAAACAGTGGGAACAGCAAAGTACTTGCAACACATCCACCATACAAACTGTGTGCGAGAAGGTGAAAAGGGACTGAGCTTCCGGTGTTACGTAATGATGTAGACTCAACTGAGCCACCGGAGGTGACGTTGGTAATATTAAATTCTCGACCTGCGCATGCGCAAGGATGATCATCCAGTGCTTGAAGCACCGCCTCTGCGGTCAGTAGGGATGAAATAGAACATAATTTCACATTTTGTTCATTGTAAACCTGAATACTGAGCTAAAACAATAGTTACTTACTTAGAGCTTATAGGCCCCTCTTCTTCACAGAGACATTTCACTGGAACAAGAAGTAGATTTTCATTTATGTGTTTATTTCAGAAAAGTACATCACTGATCACTAATTTCATATTTATTTTTATTTGTATTGAATGAATTAGAGGCATTTGACATTTCTGACAGAGATGTATCAATCCCACCAGACGCTGACATCAGGTGCAAAGTATTAATACAGTCTATGGTGGAGCACATTTATCTAGGACATTAGATTAGATGAGCAGTGATGTTCTGATGGAGCTTTGAGCGGCAAAACTATCATCCTCAGAGAAGATAAATCATTTTACTATGTCCATGATCAGAGCTATGTCCATGATCCATGACCATGTCCATGATCTCAGTTTACGACCTGTTTAGACAGTACAGGTGTGTGTCCTGTGTCCTGTGTCATGGTGTGTGGTCATGTGTGTGAATCCTGCCCCCCCTGCAGGACTGTAGGTAGCGCCGCACCTCCTTGCTCTGTAAACCATAGATGATCGGGTTCAGAGCTCCAGGCACAAGGTCTTTGAGTATACCAATGACCTTCCTCTCCTCCACCAGCCCTGGGACCCTCTGGAACCCAATGATGGACATCCCGGAGAGGAGCAGCAGCAGATACACCAGCAGGTGTGTGGAGCAGGTCTGTAGGGCTTTTCTGTTCAGCCTGGAGTTCTGGTTTCTCACACAGACCACAGTGATCCTGAGGTAGGTGATGAGCATGATGCTGATGGAGCCGCCGAGCAGCAGAGCAGTGATGACCAGACCCAAGATGTTCTGGAGAAGAATGTTTTCACATGAGAGTTTGAACAGAGACACGTTGGAACAGTACACCCCGTCGATCACTGAGCGACATCGACTCAGCCGCAGCGTCACACCAATAAGGATGCTCACGATGAGCAAAGCCCCGCCCCACGCTAACACCGTTAGCGTCACTACCATGCGGCCGCTCATGATGGTGGTGTACCGAAGCGGGTTACAGATTGCCACGTAACGGTCAAATGCCATGATCATGAGGACCGTGTATGATGCAGCACTGCTGAAGTGTAACAGGAACGCCTGCAGGATGCACATCGACAGGTGCATCACCCGGTGCTTTGGGGGCCGCAGCAGGTCCACCAGCACCTGCGGCATGACCACCGAGTTACCCAGGATGTCGTTTATTGTTAGTTGCACAAACAGCAGGTACATGGGTGTGTGCAGCGCACGGTCACACGCTATGACCACGGCAATGCTACCGTTGGCCGCTAGCACCATGACGTACAGCAACAGGATGCAGACCAGCGCCACAAGAGACCAGCCTCCAGAGAGAAGGAAGCCCTCCATCTGCACCCACGGCCCCACAGAGGAGGGGGTCTGCCAGGGGCCCATAGAGGAGAGGTTCTGCCAGGGGCCCACAGAGGTGAGGTTCTGCATCTGTAACACACAGACACCAGGGTTTAGACTGTGTCACAACAGGAAGGAGACACTAATGCTCCAGTTCAGCTCAGAAGCAAAAACAACAACAAAAAATACTAAGAAAGTAACGTAAAAATGTTCCCACAAGCACTACATTTCCAGGAAGCTCACATACCCGGCCTACTCTGATTTAAAGATAAAATACACTACCGGTCTAAATTTTAGACCACCCCAACTTTTCGAGTTATTTATTGATATTCAATTCATGCAAGTCCAATGAATAGCTTGAAATGGTACAAAGGTAAGTACTGAAGCAACAGAGGTTTAAAAAAAAAAGTCTTCAGAATACATTAAAAAGGAATTTTTCAGGGAACACAATGTAGGTTAATAGTTTAAAGTTGTTCTAGAGCAATGAAGGTTGAATGAGCCTTAAAAGCTGGTGCTACTATTTCCTACAGGAGTTCCAACTTTTCTTGATTACTTACTTACCTCTGTGTGCATAAACGCAGCGTTGGAACAAACTGTGGGACCAGACCCTCACAAGCATCAGGTGAACAGTGTTGTACTGCAGAAAGTTGTGTTTTGATACAAAAATGGTGAGAAAAAGGCAATTAACAATGGAAGAGAGTCAGACCATCATAACAGTACAGGGAAATTGCAAAGAAAGTCATTGTGTCAGCGAGTAGTTTTTTTCACAATCAAAAGGCTCAGAAACTGGGGGAACTCTGACAGGAAGCGGTCTGGCAGACATAAAGCCACAACTGAATCAGACAAGTTTCTGAGAGGTAACAACTTGTGCGAAAGGCAGCTCACAGGACAACAACTTCAAGCACAGCTTAATAGTGGTCGTAGTAAGCAAGTGTCAGTTTCAACTATGAAGAGAAGACTTCAAGCTATAGGTTTGACAGGACGAGCTGCAGCAAGAAAGCGATTGCTAAGATGTCAGACTAAGACAAAGCGACTCTCCTGGGCCACGAAACACTGCCCCTGGACAACTGAAGACTGGAAGAAGATATTATGGACTGATGAATCACCATTTCAAATCTTTGGTTCATCATGCAGGATCATTGTATGCCGCTGAGGATGGTTTCACAGGGTGACATCAACTGTCAAACATGGAGAAGGAAGTGTGATGGTCTGGGCCTGTTTTGCTGGATCCAGGGTCGGTGACTTATACAGAGTGAGCAGCATCCTGAACCAAACCGGCTCCCACAGCATTCTGCAGCACCATGCAATACCCTCTGGTATACGCCTGGTTGGTCATAGATTCATCCTACAGCAAGATCATGACATAACACAAGTCCAAGATATGCCAAAACTACCTCAGGAAACAAGAACAAGATGTAAACTTGAAAACATGGAGTGGCCAACACAGTCTCCAGACTTAAACCCCATCGAGCTGGTTTGGGATGAACTGGACAGAAGAGTGAAAACCAAGCACACTGCAAGTGCCACACATTTATGGGAACTTCTGCAACAGACTTGCACATTTTAAATCATAGCATTGAAGAATATTTAATTTCTATTTTAGAAAGAATGCCATGAATGTGTTCAGATGTTATATCGGCCAAAGGTGGCTACTTGGATTCAAAAGTTTAGAATACATTTTGGGCTATAAACTGATTCAATTATTATTATTATTATTATTATTTTCAACTCAAATTGCTTATTTATTCTAGGCTTTCGTTTTTGAGTGCAATGACACACTGAACTGCATAATTTTCAGGAAAAAAGTGGAAAAAATGTGGTGTTCTAAAACTTTTGCCAGTAGTATATGTCACTTTCTGTAGCTGGCACATCAAATCACACAAATCCACTGAACATTAAAGTCATACGTTGGAACATTCTCCATGGATATAGCTGTGCCATACTGTGGAGAATTATTATAAAGGAACACAGCTCTTTGACCTTTGACCCGCGTAGTGGGAGTTTCTTGTCCTGCATGTAAACGTAATGACTGAGAAAACTCCAGACTCCTCTCCTACACAAACCACTTTATTTACGTCTAACTTTGAAAGAGATCGATCTGAACACATTTCGTCCAGAGTTTTGCTTTATTCATATTTAGTTTTCCTCTTCTGAATTATAAAAGAACATGAGAATTATCCTCTTAAACCGTGTTCACCTCCACGCCCGCAGAGAAGTACATGTATCTGTCGTGTGTGTTTTAGGGTAGTTCATTTGCCATTTGTAATTAAAAACTACATTGGAAAATGTGCAGCAAACTCAACGTGCACCATGAGACATTATTTTTTTTATGTAGCTTTCGTGTTGTCTACTCTACTCCTGTGCTCATATATATGATGGTCAAGGTAGACTCATAGTGCTTGTGTCTGCTCTATAGGCTCTATAATCTCAGACACCCATAGTTTATTACAATATAATTTGCACATTTTAAATCATAGCATTGATCCAAAACAACTTAAAGAAAGACAACAAAGCACCACATGCTGTTGCCCCCCTGCATATCGCACTATCAAGCAGTAGGTTTTTAAAAATTTGCACCAAAATGACTATGTGACAATGCTGAGTCCTGTCTGCATCACCAACCAAGAGAATAAAATTGGAGAACAAAGTCCAGAGGAGTGGGTCTATGCCGGAAATGAGATTAAAGATTGTTCAAACATGCATGAATCACTCTAAATACAACTTCAGAGGGTCAGTGAGAAAGAAACAACTATAACATGGTTAAAAGCTCTGAAAAGTTGACTTTGTAGAATAGATCTGCTTTAAGCATTGTTCAAATAAAACATGAGAAATACACCACCGGAAATCCACATGTTGTTTTTTTTTTCCCTCATCATTTCTATATTTCTTCAACCACAACATCTGCAGATTAACTAGAAACATCTCATTCTTACTCTACAAGGATGCAGGCGGATGTGAGGGCATCTGACACACAAGGGTACAGTATTTACCTTTGTCTCCCGAGTGTGTGTGTTAAACTGCAGCTGTGTTTTTATAGAAGAGCTTTGAGGAGCCGTGACGTGTTTCTGGTCCAAACTCCACTGGGCCTGTTGCACTTCTCGTCACATTAAAGGGCCCATATTCAGGTTTGTGGAACTGGGGGGTAAAGAGTTCTGTTTACCTGGGGCAGACATCTTCAATAGACTTCAGAATGTCTTTATTTCTGAAAAGTGCATCACTTGGATCATTTCAGCCCTGGAAGTGCCTCTGAACCAGACTCCTGCACCATTTCGGGTCCCCGACGGGTGCCCACAGACAGTTTCTGAAACATTCTGGAATTTTACGGGCAGGTGTACTCCGAGGAGCTCGGAGTAGAGCCGCTGCTCCTCCACATCGAGAGGAGGAGCTGAGGAGGCTCGGGCATCTGGTCCAGATGCTTCCTAGATGCCTCCCTTGGGAGGTGTTCTGGGCATGTCCCACCGGAAGGAGGCCCCAAGGAAGACCCAGGACACACTGGAAGGACTATGTTTCTGGGAACACCCCGGGAGCTGGAGGAAGTGTCTGGGGTGAAGGGAGTCTAGGAGTCCCTGCTTAGACTGCTGCCCCCGCGACCCGGCCCCGAATAAGTGAAAGAAAATGGATGGATGGATAATCACAGGTTTACGGGAGGGTGTGGTACTGTATTGGGCGGGTGCGGACAGGTGCTGGGCTCCAAAAATGGACCCATGTAGGACTCTGCTCTGAACTAAAGGTATTAGCTGTGAAGTAGCTGTAAACTTTAAACCACCACTACATGACATCACAAGGTTGAGCAGAGAATTCTGAGCTATAAAGCGTTGAACATGTGTGAATGAAACAAAACAGAACTTCAGGTCTGTTTTTAAGGGGTAACAATATTATAACAAGGCTTAAAGGGATAGTTCAGGTTTTTTACATGAATCTGTATGTCCCCGTCAGCAGTGTCGTGCATCAGCACTGACTTACCTCTCGTGAGCCGAAATTCTTCCCGGTTTCGGTGCTGATGAAAGTGTCCGGCAAGTTGGCTGAGGTCATGAAAATAAAGCATTTTTCTTCTCAAAACAATATGTGTTCAAAAGAGAGAAACATTTGCATCACAGAACCATTGTCCATGAAAAAGTCAGACCTCATAATTCCTCATTATTTTCTCTCTGGTCCTATCACTGAACCTGTTTCACGGTGTTTACAGCTCGGAAAGTTCACGACAACATGTGTGACTACAACACTGGTGATGAAGACTTTGCCTTCAGCACAGAGCCAAGGGGAGATCTTTATGAACCCAAATATACTGATGCCCAAATTTGCCAGATGGAGTCAGACGGGACAGCTGGAGCCGTGAGAGACTAGGGTGCACTTCTTTTAAGTGTGAAGTAATGCCGACAGAGGTGGAGAGCTACTGCTGCCAACAGTGGGATCTCATCAGGCCTCAGAGTAATGTCCATGACAAGAAAACAGTGAAATGTGTGTGTAGAATCAGCCAAATTTTTGTTGTTACAGCCTGGATTATCACAAATCCACACCATTTTTCCCCCCAGTCTAGCTCTCTCGTTAGCTCGCTCGTGTCGTGGTGTTCGTTGGCCTGAGCACATAAATACTGCTGAGCTACTGAAAAAAGTGTTGGACTCAGGCGCGGCCATCACCTGGCACCAGGGCGCAGTGATACGGCCGGACAGAAAATATTACCAAGCTATTATGAGGTCTAACTTTTTTGTGGACAACGGTTTTGTGACGCAAATATGTCACTCTTTTGAACACACGTTGTTTTGAGAAGAAAAACACTTTATTTTCATGACCCCAGCCAACTTGCCAGACACTTTCATCAGCACCAAAACCAGGAAGAACTCGGCTCACCGGACGCTGTCGGGAGATAAGTCAGTGTTGATGCGGGGACGTACAGATTCATGGCAAAAAACCTGAACTATCCAAGGGGGCCAATCCTATTTCTAATTTGTACCCCTACCCCTTGGCCCTTGCCCCTTGAAATGGACCAACAAGGGGTAGGGGTTGAAAGTCGACCCCTACCAGTTGGGACCCCCTTTCAACAATCATCATCAGAAGTCTCCGCCAGCTTTTTCGTAAGCACAGGGATAACTGTGATAACTGTGAGAGCGGAATAACACGCAGACTATTGGAAAGAACACAACCTGAGCTTCTCTAAGGGTTAAACCAATGATGTCGCTTATAATTACTTGGGTGACAATATCAAAATAACAACTGTGTAGCACGGATGCTCGCAATTCGTGAACAACTTTATTTCCATACATCAACCGATCACTCAAGTCACAAATAACTTGACACTGCTCAACATAGTACTAGTGATTTTTTCGTGTGCATTTTATGAAGAAAATGACCATTACGCATTGGAACAACGTTAAACTTAAGACAATACAGCAGCTATCACAAATTTTAAACCACAAATAATGGAGAAAATACATTTGTGAACTTCTTTGGTCTCTTTGGTCTCGGTAGCAGCGATCTTTCCGGAGATTCGCATTCTGAGAAATTGCTCCTTCCCCTCCGTTTGGAGTGTGCCTCTGAAAAATCTTGGTTTGGAGGGGTTTAAAACTCTACCCCTTTCCCCGACCCCTCTGCCATAACGGTAACTGGGACATCCCTAAACCTTCACGCGAACGCACAAAACGGAGGGTTAGGGGTAAGTGGTGTAATGGGATTCAGCCTAAAGGTCAAAGGCAAAGTGTAGGAATGTTTGTTTGTCCCAGAGTGCAGAGGCGTAAGAACAAGGCCTTTCTTGTTGTGTTCACCTGGCGCCCCCTGGAGGCTGCTGTGATGCTGACAGGATCTGCTGACCCTCCCTGACCAGTCCTCCTGTTAAACTGCACTGAGACCTTTGACTGAGACACAAAGGCCACTGAGAAGTGCAGTGTAAATGCTGCCGCAGCAAAACTCGAATTTCCCTCAGGATCAATAAAGTATCTCTCTATGGAGTCGTGCTCTGCTTTGTCAGGTGCTGAGTTAGTAAGAACTTACAGGTCCCTTTTCTTCACAGAGACATTTTACTGGAACAAGACGTAGATTTTCATTTCTATCTTTATTCCAGAAAAGTACATCACTGATCCACCTGATGACGTCACAAGGTTGGCGTCTGAGAGCTGTGACTTTTGTGAGCTGTGCATTGGAAGACTAAAAGTTAATTTCTCACTTGGTTTTATATTTATTGAATGAATTTGACAGCGATAACAATCCCATCACACCATAATATAATGAGGCCCCCTGGTGTTCATCACAAACAGTCGTAGGATCGGATCATCAGCTCGGCAATAATAGTAAAATACACATTCGATTTGAAATTCAGATGTTCTCACCCACCACGTTTGAACCAAAAGTCTGAGTTTAGCATTGTTCACTGGTGCTCTTTGGTTTAGTCCTGGTTTAGTTCTGGCATATTGCTAGTTTGGTCCTGGTTTAGTCCTGTTTAGTCCTAGTTTACCCATGTTTTAGTTCTGGCTTATTCCTGGTTCAGTCCTGGTTTAGTCCTAGTTTAACCCTAGTTTAGCCCTGGTTTAGTCCTAGTTTAGCCCTAGTTTAGTCCTGGTTTAGTCCTAGTTTATGGCCGGGTTATCCCTGGTTTAGTCCTAGTTTAGCCCTGGTTTAGTTCTAGTTTAGCCCTGGTTTAGTCCTAGTTTAGCCCTGGTTTAGTCCTAGTTTAACCCTAGTTTAGCCCTGGTTTAGTCCTAGTTTAGCCCTAGTTTAGTCCTGGTTTAGTCCTAGTTTATGGCCTGGTTATCCCTGGTTTAGTCCTAGTTTAGCCCTGGTTTAGTTCTAGTTTAGCCCTGGTTTAGTCCTAGTTTAGCCCTGGTTTAGTCCTAGTTTAGCCCTGGTTTATTCCTAGTTCAGCCCTGGTTTAGTCCTAGTTTAGCCCTGGTTTAGTTTTAGTTTAGCCCTGGTTTAGTTCTAGTTTAGCCTTGGTTTAGCCCTGGTTTAGTCCTAATGTAGCCTTGGTCTAGTCCTAATTTACCCCTGGTTTAGTCTTAGTTTAGTTCTGGTTTAGCCCTGGTTTAGTCCTAGTTTAGCCCTGGTCTAATCCTAGTTTAGACCTGGTTTAGTGCTAGTTTAGCCCTGGTTTAGTCCGACATAGTTTAGCCCTGGATTAGTCCTAGTTTGGTCCTGGTTTAGTCCTGGTTTAGCCCTGGTTGAGTCCAAGTTTATCAGTGGTTAGTCCTGGTTTAGTCCTAGTTTACCCCTGGTCTAGCTCTGGTTTAGCCCTGGTTTAGTCCTGGTTTAGTCCTAGTTTAGCCCTGGTTTATCCTAGTTTAGCCCTGGTTTAGTCCTAGTTCAGCCCTGGTTTAGTCCTAGTTTAGCCCTGGTTTAGTACTAATTTAGCCTTGGTCTAGTCCTAGTTTAGCCCTGGTCTAGTCCTAGTTTAGTTCTGGTTTAGCCCTGGTTTAGTGCTAGTTTAGTCCTGGTTTAGTCCTATGTAGTTTAGCCCTGGTTTAGTCCTAGTTTAGTCCTGTTTAGCCCTGGTTTAGTCCTGGTTTAGCCCTGGTTGAGTCCAAGTTTATCAGTGGTTAGTCCTGGTTTAGTCCTAGTTTACCCCTGGTCTAGCCCTGGATTAGCCCTGGTTTAGTCCTGGTTTAGTCCTAGTTTAACCCTGGTCTAGTCCTAGTTTAGCCCTGGTTTAGCCTGGTCTAGTCCGGGTCTCTTGCGACAGAACAGCGCCCCCACTCGTGCTCGTATCTCTCGCATTTGCACGCCGTAGATGAGAGCGTTGAGCGCCGGCAGAAGCACCTCCCCCACCACGGACACCACCTTCTTCTCCTGTGAGAACCGTGGGAAACGATGGAGCGTCACCACGGAGAAGGCGAAGACGAGGAGCAGCAGGTACACGCACAGGTGAGACGCGCAGGTGTGGAGGGCGCGGCGGTTTAAGGTCGCACTGCGCCGCCGAACACACACGCTCGCGATCTAAAACACATCCCCAAAACACAGGGAACGTCAGTGGATTTATACATTTATTAAAACGTGTTATGTTACACAAAATTTTGGACCCAGGAGAGATCGCTAGATTACTCAAACATGCATAGATAGCCTGATGGGTGAACAGAATTATAACATTGGGAGAAAGCTCAACAAAGTAATTTTTTTGCGGCAGAATAGCACTCCCAATCGTGGTTTCTCAGATCTATCTCTATTACTTAGTTAACCCTTTCAGATCTAAGGGCAGATGTAGTACATTTGTTCTCGCCTAGAGTTTTTTTTCTTAATTTTTCCATTAAAACACCCCCCTTTGCCCCCAATGAAGTGTTCTTCATCCTTTTTTTATTTCACAGTCTGCTGCTGTAGTTGTGTCATGTGGCTGTAATAAAAGCTACAGGACTAGAAATACAAAAACGAACAATGAAATTCACACTCTTTCAAACAAAACACACAGCAAACATGTATAAACAACTTTTTGGACATAAAAATGCTTAATTTAAGGCCTTAGCTACAAAAATGCAAAATATCAACATCACTAAATATATCCTTATTGCCTCAAAACCAAAAAAAGTGCAGTCGCCCCATCACTTTCCTGGTGTCAGTCATGGAAACAGCTCCTGTCAGGTCCAGGGCCAGAGCCACAGCACTTCTGCATTTCCATGGTGGAAATTACATTTGGATTTGGACATTTGGACTGAAATAAACCTTTAAATAAAAACAGAAAAGGATGCACAATTATGCAGACCAAGATGCTTAATTTGCCATTTATTTGAGAAAAAATTGGACTGAGAGCAACTTTTTCAATTGTTATGAACCATCTTGACTCACCTCACTCTTTGGCAAAGTTTGGGGCGCTCAAAATGGATGGAGTGCATGAGTTTGGCAGAAAATAAAGTTCCTATTGGACACTCATTTTCCCTATGTTATCACACAGCGTGCGTGTGACATAGGATGATGCCGGAAATATGCTCGGAAAGCCACGGCTGTGTACTTTCCGGGCAAAAAATAAAGTAAGTTTCTAACTTTTATGGTTAAAAAAGTTATGTGCGGTTATATAAAACATGTCCGCCGGTATCATATACAATACCGTCGGTCTCGAAGGGTTAAATGAAAATGTAACTGTGAGAAAAATGCCTTTCTTGTTTGTAAATTGTCCCTACATTTTGCCATGATTTTCCTGTGTTCATGACGTAGGTGGAGGCAGACACATCGACAGAAATTTCAAATCCCGGGGGAAAAATCCCCTCTAATATTAATTAAATCAAATCAAATTTATTTGTATAGCACATTGAAAACAGCCAAAGCTTACCAAAGTGCTGAACAACATTTACAGTGAAATAAAACATTCAATAAGCAAATCAGCAGAAATGATAATGATAAAAATAATAATAAGCATGTGCCGAGGTGTCTCATCCTAACTCTGGACAAATGTCGAGGAGAAAAGATTTGAGCAAAGATTTAAAGAGTTCCAGGGACTGTGCACTTCTAATGTGCATGTGTAATTAACAGGCAGAAGTTCCAATTTTGGGCATTCTGTGTATTTTTGTGTTTTTATTTAAAAATTTTCACTTTTGACCACAGGTACGATCCCACCAAACCGAGTCAGAATGAGAAAAGAACCTGTCTTACTTTAAAGTATGTGAGTGCGACAGCGAGGAGGGAGGAGCCGAGCAGCAGGACAGTGTAGACCAGACCGAAAACATTGTTGACGAGGAGGTTTTCGCACGAGAGCTGAAACAGAGACGCATTGTCACAGAAGAGGTTCGGGATGATGCGCCTGCAGCGGGACAGGCGCAGGGTCAGACCTGAGGGGGCAGCGGTTTGCAGAAGAGAGAAACATAAAAACATAAATCAGTATACATCAGTGTAATAAAGTAATGTGGCCCCTCAAGTTTCAGAATGAGACCCTGGACCTGCTCTCCCACCCCCCGGTTCCAATAAATATTTTCCATTCATATTCGCCATAGACTTTATGATAAAAGTTTGAAAGTTTGTTTGGGGATAATCAGCTGCATGGTAACATATCACTACAAGACCTACAATTTTATTTAAAACCTGTTTCTGAAACTTTTTGCAGAATCTTACAATTTATGTGACCTTTTTTGACTTAAAGGGATAGTTTGGGTTTTTTTTGTTTACATGAATCTGTATGTCCCCGTCAGCAGTGATTTACCTCCCGACAGCGTCCGGTGAGCCGAGTTCTTTCGAGTTTGGATTCAGTGCTGACGAAAGTAGTCCGGCAAGTTGGCTGTAGTCAAAAAGGGCGAAAAACGGTGTGAGACTCAGCCAGATTTTTGTTGTTACAGTCTGGATAATCACAATTTATTCTTATATATCTTACACAAGCTTATATACTAATCGCTGTAGCTCTCACGTTAGCTCTCTCGCGTCATGGCGGTCATCGGTCTGAGCACGTAAACACTGCCGAACTACTGAAAAAAATGTTGGATCCATGCACGGCTTCACCTGGAGGCAGCGCAGTGACACGACCGGAGAGAAAATAGTACCAAGCGATAATGAGGTTTTGTGATGCAAATGTCTTGTTCTTTTGAACACATTTTGTTTTAAGAAGAAAAACGCTTCATTTTCATGACTCCAGCCAACTTGCCGGACACTTTAGTCAGTCAGCACCGAAAACGGGCAAGAACTCGGCTCACCGGATGCTGTCGGGAGGTAAGTCAGTGTTGATGCACGATACTGCTGATGGGGACGTACAGATTCATGTCAAAAAACCTGAGCTATCCCTTTAAACCCACCGCGTTATGAATAGTAGTTACCACATCGCTGTCTTTGAACTCTAAAGATTGGAATTTTTTGAAAGGTCTTTTGGAAAAATAAATGGATAATTTACTTCTGGAGCCAGAGAGAGCAGTCGATGAGTGCGTTTACATGCACATCAGTATCCCGTTATTAGCCATATCCCGGTTTTGGCAGTATTCGGGATATGCTGTTTACATGCGCACTGAGAAACTTGGACGCCCATATACCTGTGTACACGATCTTACAAATGCACAAGCGCAAAATTATATATTTAATAAACCATAGAAAATACAAACAACCATGAGCGCCTTTAGCATAGAAGCTCACAAGGTTAATCAGCAGTGAGGAGGTATGAGGAACTGACGTTTCCAGACACTATTGTACAAGTTCTACACTGCACCAGAATGTTGATTAAAATCTTCTGCATAAACTCAACTTTACAACATAGTACATTTTAGTACATTTGTTTATGTTTTACAGAAACAAAACTTAAAACCACATGGCTCATTTGCATAAACTATAACCACTGAAAATAACTGCTCACTCCTTGTGCGCTGATGCAGTCAGCTTCTGTCGGACTAAAGGACACGACTCAGTGGAATATGAGGATGTTCTGCTGATGGTGAGTCTGTTCTGTGCGCATTGGTCTAGTTGGAGATGGTTCATGTTAAACTTTTCAGAGCTCATACCTGTGCAGGTCATACGTGAGCAGATTGTACGTGTGCAGCGCATTCAACGTGAGATACAGAATAGCCCATCTACAAAATCCTGCGTTTCTCATAACCAGGATACTGGCTTATTTGGGATAATGAAACCGGAATATTCAAAAAACCTGATCATAACCAGGATACTAATGTGCATGCACAATAAACGCACTCAATGTTGGACTCATTTCATAATAACGTTGAAAATGTAAACATGAGACTGACCGAGCAGAACAGCCACCATGACGAGAGTGCTCCCCCATGCGGCCAGCGACAGGCACAGCACCATGCGCGTACTCATGATGGACGAGTACCTGAGCGGGTTACAGATGGCCACGTAGCGGTCATACGCCATCGCCATGAGAACCGTGTGCGATGTGCTGCCGTACAGATTCACACAGAAGGCCTGGAGGGCGCAGAACGCGAAGGGGATGCGCCTCTGGTCTGACGGCGAGGAGATGTCCATGAGCACGTGCGGGATGATGATGGTGGCCCCGAAAACGTCGTTCATGATGAGGTTACAGAAGAGGAGGTACATGGGAGTCCTCAGGGTCTTCTCCATGAAGATGAGGAGCACCAGGCCCACGTTGAAGACCAGGATGAAGATGTAGACGAGGAGCAGAAGGAGGAATGCAACCAGGGAGTAAGCGGGATCAACCCTCAGACCCTCCAAGAGCAAAACATCTACATCCCAAGTCTCGTTATCCATGTGAGAAGTCTCTGATGCTAAAACTAGAATGGAAACCAGAGCATTTCAGCAAATATCAATCAATAAAAACAGTCACATTCACAGGACAGAAATAGCACATCGACTATAATACGCCCATGGCCCACTGAGGGATTACACAGACATAAGGCCACATGTTAATATAAAAGGAAGTACTTCCATTTAATGTTGAAAATCACATTCTACTGTCTAAAAAAAGTTTATCTAGTCTATTTTTTAGTACTGATATCACTTGGTTTGTTAAGTCTCTCAAAAAGGAGGTGGGTAGAGTAACCAAAAGTTGTACTGAAGTAAGAGTAACTAATCGGGGTGTAATGATTTCCAAGTCTCACAATACGATATTGTCACAGTATGAACCTCACGCTACGATATTTATTGCGATATTGCAGGAAAGCTCACGATATTCTACATAATAACAAGACTGACATTATAAAATGTTTTGACCAGTCATTTGGTACAACATTTATTGTCATTAGGGATGGAACGATATCCAAATCTCTCTGTACGATATTTTCACCATATTCATCTCACGGTACCAGATTTATTGCAATATTTTGTGTGAATCTGCTCCTTTTTCCTCTAAAAATGCCTTCACAAGACTTAATCCAAAGAATGAAGATGTAAAAGTGCTTAGAACAGTTATTTCTTCATGTCGTCTGCACTGAAATTGAACAAAGGATCATGGTCTATGTAGTTCCCTCTGTTTTTTTTTTAGCTATTTCTGCATCAGAACTCTTAATTAAGAAAAGAGACTTGGGATTCGATATACTGTGATGGTCCACGATATTATTGTGAGACCTTTGACGATACGATATCACGATATTTTGGTTATTGTTACATACTGAGTAACTAAGTAATATTCAAAAAATTACTGAAGTAACTGAAGAGTAACTATCGGGATATAACATCTGATTTATGATTTATAATTTGAGCTAATATAATTAACACGAAAATGAGACAAACTAAATCATATCTGGAGTGGTGCAAGAAACACAAATGTCATTTCATATTGTCAACTTAAAGCTTTGTCACTTGTAGATTCACTCACAGTGGGAAGAGTCACCAAAACGTCAAATCAAGTTAAAATAAAACTATTACTCAAGTAGGAGTAAAAGCTGCTGCTAGAAAAGTACTCTGTAGTACACTGTTCACACCTCTGACCCTTATTGATAAAATTTCAGTCTCTCCCCAAAAATGTATCTTCCATCGTCTATACATATAACATTTAAACTCTGTACCTGATTTTTTTTAACACTAACAACAACTAACGTGCACCTCCTGATTCTCTGACAATAAACGCTTTATAATTAGATTCAGAAAGTACACAGTGGACTTATCTTGATCTCAGAAGCTGCTTATACAATACATCTGAACTGGGGCAAGACACATTTACTCAAATAAATGGGAAAAGTTAAGTTTCAAAACATGAAGAATCCAAAACACCTCAATAATCCCTATTTACGCAAAACCATTCAGAAATCTCATACTAAAACATTACAGAAAACAAATATCCCAGAATAATAGTAACAAAGCATCTGACACATTTAGTTGTCAAATGTTTTTTTCATTTACAGCTACTCGTGACCTGGAAGTAAAGTAATATAGGTTAATATCCGTTCAGTCCTGGTTCAGTCCTGGTTTAGTCCTCACACATATGACAGGTTTAATAAAACGATATTTGAGATCAAAACTGAGTCCCCATTAAAAACAAACAACAAAAGGAGCTGGATCACATTTCAAAATCAGTGAAAATTCAAAAATACAAGATTTATTCCAAAAAACACAAGACTGTGAATGAAGTGAAAACGTGCAAATCGTTTCTGCTTTTTCTAAAAATGTAAAAGAGCAAAGTCAAATGTGAAAACGTGAAGACTGAGAGGTCCCTCTTCTGAGAGAATCCTCTGAGTCCGAGACCAACTGAGGCTGTTTATAACGTCTGCACCGTCACTAAGAAACCAAGACTAAACCAGAACTAGAGCAGGACTAAACCAGGACTGAACCAGGTCTAAACCAGGACTAAACCAGGATTTAAGGATGCAGTATGTAACTCTGCCTGGTCTCCGTGGTGATGCTTGCATTTTTCGGACATAGGGCCTCATTCCCTAGTGCATGTCAATGGCCATAGTCGTCCTGCCACTAAAAACATTCTTATCCACTCCACAGACCCGAGGCAAAACTATTAGAACTCCAGACTGTCCATGTGAACGTCTGTGTTGATGGAATAATTTTAGAAGTAAAACCTTCCTTGCATTTGAAGGATTTACCATATTTTTCGGACTATAAGGTGCACTTAAAATCCTTTAATTTTCTCAAAAATCAACAGTGCACCTTATAATCTGATTATTATTATTATTGTTATAGATTTTATTTATTAAGCACCTTTCTGGACACCTAAGGTCGCCTTAAAAACAACAGCTATAGCGCTTTTCACCAACACATGTCCCCAAAGATGCTTTACGGAGCATTATTAACAGTGCATTCTCATAGACCGTATATATAAGTGGATTAAGCTAACCCGTTAGCTGCCGTGTGCCAAACCGGAAGTGCGCCAAGAGGCTCTTGCGGCTCCTTCTCTCCTTTTTTCCCATTGACTTACATTGAGATCTTATTGCGCCTCTCTTTGTACCTGCTGCTGTGGCCTCGTCATTTTCGTCTTAAAATGTACGTATGAACCCGCTCTACATGATCCTGAATTTTTTATTCGCTATTTTGTCCGTCAAAAAAAAACTATTCATAACATAGAGCCTGGTGCCAGATTCGCTCCTGTAACTGTGGCCTCGCGAGCCTCATTTGAGCGGCGCTAAACACTATGAGTGATGTCACACTCACTTAGTCCACTCATATTTATGGACTATGAGCATTCTTCATTCACTCCATATCCATACACTCACGCACACACTTTCACACCTACAGTGCATGTTTTTCAATGCGCCTTATTTATTAATTCTGGTTGTGCTTAGTTACCTTGAACCGATTTTATGGGATACACGGTGCTCAAAAATCTGTCAAAATGTTTTAGCATGACTTTGGTAAGAGACAAAGCTGGAGCATCGTGGAGTAACATGTACTGTGCTTCAACATTGTATTATGGTGTGTTTAAGGAGCCCAAAATGGCCCCTGTTCAGAGACATGCGACTCACACACCCAACTGAAGCAAACTAATTCGGTGCTGCGATCATTCCGGGTGGATTAACCAAAGAACTCCAACCTCTAGATATTGGTGTCAACAGGTCGTTCACAGTTAAATTGCAGCTGCGAAGGAGCATTGAACGACAGAAGGTGAACGCACATTCACCAAGACAGAGGCAACGCCGAGCGAGTTACGCCACGATCTGCCAATGGATCAGTCTCACCTTATAATCCGGTGTGCTTCATGTATGGAAATAGACCTGTTCACTGATAATGCGCCTTATAGTCCCAAAAATACGGTATGTCTGAGCAGCAGCGAGTCGTATTTCCTGATAGAAAGCTTGACCGCGGCGGACTGATATATGAGAAAACAGTCCCTCAACATGTGACAATTCATGCGATGCAAGGTTAATTTTATTTCAAACATTATTCTATCCACACAGACATTCACATGGACAGTCTGGAGTTCTAATAGTTTTTCCTCGGGTCTGTGGAGTGGGTAAGACTGTTTTTAGCGGCAGGACACTTATGGCCATTGACATGCACTAGCCTTGCACCAGCAACCTCTCCAAATACAAGGAGTAGATGGAATATTTAAAAAAGTGTCTCCACACGGCTCCAACACTCTGGCTCATGAGGAAATGAGGCCCTAAGTCCAAAATTCAGAACTGTCCCTTTAAGGTGATTTTCCTTCCTGATAAATACATTGAAAAACACCTGCTTGTATCAGATAGAAAGGTTTAATGCCATAATTCTGAACATAACAACGTTGAAGCCACTGTGTTTGATTTGAGCTGAAGTGATCGGAGTCTGGGGAAGGAGAGTGGACTTTAAAAACCCAGAGGAGTGTTTCCGGATCACCACCCGATGACATCACCAGGTGTGACAGAGTGTTGTGCAGAGAGACACAGGCTAAATCTGCAGGATGACAGAAACATGTGGGAATGAAATAAAACACAGGTATTTTTCTGTTACATAAGGACTGGGTTAAAGCTCCACTGCGGGACATTTCCTCACATAGGCTTGTGTAAAGTTTGAATTCTTTCTCCTAGCCCTAGCTCAGGCTTCAGTCCTGGTTTAGTCCTGGTTTAGTCCTGGTTTAGTCCTGGTTTAAAGCCATACTGCGGGACATTTCCTCACATTAGGCCTTTATGAAGTTTGAATTCTTTCTCCTGGTTCATCCTCTTAGTCCTGGCCCCTGGTTTAGTCCTGGTTTAGTCCTGTTTTAGTCCTGGTTTAGTCCTGCGTTAGTTCTGGTTTAGCCCTGTTTTAATCCTAGTTTAGTCCTGCTTCAGTCCTGGTTTAGTCCTTGTTTAAAGCCATACTGCGGGACATTTCATCACATTAGACTTGTACAAAGTTTGTTGTCGAGATGTTCCTCCAGACTTCGTGAATCCTTTGGGTTTCTGCTCTGTTACTGTCGCATGTTTTTGTTATTGACACAGTCGCTCCCTCAAATCCCCGTAGACCTGGTTTAGTCCCAGTTCAGTCTTGGTTTAGTCCTGGTTTAGACCCGGTTCAGTCCCAGAGCTCGGTCTCCAGGCACTAATTATCAAAACAACACGTTAATGAGGAGATGATGAGACGTTTCTTCAGACCAAAATTATGCCCAAAGCTCAGAAGAATTAGACGAAAGTTTGTGTGTGAGGATTAAGTTTCTAAAGTCAAAAGAAATGTTACGAATATTAAAATAAAATAAAAAACTTAAGATGGTTCACATTACACTATTTTCTGAACTATGTTATCTGAAACATACCCAGAGTTGTGTTTTGTTTCATTCACATGTCTTCTCTCAAACGGTGGTGATACAAGATGAGCTCCACTGTGTTTTTAAACTCCATACAATCCAATCAAATCCACTTTATTTCTACAGCACATTTCATAAACAAACTGTTTCCAAAGTGCTGCACAAATACAGAGTAAGAAGAACAATAATACAAATAAAAATAAACGCTCAGATTTGATCATACTAGTCTTAACACAATAAAACCAGTAAAATAAAATAAGAGCACAAACCATACGCTCATATTAAATCCTACTAGCCCTAAAACAATAAAGCCAAAAATAAGATAAGAGCAAAACCATAGAATAGCAATAAATTGATAAAAGCAACAGAATAAGTAAAATATAAATGAAAGACACAAAGGACCACACAACTCACGTAGTGTTAAAAGCCAAAGAATTAAAGTGGGTTTTAAGATGAGACTTAAAACCCTCCACTGTGGGGCTGTTCAGATGTGGGGGGCAGAGTGAAGGGTCTTAGTGGAGGTGTGCGGTGTGAGCAGTTCAGTGAGGTAAGTGGGGGCCGCACTGTGGAGACAGTGATGGATGTGCAAGAGGACTTTGTATTGAATACGGAAGTGGATGGGGAGCCAGTGCAGGGAGTGAAGAATAGGGGTGATGTGCTCGTGTTTATGCACCCTCATCAGGACCCTGGCAGCGCTGTTTTGGACATACTGGAGCTTTTGGATGCTCCTGCCAGGGATCCCGATGAGGAGTGCGTTACAGTAGTCCAGCCTGGAGGAGACAAAGGCATGGATGAGCTTTTCCGCAGCAGAGAGGGAGAGAGAAGAGCAAAGTTTGGAGATGTTACGGAGGTGAAAGAAGGCAGATTTGCAGAATGAGGTGACATGATTGTCAAAGGAGAGGTGGGGGTCAAATTTGACCCCCAGGTTTGTTACAGAGGGAGAGAGGGGAATGGTGTGTCCGAAAAATGAAACAGAAGTGATTGGAGAGGAGCGGAGTTGATGAAAGGTACCAGTTTGGATGGCTTCTGTTTTGGAGCCATTTAGCTGCAGGAAATTTTGACTCAACCACACCTCTATCTCCTCCAGGCAGGAGCTGAGACGGGAGACTGTGGCAGAGGGGGTACAAGAAGGAGAGATGGTGAGGTAGAGTTGTGTGCCGTCAGCATAGCAGTGGAAATTTATCCCATGCTTGCTGACGACACGACTGAGGGGAAGCATGTAAATGGTGAAGAGGGTTGGGCCGAGCACGGAGCCCTGGGGGACCCCACAGGAAACAGTGTGGGGTCTGGATCTTGCTTCCCCCAGAGCTACGTACTCGGTTCTGTCGGCGAGGTAGGAGTGAAACCAGTGAAGGGCAGTGCCAGAGAGACCTGTGTAATGCTGGAGAAAAAAACCTGACTGACGCTTTGTGTGTGACGTTGAGCCGAAAAGTTTGTGATAGAGACATTTTATTGAACATTTTGTTGAGTCGAGAGGGGATGAGGCACTGAAGAGGAGAAAGTTCCCGCTCGAGGGCGAAGTCAGACTTTCACGGAGGAGACGGTAACTTCTCTGAGTGCCGAGTGCGCGGGTCTGTCAGATACAACATGGTGTGTCCCAGATCATTAAATGGAGGGAGATATGTGCTGGTGAAGTTTAGTTTGAATAGAACTTGTGTCATCTTCAAATATAATGCTGCTATTCTGTTTCTGAATGGTTTAGGTGCTACTACAAAATAATTCTTAGTCACGGTAATACCGTATACCCCGGTAAAATGCTGAGAAGGTTTAACGGTATCAAAATTTGGATATGGCCCAACCCTTGTGCAAAGTGAATGAAAGTGCATGTATGAATACTTTAATCAGCAGGTATAAGCTCTTACATTTGTACTTATTAAATGATAAAAAAACTAAATACCAAAATCAGGTTTAGAAAAAACAGATACTTGAGTCTGAAGTTTGAAGTTTGCTGGGACTAAGTTAGGACTGAACAAGGACTAAGCCAAGGCCATGCTCAGGTGCGTCACTGTTCACCGTGAGACTCTGGAGGTTTGGGTTGGATGTTATAAAAGTGGAGACACACCTGTTGCACCTGTCACACCTGCCGAGGCTCAGGTGAGTGTCTCCTGTCACCTCCAACACTCACAGATCACAGTTTCACATGTGTTTTGACTTTCTGAATTTTACGATCTATTACTGACTCATGAATAGAATGTGATATATTTTCAATGATGATGTATTTTGTATTTATTGCATAAGAGTTTATAAAATTAACATTTGGTTTATTTAGATATTTTTAAAGATTAATACATTCTATCTTCTATTTGTATTTCATGGCCAAAAGTCCAGCTCACAGCGGTTATGTTAAGATTATTAACCCCACAGCACAAGTTTTTAAAATGTTTTTTGTGTCTTTACTGTGGAATATTCTTATAAACTTCATTTAGAATAAACAATGTCTGTAATGGGACTATTTCAGGTCTAAACTAGGTCAATAACAGGATTATTCCAGGACTAAACTGAATTTCAACCAGGTCTATAACAGGACTACTCCAGGACTAAACCAGGTCTAAACCAGATCTATAACATGACTAACAGGTCTAATCTGGGTTTAAACCTGATCCATAAACAGACTATTGCAGGTCTAATCTAGGACTAAAGCAAGTTCGAACCAGCTCTGCAAAATGACTATTACAGGTCTAATCTACATCTGAAGTAGGTGTAAACCAGGTCCATAGCAGGACTATTCCAGGTCTAATCCAGGTCTAAACAAAAATAATAGAGGTTAATGAGAGGCAAAAAAAGCTTCAGATTTGTTGACCTGGTTTATAGTTCATATATCTGTAATTACTGGGCCTATCCACATTAAACAAAGACTGGCACAAAGTTCAACGGCTTCTCTGTCAATATAAATAAAGTGAAATTCATTTTTCGCATTAGCTTCATTATTTAACCACAAAGGACTTTATAGTACAGGATTAATATTACAAATAATAACAAGGTTCAGCATTTGTGGATCAAAAACAGATGATGCAGGGACAAAAGTCAATATGATTTTCTTTATTAAACTAGAATGTGCAACAGGGTTATGTTTTTAAAAATTATAGCATAATGATGCATGGGTATCATAGATTATAACTATTCAGCCAACACAAGCACAATACTCTGACTTAACTCATACATACATTAACTGAATAATTAATATTTTGGAGCAACTTCTGGACCAGAAGAGAAACAATAATTCTTCCCAAATACAGAGCCTGACACAGGAGCAAAAACAATGTCTGCACCTTTTTATTAATTAATTTTGTGTTAAAGTATTAAAAACACTGGTATGAAGAGTGTGTCTTCTCCTCTGGCTCTACTCCTGTCTGCACCTGTCACAGATGGCGAACCTGTCGGTGCAGGTGGACATGCTCCTGTTGGAGGGCATACCTGTGAGCCCTGACTCTGCCCCGCTGGCCTTTGCGCTTCTTCTAATGGTGTATGTGTTCATCGTAGTGGCCCACCTGGGCCTGGTGCTGCTCATCTGTGTCGAGCGCAGCCTCAGGACGCCCATGTACCTGCTCTTCTGCAACATGAGCCTCAACGATGTGTTCGGGGCTTCAACGGTCATTCCCAGACTTCTGCAGGACCTAGTAATGCCAAACAGCAACAGGTAAGCCTCAGAGCAACAGGTGCAGCCCATAGACTGTGTAAAGGAGAGGACTGAGTGAGTGTGGTGTCACCCAGAGTGCTCACTTCCAAATGAAGCTCACTGAGGGTAGCAGTTATAGAGGGATTATCAGACTATGTCACGTTGCGCTCTACTGTGCATGTCTCCTGCAGAAAGAGACGCTGTCCTGTCTGGTTAATGTCAGTGACTTGTAAGATTTCAGCAGATTTCAGGCTCTCCACATAAAGAGCCGATCAGGAGCGAGTGCTGAAGGTAACTTCTCTTTCCTGGTCTAGCAGGAAGCAGGCGCACAGCCGCGATGTCAATCAAACCTGTTTCTAACACAAGTGGGAGTGACCTTAGTTAAAGAAAGCACCTGATTTGTCGGACAATAATGTTCATATCTTGATTTAGGAACAAAATAGTGAAATAAAAACACCAGAATCATGTAGAGGGTTAATACGAACATTTTAAGGCCAGAATGAAGAGCCTGATATCAGCAGTTCCAGAGAGAGGGGCCACAGTTTTTCAGTGGAGTAGATGGAGCCGAATCACGCCCATGCCATGCATATTTGTATATTGGCGTCTAACAGGTTATATCCATTTATACCAAGCCCTGGAGCCTAAACATAGCCCATTCAAGTCAACGCGCCGAGTTCAATGGCGCATGTCTCTAGCTTAGCCAATCCCGATGAGGTGCTCTCCTGCCCCCTGAGCATGTGCAGTAGAGCTCTTCTCTCACGCCAGAGAGGCAGTGTACTCATGTACTACATGAGCCAGAGTAGCTAAAGCGGCGCTAGAGCGGAGTCAAAGCTAACGATTAAAAAGCAGGTCTTAAGGCATCTTAAGTATTTTGAGCAGAGAAAAGGTTTATGACCTAAAAATAGGTCAAAATAGCCATAAAATCAGACTTTTTGAAAGCTCTGCATGCTCTGTCAGCTGAACATGAGCAGTTTGTGATTACACTGAACTCTAAAGGGAAAATCCTTTCTGGGCAGGAGGGATTTTTTGCTGAAGCACCAGTGAGTGGCCACTGATCCAACTTGAGACAGCTCTAAAATAGAAACTACTAAATAAAAGTTAGCAGTAGCTTTGACCCACAATGAGCTAGCTAGCTGCTGCTGTGCTGAGTCGACTCTGTGGAGAGTCCTTCTGCCCCCTCCTTCTGACCCCTTGCTCTCCTCTCCATAGACACATCTCGTACAGCATGTGTGCCCTCCAAGCGTTCTGTGCTCATGTCCACGGCAGTGCAGTCCACATGGTTCTGATGGCAATGGCGTTGGATCGTTACGTGGCAATCGTGAATCCGCTGAGGTACCCTCTGATCATGACGCACCGCATGGTGCTGCACCTGTCACTGGCCCTGTGGAGTGTCTGCTTCATCATGGTTCTCATTCTGATCCTGCTGTCGGTGCGATTGTCCCGTTGCCGTAATTATGTGTCACATCCGTTCTGCGATAACGCGTCGCTCTTCAAACTGTCATGTGAGTCTGTGCTGGTCAATAACATGTACGGGCTGTTCTACACCGTGGTCCTGCTGGGCTCGTCGATAGGCAGCGTGGCGGTGACATACGTGCGGATCGCCATGGTCTGTATAACGCGCCGCCACGGCTCGTTCAATCGGCGTGCGCTGCAGACCTGCTCCTCTCACCTGGCGTCCTACCTGCTCATGCTCGTGTCCGGCAGCGTCCTCATCATCCTGCACCGCTTCCCCGCCCTCGACCAGCACAGGAAGATGGCCTCCATCTTGTTCCACGTGGTTCCTCCGGCACTGAACACTGTGATCTACGGTCTGCAGATGCGAGAGGTGAGAGACCGCCTCAGTCTGATGTGCAGCTGCGGCTCAAAGCAGAGCGCCGTCAAACCCTCGTGATGAGGAACCAGAGAGAAACAGGACCTACATTTGTCATTACACATTACAGATCACTTTAGGATGACAGTAATACAAAACAATTTGGGGAAAATAATCAAAATCAGCTCCAGATTGCTCTGGATTCGAAATAATCGGTCATGAACAAAACCACATCAGTCGATCCCCAACTTTAGGTCCTGTTTTAACGGGAGGAGCTTGTTCTGTGGAACCTGAATGTGTAAAGTTTAAATATAATCACATGTTTTGTACTTGTACTTTTTGTATTTGTGGCTCTTAGCTGTTTTGTTCTGTTGAAGTGAAGTCCCAAATAATTTCAGATAAAGTCTCACGTGAAATAATGTTTTATTGAACAGATGTTTGTCAAAAAACAAATTATTAAAATGTATGTTTCTTATTCCTCAGTGGTTTTATTATTCTGTATTAATCATTTCTTTATTCACCGTATTGTTGGCGGTTCAAATCCCTCAGCCTGATTAAAACCCCACATCAGTCTTGGGGTTCTGGTCCTTTTGTCCCGGGGCAGTTGTGGTTCTGGTCCTTTTGTCCTGTGGCAGATGTGGCTGTGATCCACCTCGGGGCAGTTGCGGCTCTGGTCTCGGGGCAGTTGTGGTTCTGGTTTGGGGCAGTTGTGGCTCTGGTCCTTTTGCCCCGGGACAAATGTGGTTCTGATCTTTTTGCCCCGGGGCAGATCTGGTGACGTGAGGAGCATCTGTTGAGGAAGAGGAGGATCGAGGCGGTTTTATAAAAGAGCTGCAGATTGAGAGCAGCTCAGACCAGCTCCAGGTGAGTCTCAGGACGTTTATCTGAATTATTATAACTTTAAACTGATCTGAACTGAACTCACTATTTACACTCATGAAATTATTATATGAATGTACAAATTATTAAAATTATGAAGAATTTAACTGTACTAACTCTTGATAAATGTGCACTATTCTGACTGTACAGGTTCTTCACATTTACGTCATAATGTTTTCAAGTGATTTTGTTTTATGTAGAGTTCATAATCTTATGTTCTTTCATCAGCTGTTTGAGCTAAAAGATGAAATGTACAGAGGTATTTTTAAAAACGTCTACCCACATCACAAACTGGACTAAACAAGGACTAAACCAGGACTTAACCAGGAACTAAATCAGGACTAAACTCAGACTTAGACAAACTTTATTGACTCACAAGGGAAGTTATTTGGACACAGAAGCTCACACATCACATGGAGACATTCTATCTTCTGTAAGCTTCTGATTTTTTAAGGCACCTCAGAACAAAAACGTAGAAGGCGTGGCGCAGTTTCAAAAAGATCTTTATTCGGGCTACAACAGGATACAGGCCTTTATGGTGGGTCTTCCCTCCTCGTCTCTCAAGGGCCTCCTTCTGCGAGACCTCTTTTATAGTTAAACTCAAACATTATCCCACCTGTTGATGCATGCAGCCGCTATTCTATCCTTGTTGTCTATGTATAGATCCCGAATGTTAAGCTTCTAGCTCACCATATAAGATAACACACAAGTCTTTACAGCGCCATCTCACTTCTTTAAATAGCCCACTTCAAGTGTCACAAGGTCAACAGGTTAAACTCCATTTGTCATAGGGTCCATATGTTCAAGTTAAAATAGAATCAAAGCACCCATGTGTTTCCTTCAATCATTCCTTAATATTAACACAAGAAAATAATTCACACTTCTATTTGTATTTCATGACCAAAAGTCCAGCTCACAGCGGTTATGTTAAGATTATTAACCCCACAGCACAAGTTTTTTGAATGTTTTTTGTGTCTTTACTGTCTTTACTTTATTCTTATAAACTTCATTTAGAACACACCATGTCTGTAATGGGACTATTTCAGGTCTAAACTAGGTCTATAACAGGATTATTCCAGGACTAAACTGAATTTCAACCAGGTCTATAACAGGACTACTCCAGGACTAAACCAGGTCTAAACCAGATCTATAACATAACTAACAGGTCTAATCTGGGTTTAAACTTGATCCATAAACAGACTATTGCAGGTCTAATCTAGGACTAAAGCAAGTCCGAACCAGCTCTGCAAAAGGACTATTACAGGTCTAATCTACATCTGAAGTAGGTCTAAACCAGGTCCATAGCAGGACTATTCCAGGTCTAATCCAGGTCTAAACAAAAATAATAGAGGTTAATGAGGGGCAATTTGCAATGTCTCTGATGAAGGATTTGCAGCTCGAAATGTTGTGCTATTAAATTTCACACTGGGAGCATTGATACAGTGTGCAGACTTTTATTATTTTTGTTTAATCTAAATTTTTTGGTCCTGCACCTGCACTCGGTTCATGTGCGTGAATTCTTTCTTCTTTTGGATCTAATCTAAGGCTAAACCAGGTGCAACAGTGGACTACATCATGTCCATAATTGTTCTAAACGCTTGTTCTGAAAAAGCTTCAGATTTGTTGACCTGGTTTATGGTTCATATATCTGTAATTACTGGGCCTATCCACATTAAACAAAAACTGGCACAAAGTTCAACGGCTTCTCTGTCAATATAAATAAAGTGAAATTCATTTTTCGCATTAGCTTCATTATTTAACCACAAAGGACTTTATAGTACAGGATTAATATTACAAATAATAACAAGGTTCAGCATTTGTGGATCAAAAACAGATGATGCAGGGACAAAAGTCAATATGATTTTCTTTATTAAACTAGAATGTGCAACAGGGTTATGTTTTTAAAAATTATAGCATAATGATGCATGGGTATCATAGATTATAACTATTCAGCCAACACAAGCACAATACTCTGACTTAACTCATACATACATTAACTGAATAATTAATATTTTGGAGCAACTTCTGGACCAGAAGAGAAACAATAATTCTTCCCAAATACAGAGCCTGACACAGGAGCAAAGACAATGTCTGCACCTTTTTATTAATTAATTTTGTGTTAAAGTATTAAAAACACTGGTATGAAGAGTGTGTCTTCTCCTCTGGCTCTACTCCTGTCTGCACCTGTCACAGATGGCGAACCTGTCGGTGCAGGTGGACATGCTCCTGTTGGAGGGCATACCTGTGAGCCCTGACTCTGCCCCGCTGGCCTTTGCGCTTCTTCTAATGGTGTATGTGTTCATCGTAGTGGCCCACCTGGGCCTGGTGCTGCTCATCTGTGTCGAGCGCAGCCTCAGGACGCCCATGTACCTGCTCTTCTGCAACATGAGCCTCAACGATGTGTTCGGGGCTTCAACGGTCATTCCCAGACTTCTGCAGGACCTAGTAATGCCAAACAGCAACAGGTAAGCCTCAGAGCAACAGGTGCAGCCCATAGACTGTGTAAAGGAGAGGATTGAGTGAGTGTGGTGTCACAAGTGGGAGTGACCTTAGTTAAAGAAAGCACCTGATTTGTCGGTCAATAATGTTCATATCTTGATTTAGGAACAAAATAGTGAAATAAAAACACCAGAATCATGTAGAGGGTTAATACGAACATTTTAAGGCCAGAATGAAGAGCCTGATATCAGCAGTTCCAGAGAGAGGGGCCACAGTTTTTCAGTGGAGTAGATGGAGCCGAATCACGCCCATGCCATGCATATTTGTATATTGGCGTCTAACAGGTTATATCCATTTATACCAAGCCCTGGAGCCTAAACATAGCCCATTCAAGTCAACGCGCCGAGTTCAATGGCGCATGTCTCTAGCTTAGCCAATCTCGATGAGGTGCGCTCCTGCCCCCTGAGCATGTGCAGTAGAGCTCTTCTCTCACGCCAGAGAGGCACTGTACTCATGTACTACATGAGCCAGAGTAGCTAAAGCGGCGCTAGAGCGGAGTCAAAGCTAACGATTAAAAAGCAGGTCTTAAGGCATCTTAAGTATTTTGAGCTGAGAAAAGGTTTATGACCTAAAAATAGGTCAAAATAGCCATAAAATCAGACTTTTTGAAAGCTCTGCGTGCTTTGTCAGCTGAACATGAGCAGTTTGTGATTACACTGAACTCTAAAGGGAAAATCCTTTCTGGGCAGGAGGGATTTTTTGCTGACGCACCAGTGAGTGGCCACTGATCCAACTTGAGACAGCTCTAAAATAGAAACTACTAAATAAAAGTTAGCAGTAGCTTTGACCCACAATGAGCTAGCTAGCTGCTGCTGTGCTGAGTCGACTCTGTGGAGAGTCCTTCTGCCCCCTCCTTCTGACCCCTCCTTCTGACCCCTTTCTCTCCTCTCCATAGACACATCTCGTACAGCATGTGTGCCCTCCAAGCGTTCTGTGCTCATGTTCACGGCAGTGCAGTCCACACGGTTCTGATGGCGATGGCATTGGATCGTTACGTGGCGATCGTGAATCCGCTGAGGTACCCTCTGATCATGACGCACCGCATGGTGCTGCACCTGTCACTGGCCCTGTGGAGTGTCTGCTTCATCATGGTTCTCATTCTGATCCTGCTGTCGGTGCGATTGTCCCGTTGCCGTAATTATGTGTCACACCCGTACTGCGATAACGCGTCGCTCTTCAAACTGTCATGTGAGTCTGTGCTGATCAATAACATGTACGGGCTGTTCTACACCGTGGTCCTGCTGGGCTCGTCGATAGGCAGCGTGGCGGTGACATACGTGCGGATCGCCATGGTCTGTATAACGCGCCGCCACGGCTCGTTCAATCGCCGTGCGCTGCAGACCTGCGCCTCTCACCTGGCGTCCTACCTGATCCTGCTCGGGTCCGGCAGCGTCCTCATCATCCTGCACCGCTTCCCCGCCCTCGACCAGCACAGGAAGATGGCCTCCATCTTGTTCCACGTGGTTCCTCCGGCACTGAACACTGTGATCTACGGTCTGCAGATGCGAGAGGTGAGAGACCGCCTCAGCCTGATGTGCAGCTGCGGCTCAAAGCAGAGCGCCGTCAAACCCTCGTGATGAGGAACCAGAGAGAAACAGGACCTACATTTGTCATTACACATTACAGATCACTTTAGGATGACAGTAATACAAAACAATTTGGGGAAAATAATCAAAATCAGCTCCAGATTGCTCTGGATTCGAAATAATCGGTCATGAACAAAACCACATCAGTCGATCTCCAACTTTAGGTCCTGTTTTAACGGGAGGAGCTTGTTCTGTGGAACCTGAATGTGTAAAGTTTAAATATAATCACATGTTTTGTACTTGTACTTTTTGTATTTGTGGCTCTTAGCTGTTTTGTTCTGTTGAAGTGAAGTCCCAAATAATTTCAGATAAAGTCTCACGTGAAATAATGTTTTATTGAACAGATGTTTGTCAAAAAACAAATTATTAAAATGTATGTTTCTTACTCCTCAGTGGTTTTATTATTCTGTATTAATCATTTCTTTATTCACCGTATTGTTGGCGGTTCAAATCCCTCAGCCTGATTAAAACCCCACATCAGTCTCGGGGCTCTGGTCCTTTTGGTCCGGGGCAGCTGTGGCTCTTGTCCACCTCAGGTCGGTTGTGGCTCTGGTCCTTTTGTCCTGGGGCAGATGTGACTCTGATCCACCTCAGGCCAGTTGTGGCTATGATCCACCTCGGGGCAGTTGTGACTCTGGTCTCGGGGCAGTTGTGGTTCTGATTCTTTTGTCCCAGCGTAGTTGTGGCTCTGGTCCTTTTGTCCTGGGGCAGTTGTGGTTCTGGTCCACCTCGGGACAGTTGTGGCTCGGGTCTCGGGGCAGTTGTGGTTCTGGTTTGGGGCAGTTGTGGCTCTGATACTTTTGTGTCAGGGAAGTTTTGGCTCTGGTCCTTTTGTCCTGGGGCAGTTGTGGCTCTGGTCCTTTTGTCCTGGAGCAGATATGGCTCTGGTCCTTTTGTACTGGGGCAGTTGTGGCTCTGGTCCTTTTGTGCTGGGGCAGTTGTGGCTCTGGTCGTTTTGTCCCAGGGCAGATGTGGCTCTGATCCACCTCAGGCCAGTTGTGGTTCTGATCCACCTCGGGGCAGTTGTGGTTCTGGTGTTCGGGCAGTTGTGGCTCTGATTCTTTTGTCCCAGGGCAGTTGTGGCTCTGGTCCTTTTGTCCTGGGGCAATTGTGGCTCTGATCCTTTTGTCCCAGGGCAGTTGTGGCTCTGATCCTTTTGTCCCAGGGCCGTTGTGGCTCTGGTCCTTTTGTTCTGGGACAGTTGTGGCTCTGGTCCTTTTGTCCCAAGGCAGTTGTGGCTCTGGTCTCGGGGCAGTTGTGGCTCTGATACTTTTGTCCCAGGGCAGTTGTGGCTCTGGTCCTTTTGTCCTGGGGCAATTGTGGCTCTGATCCTTTTGTCCCAGGGCAGTTGTGGCTCTGATCCTTTTGTCCCAGGGCAGTTGTGGCTCTGGTCCTTTTGTCCTGGGGCAGTTGTGGCTCTGGTACTTTTGTCCGGGGGCAGATGTGGCTCTGATACACCTCAGGGCAGTTGTGGCTCTGGTCCACCTCGAGGCAGTTGTGGCTCTGGTCCTTTTGTCCCACGACAGTTGCGGCTCTGGTCTTTTTGTCCTGGGGCAGTTGTGGCTCTGGACCTTTTGTCCTGGGGCAGTTGTGGCTCTGGTCCACCTCGGGGCAGTCATGACTCTGGTCTCGGGGCAGCTGTGGTTCTTGTTTGGGGCATTTGTAGCTCTGATCCTTTTGTCCCAGGGCAGTTGTGGCTCTGATCCTTTTGTCCCAGGGCCGTTGTGGCTCTGGTCCTTTTGTCCTGGGGCCGTTGTGTCTCTGATCCTTTTGTCCCAGGGCAGTTGTGGCTCTGGTCCTGTTGTTTTGGGGCAGTTGTGGCTCTGGTCCTTTTGTCCCAGGGCAGTTGTGGCTCTGGTCCTTTTGTCCTGGGGCAGTTGTGGCTCTGGTCCTTTTGTTCCAGGGCAGTTATGGCTCTGGTCCTGTTGTTCTGGGGCAGTTGTGGCTCTGGTCCTTTTGTCCCAGGGCAGTTATGGCTCTGGTCCACCTTGGGCCACTTGTGGTTCTGATCCACCTCGGGGCAGTTGTGGCTCTGTTCGTTTTGTCCTGGGGCGGTTGTGGCTCTGGTCCTTTTTTCCCGGGGCAGATGTGGCTCTGGTCCTTTTGTTCTGGGACAGTTGTGGCTCTGGTCCTTTTGTCCCGGGGCAGATCTGGTGACGTGAGGAGCATCTGTTGAGGAAGAGGAGGATCGAGGCAGTTTTATAAAAGAGCTGCAGATTGAGAGCAGCTCAGACCAGCTCCAGGTGAGTCTCAGGACGTTTATCTGAATTATTATAACTTTAAACTGATCTGAACTGAACTCACTCTTTACACTCATGAAATTATTATATGAATGTACAAATTATTAAAATTATGAAGAATTTAACTGTACTAACTCTTGATAAATGTGCACTATTCTGACTGTACAGGCTCTTCACATTTACGTTATAATGTTTTCAAGTGATTTTGTTTTATGTAGAGTTCATAATCTTATGTTCTTTCATCAACTGTTTGAGCTAAAAGATGAAATGTACAGAGGTATTTTTAAAAACGTCTACCCACATCACAAACTGGACTAAACAAGGACTAAACCAGGACTTAACCAGGAACTAAACCAGGACTAAACTCAGACTTAGACAAACTTTATTGATCCACAAGGGAAGTTATTTGGACACAGAAGCTCACACATCACAATAAATATAATAACAAAGAGAAAAAACATGATAAACCAGGTCTAAACTAGGACTTGGGCAGGACTAAACCAGGACTAAACTGAGAACGAAACTAGGACTAGATAAGGACTAGACAAGGACAAGAAGGACGTGACGAGGACTAAACCCAGACTAAACCAGAACACAACCAGGAGCTAAAACGTGACTAAACCACCAAGAACTAAACCAAGAACTAAACTCGGACTATAGAAGGATTAAACCAGGAAGTGAGCAGGACTAAACCAGGGACTAAACCCAGGCTAAACCAGAACTCAACCATGAGCTAAAACATGACTAAACCAAGAACTAAACCAGGAACTAAACTAGGACTAAAGAAGGATTAAACCAGGATGTGACCAGGACTACACCAGGGACTAAACCCAGACTAAACCAAGAGCTAAAACATGACTAAATGAAGAACTAAACCAGGACTAAACCAAAAACTAAACCAGGAATTAAACTAGGACTAGAGAAGGATGAAACCAGGACTAAACCAGGACTAAACCAGACCTCAACCAGGAGATAAACTAGGACTAGAGAAGGATGAAACCAGGATGTGACCAGTACTAAACCAGGTACTAAACTAAGAGAAGGACTAAACCAGGGACAAAACCCAAACTAAACCAGAACTAAATCAGAACCAGATCCTTGGCTAAAAAGTCCTTATAGGCTGTGTTCACTTCTTGTTTGGTCCCAGTTTGAGTCCAGTTTATTTCTGACAAAGACTTGGTTTGGTTCTAGTCTAGTTTGTGTTCAGTCCTGGTCTAGTCCTATTTTAGTCCTGGGTATAGGCCACACCAGGTCAGTCCGGTTTCTTGAGAATAGGACAGAAATGAAGTTTTTTCACTTTGGCTGTCTATTTGCACTGCTAATTATACTTTTGTTTTTAAATACACTCAGAGTTTATTTTTATTCTAACACTTTTGATACACACCTGTATTTAATCATAGTTTATTAGGCCCGAGCCCCTACAGGGCGTAGGGCCTATTGCTTTCGTAACGATGATGCCTGGACGAAGCCCCCAAACACACTCCTGACATGAAGCTGTATCCAAGCCCCCATGCCCAAGGCATGGCCCATATTTATAGCTGCTAAAATGAATGGAAATCAATGGGAGTCAATGGCCGACCCCGACGAGATGGTGAATGACGAGCGCGTAAGCGCTCGTCATTCACCAATGGTCCCACGGTGACGTGGGGAATCTCGAAAGCTTTCAAAAAATGTATAATATGCGTTTCCTATGTAAAAGGATATATTGTTTGTGCTATTATTATTTTATTTTTAGGCCCGAGCCCCTACAGGGCGTAGGGCCTATTGCTTTCGCAACGATATTTGTTCTTGCTAACAAGTCATCGTCAACATTGAGTGAATGGGCGAGATTCCCCACGGTGACATGGGGAATCTCGAAAACTTTCCTATGTAAAAGGATATATTGTTTTTGCTAAAAAAAAAAAAAAAAAGTTTCCTTATTTATTTATTCTTTTTTTCTGCTCTTTGAACACTAATTTGACCCCATGATCATGCTCAAAAACTCACCAAATTTTGCCCAAAATTCAGAAGTGGCGAAAAATTTGATAAAATATATGTTGTATGTATGGGTATATAAAACTGGCGCGACAGCGCCACCTGCAAAAGTCAAAATACATTGCGCCTATGGAAGACGTCCCGACGTAAAGTTTGTTGTACAGTCACACAATTCGGTACAGACATTCCTCATATGTAGACAGAAAAAAAATATTATGGCCATGCCCCCTGACAAACCAGAAGACAAACCATCTTGGATTGAAATTTAAAAAAATGCAGAGTCAGCATTTTCGCTCACGTTGCATTTGAATGAACTCCTCTGAAGGCGCTTTGCCCACGGGGGTGAAAATCACCGTACATCAACTAGAGAAGAGCGGCATCAAACGATAGCTCAATTTCTTTGATAACTGTCTTAACTACTGACTACTGATAACTGATAACTGCTTTACGTGTGGCGAAATCGCAATTTTTTTTCTGATTTTTTGCAATTTTCCTACGTCTAAATTTCCTCCCGTTCGGCCGTACAAAGTCCAATTGTCCTCAAATTTAAATCACTTGTAAAACTTTCTTGCCAAAGCCTACTAATTGTGACACAAGCAAAAATTGTGTGATGGCGCCCCCTGCAGGACACAACTAGTTTTTGCATGGACGGTCAGAATTTTACTTTTTCCAAAATGCATAAAATTTTGTAGAAAATTACTTTGGGCCATCTCAATCAAAAAAGTCAATGTAAACCATATGGTATTTTTAACCGTGTTGCCATGGTGATGCACGAAAGCTCCAATGTTATCCTAATGGGAGAGATCTGATAAATTCCCATTCATGAAAAATATTTTAGTTTCACAGAATATTCTCAAATTTGGCACAATGACTCTTTATGTCGTCCTGATCAAAAAAGTCAATGACAACCATATGGTACATTTCACTGGGTTGCCATGGCGATGCACCAAATCCTCCATGTTATCCTAATGGGAAAATTTCAACAATTTCTTACATTTCAAAATTATATAATGACTTATTAGTTTCATTGAAGAACGTGCAATTTGACACAGTGATTCTTCAGGTCAGTCCGATCAAAAAATTCCAGGGGCTAAAGTTGTATTTTGTACGGTGTTGCCATGGCGATGTCCCAAATTGCCCATGTTTGTCTAAGTTGGCACATCATCATCTCCAGTGTGTGTGGACTTTATGAGTTTAGTGACAAATTTAGCCCAAAGCCACAAACACACAGAGACAAGACACTCATCAGCGCCACCCGGGGGAGCGTCAGCACCACCCGGGGGAGCACTGGGTTGGCCGAGAGCGAAGCGCGGCCCGTGAGGGCCGTTCGATGCCGCTTGCTGCTTTAATATTTTAATTATTACTGTCATTTCCGGACTATTGAGCGCACCTGAATTTAAGCTGCAACAACTAAATTTTAAGTACATATGTAGATTGCACTTGTCTATAAGCCGGAGGTGTCCACGTTGTAACTTGAGATATTTATACCAAAATATTTTTATTTTATTTTTTTATTAAATACCAGTATATGCTTTTTCCGAACAGTGGCTGTAACACGGCAGTAAAACGACAGTATTACGACAGGATTATCAGACTACGTCACTTCACACTCCACCTCTATATGCTCTGTCTCCTGCAGAAAGAGCCGCTGTCCTGTCTGGTATCATGTCAGTGTTTTGTAGGATTTCAGCAGATTTCATGCTCTCCTGGGGACGGGGCTAGTTGTACACACTCACCTGCATTGAACGCACGGGTTATTAAGACGTATCCAACTCAGTAATGTTAATTTAGTGTCATTATTTTATCACACAGCGATAAACTGTTTTAGTGCTGACTACATCGCTAGTGTTCCCACTTCATGTTAACCGCACGGACAGCAGCACATCCGCTGTGCTGATAAACAAATAATCCGTCCATATATCCGCTGCATCCTTGTTTAAGCTGCAGGGTGCAAAGTGCAAGAAAAAAGTAGCAGCTTCTAGTCCGGAAATGATGGTATTAAATTTTTTCCATCCCGCCCAAGCAGGACAAGTTCCTTTGTGACCCTTGACTCTGACTCTTGCACCTGTTTCATCTCCCCACAGGGTGACAGAGCACCTGTCAGAGCACCTGTCCCAAGATCTGTCAGAGGACCGATCTGAAGACCTGTCAGAGCACCTGTTGGAACACCTGATGGAGAATGTGACATGGAACAGTCCTGTTCTTCTGCTGGAGGGCTTCTCTCTCCCTCCTCTCCTCTCTCTCTGTGTGTTTGTGTGTTTGCTCCTCTCCTTCCTCTTCGTTGTCGGTGCTAACACGTTGATCGTGTGCGCCGTGATCTACAATCGGCATTTGCACACACCCATGTACTTCCTCATTTGTAACCTGGCCGTCATCGACGTGCTAGCTAACGTTAACATGCTGCCACGCCTCCTGGTGGACATGCTGCGGCCACCGCCCTTGCGCCTCATCACGTACGCAGAGTGTGTGGTGCAGGCGTTCTGGGGCCACCTCCTGGCGACAGGTGTGAGGACGGTGCTGATGGTGATGGCATTTGACCGTTATGTGGCAGTGTGTTTGCCGCTGCATTATGCCTCCATTATGAGCCCGCGGATGTTAGCAAAGCTGCTGGTCGCGGCGTGGACCGCAGCACTCATCCTGGTGTCTGTGCTCATTGGGCTCACAGTGCGTCTGAATCGCTGCCGCCTGCTGATAGTCGGGTTGTTCTGCAGTAACGCGGCGCTCTTTGCTTTATCGTGTGAGAGCATTTATGCAAATAACATGTACGGTTTGACTTTCACCGCAGTGCTGTATGTGACGTCGGCAGGCTCCATGGTGCTAACCTATGGCAGCATCATCACGGTGAGTGTGCGACGCGACCGCGCTCTGAACCCTAAGGCCCTGCGCACCTGTCTGTCGCACCTGCTGGTCTACTTCTTGACGCTCTTCAGCGGTTTGACCTTGATCCTGTTCACACGTTTTCCAAAACTACAACAGGAGCGCCTCCTTGCCAGTGCCCTCTACTACGCCCTCCCTGGGTGCCTCAATCCGCTCATCTACGGCCTGCAGTCACACGAGATACGGAAATCTGTGTGCGCATTGTTCCAGGGGAGAGTTCAGAGCGCTCGCACTGAGAAGAAGTGACACGTGACACTTTTATCTAAACTGAGCCTTTTGTTCTGAAGGGATTTTTCTGATTAATAAATATGTATGATGTTGTTGTTTGTCTGATGTCTTGCCCAAGGACACTGGGATGGGGATCTTACCATCGACATAAGCCCCTCTGTCTGATGAGGCTCACGTCACAGTTAAACTGGTAAACTGGAGTTTTCCGGTTCAACCCTCCTATTCCTCTATCCCGCTATTTAGACAGTGACAGTACTTCCTGTGTACTTTATCTCCAATCGTCTGTTAAAAATCCTGTATCTGAAGTATTGCACCACATTTCCCAAACACAGTAACACAGTTTTGAAGTCCAGAGCTCTGATCTTTGAACGTTCAAAGTGAGTGGTTTTACAGTAGACAGGAAACAGCTGATGCCATCGTGCTCACAGCTTTATATCCTGCGCAGCCTTGGGTCTGGGGTGTGCACTTTTTGTCACACATTTAAAAAATTGTTTAGGAATGAAAGGAATGTAGGAATGTAGTTTGTAGTGGCCTTAAGCTGTTTTTAATTTTACATTTCAAACGTGCGATCGCGCTGATGTGCCCGTGTCCATGACCGAACCCGTCACTCAGCACCATGGACGGCAATAGAGGCGCCTGGGTAGACGAGCAACTCTTTCAAAACCAAATAAATGACGTGTCAGAATAGCAATACCAAAAAGTGTCAGAAAACCAGCCTGTCTAAATAGAGACATGCCATAATAGTGGTATGTCTAAATACAGGCATGTCGGAATGAAGGGATGTCGTGCTGGCGAACCTGAGTTTTCCATGTAGATGACAAATAGAGGGATTCTGTTTTACAACTCAGTGCTATGTTTTGTATATTTGTACTTTTATTTTGAACTTTTTTCCACAAACTGCCACTTAACTGATGTAATCCTATGATAAATATTGACCACAGGTATGATCCCAGCAAACCAAATAATAATTAGACAAACGTGTACCTGTCATATGACCTTTAAGACAATAAAAATCAGGTACAGCACCTATTATGCAGCACCTATTATGCAGTTTCATTCTCAGGTTTAACATACAAACACTATATATATAGCACTCCGTTCCAACTTGTGATGTCATGTGGTTATACAAGATGTGCTCCATTGTGTTTTTAAATTCATCATGAGGTGGAACAGAGCATTTTAAACTTTGTAGCTGTAAACAAGTGCGAATGAAACAACACACAACTCTGAGTATGTTTTGGAGGATCTAATATCTAATATGTGTGACAGTGAGCTTGGAGACCATCCCTCTGAATCCACGGCGGACATCTTTGGACTGGAGTCCATAGATGAGCGGGTTGAGGCCGCTGGGGAGGAGATGGTACATGATCGTGATAAACTTCCTCTCCTGCGTGAGCTGTGGGAACCTGTGTAACGTGACAATGAGCAACCCACTGCACAGGAACACCAGGTAGGACAGCAGGTGCGTGGAGCAGGTCTGTAGCGCCTTACGGTTCAGAGACGTACTCTTAGAGGTCAAACACGCCACCGTGATCTTAGTGTAGGTGAAGACAACGGAGCCGATGGAGCTGGAGAACAGAATGACTGTGAAGAACAGGCCGTAGATGTTGTTGATGTAGGTGCTTTCACAGGAGAGTTTGAACAGAGACGCGTTATTGCAGTAGAGACCAGAGACCAGAGATCGGCACATCGACAGTCTGAGCGTGAGCCCGATCAGAACTGCCACAAACACAAACGCCACGCCCCACGCCCACACTGTCAGTCTCACCAGCGTCTGGGCACTCATGAGGGCGGAGTAACGCAACGGCAAGCAGATGGCCACGTAGCGGTCAAACGCCATGATCATGAGGATGGTGTAGCCGGTGGTGTTGAACAGGATCGCAAGGAAGGCCTGGACCACGCAGCTGTACAGGTGAATGTGGCGCAGAGCGGGGGGGCGGAGCATGTCGTAAAGGAGGCGGGGCATTACCGTGGTGTTGCCCAGGAGGTCGTTGGTGGACAGGTTAAGGTAGAGCAGGTACATGGGCTCATGCAGAGAGCGTTCCCTGATGATGAGGAAGCACATACAGAAGTTTGAGGAGAGAACGAAGAGGTAAGCGAAGAGAAGGAGCAGGAAGACGGGGAGTAAGGAGTCGGAGTCCAGGGTCAGACCCTCCAGCAGGAGGTCCAGACTCTCTGAGATGTTGGACATCACACTGAGGAGAGAGCGGAGAGGAACACATTGAGAGAGATGGTTAAAGAAGACCTACTCTGCAAAATGGACTTTTCAGAGCTTTTAACCATAGCTATAGCTGTTTCCTTCTCTCTGAAATGCTGAAGTTGTATTTAGAGTGATTCATGCATGTTTGAGCAAACTTTATTCTCCTGTATTCAAGTCGTCATTGATCTACGCCATTATCACCTCCACCAGTACACAGCCAGTGCGCACTTTAGCCCCAGTTTTATTTTCTTAAATGAACATAATCAGCTACTCACTGGTGTGACGTGCAGCTATCGATGCTGTTATCTCTGCAACATTCATATTTCTTTGGTTTGGTAATGGATGTGTAATAATGTGCAAAGGCCAAAATGCTATAGCGTAAACTGTAGAATATCTGACCTCTTCAAAACTACTGAAACTAGATATTCATTTGAGTAGGTGACGATATTCACAGAACACAAATGAACCTTTCCTGAAAAGCTTTGGAATGATCAAGCTTAAAACCACAGAGAAATTCTACGCCCATGGAGCACGATGGAACCTACCTGAACGACTGAGGACACACAGATGTGAGACCATATGGTGATACAAAAGAACATACTCCTATTTAATGCTGACAGTCACATTCTATTGTCTAAATGTTGTTTTAATTATTGTGATATTGGAATCGGTTGTGAGTATCAAGTCTTTTCCATGTTTGAAATTTTAGTATCGTGACAACACTATTAAGAATTCACACAGCTCATTTTTATTGTGCAAGGTGTGTCTGGTGTTTACTTTACTTTAATGTTATACAAAACCTAAATAAAAATTTTAGCTACAATAAAGAACATCTACAGTTTATTACTCTGCTTCCTCCTCTTTCACTTATTAGTTCATACGTGCAAAAAAAAGTCAAGAATAATATGAGATACAGTCCAATATCCATCCATCCATTTTCTTCCGCTTTGTCCGAGGTCGACAGGCAGCAGCATGAGCAGGGAGGCCCTACACCACGTTAAAGGTCCTATATTATGCAACATTGACTCTTGTGAGCTTAAAGCCATGTTATAATGTGGTTACCTCCTCAAAAACATCCGTGGAATTGTTTTGTTTCATTCACAGTTTGAGTAACCCTTTATTACATTTTTTTCAATTGCTTTTTATCTATAGAAAATCGACACTGGCAAAACAGCTCAGACAAACAGAATTTTAGTTCAACAAAACCAAAGCTTATCTCTGCAAAATGCAGTTTTTTCACTCAGAACTGATCAATCATCTCCTCAAAGCAAGTTTTACCATCAAAACCCTCAGACTTCCTCATGTGTTTGTATTTACTCTTTCATTCATTTGACTGACTGTAGTTCAGACACAGATGAGTTTTGGACTGGAATGGCTGTAAAAAATGTAATTAAAAAGTAAAAGTGCACGTCACAAACTAGATTTTGTGGTATGTGATCAAACATATATTTATGCTGAAGAAAGAAAGAAACACCGCCTTTGTGATATGTAATGGGAAATTCAGACAAGACATTTACTCCATGTCAGTCTGGCTACCAGTCAATCAATCAATCTTCATTTATAGAACTCTTTTCATTAAAAAAAAAACACTTGTACATACTCTATGTATGTGTCTGTATTCATCCACTCTCTACTCTCTGAGGTCCCTCTCCCTGTTTCATTCATGTATGAAAGCCTTTGTTGATTTATTTTGGGGGGCCACAAACTTTGATTCGCGGTTATGTTTGAGTTTCTATATTGAAAGTGACAGAGTTCAGACCAAAGTCCTTTGCCACATGAGAGCAGAGCTGTAGTATTGAAAAAACAAGCTGAATTGAGAGCTGTGCCTGAGCGCCTGAAAACTGTGTGAACTGAAGACAAATGTTCGAAATAATCTGAGCACCTGAGGCTCTGTTCAGATACAGGTTTGAATCAAATGACCTGGAATTTACACCAGGAGCATCAGCAGCACGAAATGTCGGCAGAGCTGCATACAAGTGGAGTTTTCAAAGCTTCAAGGCAGGAGAACTGCTCCTGTGATGCCACATCCATGAATTCTCACGTGTTAACACATAACATTTTATATTGTTTATGTATTCACTGTTGATTGGATGAATTATGTTTTTTGACATTTTGAAATTTTGACAACAAGAGAGACGATGCTTTGCAGTGATAACAAGCCGTATCGGTGCCACTCACATTATTGAATCTACTCACCAAATTATCTTTAGTTTTCTGCACAACGCACCTTTTCCTTCAGAAGTTGTTCTTGTGAAGTTGCTGTCTGATGCCATAAAGTGTTTTATATTTATCCTCCGTAGCTGTAAACTTTCCGTAGTCCTTCCGAGTCAATCCCCGAGCTCCTGATGCGACGCACCATGTTTACGCGACTCTATTGGTTTTAGAGAACGTATTTTGAAAGCGCATCAGAAGTTTGTTTTGAAACCACAAGCTTATTGCCTGCCTTGCCCCTGCCAAAAAGCCCAGAGACGCTCTGTTGATGCTACAAAATTAGAACTCCAACCTATTTTGATGCGCGTATGACACTGCTGTTGTAAAATGTCCAACCGATTAAAATGGGCAGCCAAACCTGCTGCTCGTGTGCTGCTGCGCTTATGCTGTTCCTGCTTTGGTGTAAATTGGGGGTGATTTAAATGAACCAAGTTTCAATAAATGTTCTAAAATTGTAAACTATAAACCAGCATAAACACATTTTATTTAAAAGACATTTCATTAAACAAATAAAGTCATGATTTTACCTGTCAGTACCTGTCACAGATCCTCCTCTGCACCTGTTGCTCTGTTCCAAAACTTTTATAATCACTACGACTCCTGTATAGAGGATATGAACATTAATAACAGACCAATCAGACGCCTTCTTTCACCAAGATCACTCCTGCTAGAGCTAGCAACAGGTTTGATTGACAGCTATCGCATCTTATACACTCAACAAAAATATAAACGCAACACTTTTGTTTTTGCTCCCATTTGTCATGAGATGGACTCAAAGATCTAAAATTCATTCCAGATACACAATATTACTATTTCTCTCAAACATTGTTCACAAATCTGTCTAAATGTGTGATAGTGAGCACTTTTGCTTTGCTGAGATAATCCGTGCGACATCAAGATGCTCATCAGACACCATGATTAGTGCACAGGTGTACCTTAGACTATCCACAATAAAAGGCCACCCTGAAATGTGCAGTTGTTGCTTTATTGGGGGTCTGGGGACTCAGAACCAGTCAGTATCTGGTGTGACCTCCATTTGCCTCATGCAGTGCAACACATCTTCTTCGCATAGAGTTTATCAGATTGTCAATTGTGGCCTGTGGAATGTTGGTCCACTCCTCTTCAATGGCTGTGCGAACTTGCTGGATATTAGTGGGAACTGGTACGCGCTGTCGTATACGCCGGTCAAGCACATCCCAAACATGCTCAATGGGTGACATGTCCGGTGAGTATGCTGGCCATGCAAGAACTGGGACATTTTCAGCTTCCAAGAATTGTGTACAGACCCTTGCAACATGGGGCCGTGCATTATCTTGCTGAAACATGAGGTGATGTTCATGGATGTATGGCACAACAATGGGCCTCAGGATCTCATCACGGTATCTCTGTGCATTCAAAATGCCATCAATAAAATGCACCTGTGTTCTTCATTCATAACAGATGCCTGCCCATACCATAACCCCACCACCACCATGGGCCACTCCATCCACAACACTGACATCAGCAAAGCGCTCACCCACACGACGCCACACACGCTGTCTGCCATCTGCCCTGAACAATGTAAACCGAGATTCATCCGTGAAGAGAACACCTCTCCAACGTGCCAGACGCCATCGAATGTGGGCATTTGCCCACTCAAGTCTGTTACGGGGACGATCTGGAGTCAGGTTAAGACCCCGATGAGGACGACGAGCATGCAGTTGAGCTTCCCTGAGACGGTTTCTGACAGTTTGTGCAGAAATTCTTTGGTTATGCAAACCAATTGTTTCAGCAGCTGTCTGAGTAGCTGGTCTCAGACGATCTTGGAGGTGAACCTGCTGGATGTGGAGGTCCTGGGCTGGTGTGGTTACACGTGGTCTGCGGTTGTGAGGCCGGTTGGATGTACTGCCATATTCTCTGAAACGCCTTTGGGACGGCTTATGGTGGAGAAATGAACATTCAATGCCCAGTAATGTTAATTTAGTGTCATTATTTTATCACACAGCGATAAACTGTTTTAGTGCTGACAACATCACTAGTTTTCCCACTTCATGTTAACCGCACGGACAGCAGCACATCCGCTGTGCTGATAAACAAATAATCCATCCATATATTTGCTGCATCCTTGTTTAAGCTGCAGGGTTCAAAGTGCAAAAAAAAAGTGGCAGCTTCTAGTCCGGCAATTATGGTATTAAATTTTTTCCATGCCGCCCAAGCAGGACAAGTTCCTTTGTGACACTTGACTCTGACTCTTGCACCTGTTTCATCTCCCCACAGGGTGACAGAGCACCTATCAGAGCACCTGTCCCAAGATCTGTCAGAGGACCGATCTGAAGACCTGTCAGAGCACCTGTTGGAGCACCTGATGGAGAATGTGACATGGAACAGTCCTGTTCTTTTGCTGGAGGGCTTCTCTCTCCCTCCTCTCCTCTCTCTCTGTGTGTTTGTGTGTTTGCTCCTCTCCTTCCTCTTCGTTGTCGGTGCTAACATGTTGATCGTGTGCGCCGTGATCTACAATCGGCATTTGCACACACCCATGTACTTCCTCATTTGTAACCTGGCCGTCATCGATGTGCTAGCTAACGTTAACATGCTGCCACGCCTCCTGGTAGACATGCTGTGGCCACCGCCCTTGCGCCTCATCACGTACGCAGAGTGTGTGGTGCAGGCGTTCTGGGGCCACCTCCTGGCGACAGGTGTGAGGACGGTGCTGATGGTGATGGCATTTGACCGTTATGTGGCAGTGTGTTTGCCGCTGCATTATGCCTCCATTATGAGCCCGCGGATGTTAGCAAAGCTGCTGGTCGCGGCGTGGACCGCAGCACTCGTCCTGGTGTCTGTGCTCATTGGGCTCACAGTGCGTCTGAATCGCTGCCGCCTGCTGATAGTCGGGTTGTTCTGCAGTAACGCGGCGCTCTTTGCTTTATCGTGTGAGAGCATTTATGCAAATAACATGTACGGTTTGACTTTCACCGCAGTGCTGTATGTGACGTCGGCGGGCTCCATGGTGCTAACCTATGGCAGCATCATCACGGTGAGTGTGCGACGCGACCGCGCTCTGAACCCTAAGGCCCTGCGCACCTGTCTGTCGCACCTGCTGGTCTACTTCTTGACGCTCCTCAGCGGTTTGACCTTGATCCTGTTCACACGTTTTCCAAAACTACAACAGGAGCGCCTCCTTGCCAGTGCCCTCTACTATGCCCTCCCTGGGTGCCTCAATCCGCTCATCTACGGCCTGCAGTCACACGAGATACGGAAATCTGTGTGCGCATTGTTCCAGGGGAGAGTTCAGAGCGCTCGCACTGAGAAGAAGTGACACGTGACACTTTTATCTAAACTGAGCCTTTTGTTCTGAAGGGATTTTTCTGATTAATAAATATGTATGAAAATGTGTTGTTGTTTGTCTGATGTCTTGCCCAAGGACACTGGGATGGGGATCTTACCATCGACATAAGCCCCTCTGTCTGATGAGGCTCACGTCACAGTTAAACTGGTAAACTGGAGTTTTCCGGTTCAACCCTCCTATTCCTCTATCCCGCTATTTAGACAGTGACAGTACTTCCTGTGTACTTTATCTCCAATCGTCTGTTAAAAATCCTGTATCTGAAGTATTGCACCACATTTCCCAAACACAGTAACACAGTTTTGAAGTCCAGAGCTCTGATCTTTGAACGTTCAAAGTGAGTGGTTTTACAGTAGACAGGAAACAGCTGATGCCATCGTGCTCACAGCTTTATATCCTGCGCAGCCTTGGGTCTGGGGTGTGCACTTTTTGTCACACATTTAAAAAATTGTTTAGGAATGAAAGGAATGTAGGAATGTAGTTTGTAGTGGCCTTAAGCTGTTTTTAATTTTACATTTCAAATGTGCGATCGCGCTGATGTGCCCGTGTCCGTGACCGAACCCGTCACCCAGCACCATGGACGGCAATAGAGGCGCCTGGGTAGACGAGCAACTCTTTCAAAACCAAATAAATGACGTGTCAGAATAGCAATACCAAAAAGTGTCAGAAAACCAGCCTGTCTAAATAGAGACATGCCATAATAGTGGTATGTCTAAATACAGGCATGTCGGAATGAAGGGATGTCGTGCTGGCGAACCTGAGTTTTCCATGTAGATGACAAATAGAGGGATTCTGTTTTACAACTCAGTGCTATGTTTTGTATATTTGTACTTTTATTTTGAACTTTTTTCCACAAACTGCCACTTAACTGATGTAATCCTATGATAAATATTGACCACAGGTATGATCCCAGCAAACCAAATAATAATTAGACAAACGTGTACCTGTCATATGACCTTTAAGACAATAAAAATCAGGTACAGCACCTATTATGCAGCACCTATTATGCAGTTTCATTCTCAGGTTTAACATACAAACACTATATATATAGCACTCCGTTCCAACTTGTGATGTCATGTGGTTATACAAGATGTGCTCCATTGTGTTTTTAAATTCATCATGAGGTGGAACAGAGCATTTTAAACTTTGTAGCTGTAAACAAGTGCGAATGAAACAACACACAACTCTGAGTATGTTTTGGAGGATCTAATATCTAATATGTGTGACAGTGAGCTTGGAGACCATCCCTCTGAATCCACGGCGGACATCTTTGGACTGGAGTCCATAGATGAGCGGGTTGAGGCCGCTGGGGAGGAGATGGTACATGATCGTGATAAACTTCCTCTCCTGCGTGAGCTGTGGGAACCTGTGTAACGTGACAATGAGCAACCCACTGCACAGGAACACCAGGTAGGACAGCAGGTGCGTGGAGCAGGTCTGTAGCGCCTTACGGTTCAGAGACGTACTCTTAGAGGTCAAACACGCCACCGTGATCTTAGTGTAGGTGAAGACAACGGAGCCGATGGAGCTGGAGAACAGAATGACTGTGAAGAACAGGCCGTAGATGTTGTTGATGTAGGTGCTTTCACAGGAGAGTTTGAACAGAGACGCGTTATTGCAGTAGAGACCAGAGACCAGAGATCGGCACATCGACAGTCTGAGCGTGAGCCCGATCAGAACTGCCACAAACACAAACGCCACGCCCCACGCCCACACTGTCAGTCTCACCAGCGTCTGGGCACTCATGAGGGCGGAGTAACGCAACGGCAAGCAGATGGCCACGTAGCGGTCAAACGCCATGATCATGAGGATGGTGTAGCCGGTGGTGTTGAACAGGATCGCAAGGAAGGCCTGGACCACGCAGCTGTACAGGTGAATGTGGCGCAGAGCGGGGGCGGAGCATGTCGTAAAGGAGGCGGGGCATTACCGTGGTGTTGCCCAGGAGGTCGTTGGTGGACAGGTTAAGGTAGAGCAGGTACATGGGCTCATGCAGAGAGCGTTCCCTGATGATGAGGAAGCACATACAGAAGTTTGAGGAGAGAACGAAGAGGTAAGCGAAGAGAAGGAGCAGGAAGACGGGGAGTAAGGAGTCGGAGTCCAGGGTCAGACCCTCCAGCAGGAGGTCCAGACTCTCTGAGATGTTGGACATCACACTGAGGAGAGAGCGGAGAGGAACACATTGAGAGAGATGGTTAAAGAAGACCTACTCTGCAAAATGGACTTTTCAGAGCTTTTAACCATAGCTATAGCTGTTTCCTTCTCTCTGAAATGCTGAAGTTGTATTTAGAGTGATTCATGCATGTTTGAGCAAACTTTATTCTCCTGTATTCAAGTCGTCATTGATCTACGCCATTATCACCTCCACCAGTACACAGCCAGTGCGCACTTTAGCCCCAGTTTTATTTTCTTAAATGAACATAATCAGCTACTCACTGGTGTGACGTGCAGCTATCGATGCTGTTATCTCTGCAACATTCATATTTCTTTGGTTTGGTAATGGATGTGTAATAATGTGCAAAGGCCAAAATGCTATAGCGTAAACTGTAGAATATCTGACCTCTTCAAAACTACTGAAACTAGATACTCATTTGAGTAGGTGACGATATTCACAGAACAGAAATGAACCTTTCCTGAAAAGCTTTGGAATGATCAAGCTTAAAACCACAGAGAAATTCTACGCCCATGGAGCACGATGGAACCTACCTGAACGACTGAGGACACACAGATGTGAGACCATATGGTGATACAAAAGAACATACTCCTATTTAATGCTGACAGTCACATTCTATTGTCTAAATGTTGTTTTAATTATTGTGATATTGGAATCGGTTGTGAGTATCAAGTCTTTTCCATGTTTGAAATTTTAGTATCGTGACAACACTATTAAGAATTCACACAGCTCATTTTTATTGTGCAAGGTGTGTCTGGTGTTTACTTTACTTTAATGTTATACAAAACCTAAATAAAAATTTTAGCTACAATAAAGAACATCTACAGTTTATTACTCTGCTTCCTCCTCTTTCACTTGTTAGTTCATACGTGCAAAAAAAGTCAAGAATAATATGAGATACAGTCCAAAATCCATCCATCCATTTTCTTCCGCTTTGTCCGAGGTCGACAGGCAGCAGCATGAGCAGGGAGGCCCTACACCACGTTAAAGGTCCTATATTATGCGACATTGACTCTTGTGAGCTTAAAGCCATGTTATAATGTGGTTACCTCCTCAAAAACATCCGTGGAATTGTTTTGTTTCATTCACAGTTTGAGTAACCCTTTATTACATTTTTTTCAATCGCTTTTTATCTATAGAAAATCAACACTGGCAAAACAGCTCAGACAAACAGAATTTTAGTTCAACAAAACCAAAGCTTATCTCTGCAAAATGCAGTTTTTTCACTCAGAACTGATCAATCATCTCCTCAAAGCAAGTTTTACCATCAAAACCCTCAGACTTCCTCATGTGTTTGTCTTTACTCCTTCATTAATTTGACTGACTGTAGTTCAGACACAGATGAGTTTTGGACTGGAATGGCTGTAAAAAATGTAATTAAAAAGTAAAAGTACACGTCACAAACTAGATTTCGTGGTATGTGATCAAACATATATTTATGCTGAAGAAAGAAAGAAACACCGCCTTTGTGATATGTAATGGGAAATTCAGACAAGACATTTACTCCATGTCAGTCTGGCTACCAGTCAATCAATCAATCTTCATTTATAGAACTCTTTTCATTAAAAAAAAACACTTGTACATACTCTATGTATGTGTCTGTATTCATCCACTCTCTACTCTCTGAGGTCCCTCTCCCTGTTTCATTCATGTATGAAAGCCTTTGTTGATTTATTTTGGGGGGCCACAAACTTTGATTCGCGGTTATGTTTGAGTTTCTATATTGAAAGTGACAGAGTTCAGACCAAAGTCCGTTGCCACATGAGAGCAGAGCTGTAGTATTGAAAAAACAAGCTGAATTGAGAGCTGTGCCTGAGCGCCTGAAAACTGTGTGAACTGAAGACAAATGTTCGAAATAATCTGAGCACCTGAGGCTCTGTTCAGATACAGGTTTGTATCAAATGACCTGGAATTTACACCAGGAGCATCAGCAGCACGAAACGTCGGCAGAGCTGCATACAAGTGGAGTTTTCAAAGCTTCAAGGCAGGAGAACTGCTCCTGTGATGCCACATCCATGAATTCTCACGTGTTAACACATAACATTTTATATTGTTTATGTATTCACTGTTGATTGGATGAATTATGTTTTTTGACATTTTAAAATTTTGACAACAAGGGAGACGATGCTTTGCAGTGATAACAAGCCGTATCGGTGCCACTCACATTATTGAATCTACTCACCAAATTATCTTTAGTTTTCTGCACGACGCACCTTTTCCTTCAGAAGTTGTTCTTGTGAAGTTGCTGTCTGATGCCATAAAGTGTTTTATATTTATCCTCCGTAGCTGTAAACTTTCCGTAGTCCTTCCGAGTCAATCCCCGAGCTCCTGATGCGACGCACCATGTTTACGCGACTCTATTGGTTTTAGAGAACGTATTTTGAAAGCGCATCAGAAGTTTGTTTTGAAACCACAAGCTTATTGCCTGCCTTGCCCCTGCCAAAAAGCCCAGAGACGCTCTGTTGATGCTACAAAATTAGAACTCCAACCTATTTTGATGCGCGTATGACACTGCTGTTGTAAAATGTCCAACCGATTAAAATGGGCAGCCAAACCTGCTGCTCGTGTGCTGCTGCGCTTATGCTGTTCCTGCTTTGGTGTAAATTGGGGGTGATTTAAATGAACCAAGTTTCAATAAATGTTCTAAAATTGTAAACTATAAACCAGCATAAACACATTTTATTTAAAAGACATTTCATTAAACAAATAAAGTCATGATTTTACCTGTCAGTACCTGTCACAGATCCTCCTCTGCACCTGTTGCTCTGTTCCAAAACTTTTATAATCACTACGTCTCCTGTATAGAGGATATGAACATTAATAACAGACCAATCAGACGCCTTCTTTCGCCAAGATCACTCCTGCTAGAGCTAGCAACAGGTTTGATTGACAGCTATCGCATCTTATACACTCAACAAAAATATAAACGCAACACTTTTGTTTTTGCTCCCATTTGTCATGAGATGGACTCAAAGATCTAAAATTCATTCCAGATACACAATATTACCATTTCTCTCAAACATTGTTGATCGTGTGCGCCGTGATCTACAATCGGCATTTGCACACACCCATGTACTTTCTCATTTGTAACCTGGCCGTCATCGACGTGCTAGCTAACGTTAACATGCTGCCACGCCTCCTGGTGGACATGCTGCGGCCACCGCCCTTGCGCCTCATCATGTACGCAGAGTGTGTGGTGCAGGCGTTCTGGGGCCACCTGCTGGCGACAGGTGTGAGGACGGTGCTGATGGTGATGGCATTTGACCGTTATGTGGCAGTGTGTTTGCCGCTGCATTATGCCTCCATTATGAGCCCGCGGATGTTAGCGAAGCTGCTGGTCGCGGCGTGGACCGCAGCACTCGTCCTGGCGTCTGTGCTCATTGGGCTCACAGTGCGTCTGAATCGCTGCCGCCTGCTGATAGTTGGGTTGTTCTGCAGTAACGCGGCGCTCTTTGCTTTATCGTGTGAGAGCATTTATGCAAATAACATGTACGGTTTGACTTTCACCGCAGTGCTGTATGTGACGTCGGCGGGCTCCATGGTGCTAACCTATGGCAGCATCATCACGGTGAGTGTGCGACGCGACCGCGCTCTGAACCCTAAGGCCCTGCGCACCTGTCTGTCGCACCTGCTGGTCTATTTCTTGACGCTCTTCAGCGGTTTGACCTTGATCCTGTTCACACGTTTTCCAAAACTACAACAGGAGCGCCTCCTTGCCAGTGCCCTCTACTACGCCCTCCCTGGGTGCCTCAATCCGCTCATCTACGGCCTGCAGTCACATGAGATACGGAAATCTGTGTGCGCATTGTTCCAGGGGAGAGTTCAGAGCGCTCGCACTGAGAAGAAGTGACACGTGACACTTTTATCTAAACTGAGCCTTTTGTTCTGAAGGGATTTTTCTGATTAATAAATATGTATGAAAATGTGTTGTTGTTTGTCTGATGTCTTGCCCAAGGACACTGGGATGGGGATCTTACCATCGACATAAGCCCCTCTGTCTGATGAGGCTCACGTCACAGTTAAACTGGTAAACTGGAGTTTTCCGGTTTAACCCTCCTATTCCTCTATCTATTAGACAGTGACATCTCATTGTCGGAGTAGCGGCATAGACATTTTTTTTAAGTGTCCCACTACTGCGAGCACCTGTGTATGAGTTTTGGGCTGGAACGGCTGTAAAAAATGTAATTAAAAAGTAAAAGTACACGTCACAAACTAGATTTCGTGGTATGTGATCAAACATATATTTATGCTGAAGAAAACACCGCCTTTGTGATATGTAATGGGAAATTCAGACAAGACATTTACTCCATGTCAGTCTGGCTACCAGTCAATCAATCAATCTTCATTTATAGAACTCTTTTCATTTAAAAAAAAACACTTGTACATACTCTATGTATGTGTCTGTATTCATCCACTCTCTACTCTCTGAGGTCCCTCTCCCTGTTTCATTCATGTATGAAAGCCTTTGTTGATTTATTTTGGGGGGCCACAAACTGATTTGCGGTTATGTTTGAGTTTCTATATTGAAAGTGACAGATTTCAGACCAAAGTCCTTTGCCACATGAGAGCAGAGCTGTAGTATTGAAAAAACAAGCTGAATTGAGAGCTGTGCGTGAGCGCCTGAAAACTGTGTGAACTGAAGACAAATGTTCGAAATAATCTGAGCACCTGAGGCTCTGTTCAGATACAGGTTTGAATCAAATGACCTGGAATTTACACCAGGAGCATCAGCAGCACGAAACGTCGGCAGAGCTGCATACAAGTGGAGTTTTCAAAGCTTCAATTTACACCAGAGGCAGGAGAGCTGCTCCTGTGATGCCACATCCATGAATTCTCACATAACACACATAACATTTTATATTGTTTATGTATTCACTGTTGATTGGATGAATTATGTTTTAAATCACAAAACAAATTTTGACAACAAAAGAAACGATGCTTTGCAGTGATAACAAGCCGTATCGGTGCCACTCACATTATTGAATCTACTCACCAATTATCTTTAGTTTTCTGCACGACGCACCTTTTCCTTCAGAAGTTGTTCTTGTGAAGTTGCTGTCTGATGCCGTAAACTGTTTTATATTTATCCTCCGTAGCTGTAAACTTTCCGTAGTCCTTCCGAGTCAATCCCCGAGCTCTTGATGCGACGCACCATGTTTACGCGACTCTATTGGTTTTAGAGAACGTATTTTGAAAGTGCATCAGAAGTTTGTTTTGAAACCACAAGCTTATTGCCTGCCTTGCCCCTGCCAAAAAGCCCAGAGACGCTCTGTTGATGCTACAAAATTAGAACTCCAACCTATTTTGATGCGCGTATGACACTGCTGTTGTAAAATGTCCAACCGATTAAAATGGGCAGCCAAACCTGCTGCTCGTGTGCTGCTGCGCTTATGCTGTTCCTGCTTTGGTGTAAATTGGGGGTGATTTAAATGAACCAAGTTTCAATAAATGTTCTAAAATTGTAAACTATAAACCAGCATAAACACATTTTATTTAAAAGACATTTCATTAAACAAATAAAGTCATGATTTTACCTGTCAGCACCTGTCACAGATCCTCCTCTGCACCTGTTGCTCTGTTCCAAAACTTTTATAATCACTACGTCTCCTGTATAGAGGATATGAACATTAATAACAGACCAATCAGATGCCTTCTTTCGCCAAGATCACTCCTGCTAGAGCTAGCAACAGGTTTGATTGACAGCTATCGCATCTTATACACTCAACAAAAATATAAATGCAACACTTTTGTTTTTGCTCCCATTTGTCATGAGATGGACTCAAAGATCTAAAATTCATTCCAGATACACAATATTACTATTTCTCTCAAACATTGTTCACAAATCTGTCTAAATGTGTGATAGTGAGCACTTTTGCTTTGCTGAGATAATCCGTGCGACATCAAGATGCTCATCAGACACCATGATTAGTGCACAGGTGTACCTTAGACTGTCCACAATAAAAGGCCACCCTGAAATGTGCAGTTGTTGCTTTATTGGGGGTCTGGGGACTCAGAACCAGTCAGTATCTGGTGTGACCTCCATTTGCCTCATGCAGTGCAACACATCTTCTTCGCATAGAGTTTATCAGATTGTCAATTGTGGCCTGTGGAATGTTGGTCCACTCCTCTTCAATGGCTGTGCGAACTTGCTGGATATTAGTGGGAACTGGTACGCGCTGTCGTATACGCCGGTCAAGCACATCCCAAACATGCTCAATGGGTGACATGTCCGGTGAGTATGCTGGCCATGCAAGAACTGGGACATTTTCAGCTTCCAAGAATTGTGTACAGACCCTTGCAACATGGGGCCGTGCATTATCTTGCTGAAACATGAGGTGATGTTCATGGATGTATGGCACAACAATGGGCCTCAGGATCTCATCACGGTATCTCTGTGCATTCAAAATGCCATCAATAAAATGCACCTGTGTTCTTCATTCATAACAGATGCCTGCCCATACCATAACCCCACCACCACCATGGGCCACTCGATCCACAACATTGACATCAGCAAAGCGCTCACCCACACGACGCCACACACGCTGTCTGCCATCTGCCCTGAACAATGTAAACCGAGATTCATCCGTGAAGAGAACACCTCTCCAACGTGCCAGACGCCATCGAATGTGGGCATTTGCCCACTCAAGTCTGTTACGGGGACGATCTGGAGTCAGGTTAAGACCCCGATGAGGACGACGAGCATGCAGTTGAGCTTCCCTGAGACGGTTTCTGACAGTTTGTGCAGAAATTCTTTGGTTATGCAAACCAATTGTTTCAGCAGCTGTCTGAGTAGCTGGTCTCAGACGATCTTGGAGGTGAACCTGCTGGATGTGGAGGTCCTGGGCTGGTGTGGTTACACGTGGTCTGCGGTTGTGAGGCCGGTTGGATGTACTGCCATATTCTCTGAAACGCCTTTGGGACGGCTTATGGTGGAGAAATGAACATTCAATGCCCAGTAATGTTAATTTAGTGTCATTATTTTATCACACAGCGATAAACTGTTTTAGTGCTGACAACATCGCTAGTTTTCCCACTTCATGTTAACCGCACGGACAGCAGCACATCCGCTGTGCTGATAAACAAATAATCCATCCATATATTTGCTGCATCCTTGTTTAAGCTGCAGGGTTCAAAGTGCAAGAAAAAAGTGGCAGCTTCTAGTCCGGCAATTATGGTATTAAATTTTTTCCATCCCGCCCAAGCAGGACAAGTTCCTTTGTGACACTTGACTCTGACTCTTGCACCTGTTTCATCTCCCCACAGGGTGACAGAGCACCTATCAGAGCACCTGTCCCAAGATCTGTCAGAGGACCGATCTGAAGACCTGTCAGAGCACCTGTTGGAGCACCTGATGGAGAATGTGACATGGAACAGTCCTGTTCTTCTGCTGGAGGGCTTCTCTCTCCCTCCTCTCCTCTCTCTCTGTGTGTTTGTGTGTTTGCTCCTCTCCTTCCTCTTCGTTGTCGGTGCTAACACGTTGATCGTGTGCGCCGTGATCTACAATCGGCATTTGCACACACCCATGTACTTCCTCATTTGTAACCTGGCCGTCATCGACGTGCTAGCTAACGTTAACATGCTGCCATGCCTCCTGGTAGACATGCTGTGGCCACCGCCCTTGCGCCTCATCACGTACGCAGAGTGTGTGGTGCAGGCGTTCTGGGGCCACCTCCTGGCGACAGGTGTGAGGACGGTGCTGATGGTGATGGCATTTGACCGTTATGTGGCAGTGTGTTTGCCGCTGCATTATGCCTCCATTATGAGCCCGCGGATGTTAGCAAAGCTGCTGGTCGCGGCGTGGACCGCAGCACTCGTCCTGGTGTCTGTGCTCATTGGGCTCACAGTGCGTCTGAATCGCTGCCGCCTGCTGATAGTCGGGTTGTTCTGCAGTAACGCGGCGCTCTTTGCTTTATCGTGTGAGAGCATTTATGCGAATAACATGTACGGTTTGACTTTCACCGCAGTGCTGTATGTGACGTCGGCGGGCTCCATGGTGCTAACCTATGGCAGCATCATCATGGTGAGTGTGCGACGCGACCGCGCTCTGAACCCTAAGGCCCTGCGCACCTGTCTGTCGCACCTGCTGGTCTACTTCTTGACGCTCCTCAGCGGTTTGACCTTGATCCTGTTCACACGTTTTCCAAAACTACAACAGGAGCGCCTCCTTGCCAGTGCCCTCTACTATGCCCTCCCTGGGTGCCTCAATCCGCTCATCTACGGCCTGCAGTCACACGAGATACGGAAATCTGTGTGCGCATTGTTCCAGGGGAGAGTTCAGAGCGCTCGCACTGAGAAGAAGTGACACGTGACACTTTTATCTAAACTGAGCCTTTTGTTCTGAAGGGATTTTTCTGATTAATAAATATGTATGAAAATGTGTTGTTGTTTGTCTGATGTCTTGCCCAAGGACACTGGGATGGGGATCTTACCATCGACATAAGCCCCTCTGTCTGATGAGGCTCACGTCACAGTTAAACTGGTAAACTGGAGTTTTCCGGTTCAACCCTCCTATTCCTCTATCCCGCTATTTAGACAGTGACAGTACTTCCTGTGTACTTTATCTCCAATCGTCTGTTAAAAATCCTGTATCTGAAGTATTGCACCACATTTCCCAAACACAGTAACACAGTTTTGAAGTCCAGAGCTCTGATCTTTGAACGTTCAAAGTGAGTGGTTTTACAGTAGACAGGAAACAGCTGATGCCATCGTGCTCACAGCTTTATATCCTGCGCAGCCTTGGGTCTGGGGTGTGCACTTTTTGTCACACATTTAAAAAATTGTTTAGGAATGAAAGGAATGTAGGAATGTAGTTTGTAGTGGCCTTAAGCTGTTTTTAATTTTACATTTCAAACGTGCGATCGCGCTGATGTGCCCGTGTCCATGACCGAACCCGTCACTCAGCACCATGGACGGCAATAGAGGCGCCTGGGTAGACGAGCAACTCTTTCAAAACCAAATAAATGACGTGTCAGAATAGCAATACCAAAAAGTGTCAGAAAACCAGCCTGTCTAAATAGAGACATGCCATAATAGTGGTATGTCTAAATACAGGCATGTCGGAATGAAGGGATGTCGGGCTGGCGACCCCGAGTTTTCCATGTAGATGACAAATAGAGGGATTCTGTTTTACAACTCAGTGCTATGTTTTGTATATTTGTACTTTTATTTTGAACTTTTTTCCACAAACTGCCACTTAACTGATGTAATCCTATGATAAATATTGACCACAGGTATGATCCCAGCAAACCAAATAATAATTAGACAAACGTGTACCTGTCATATGACCTTTAAGACAATAAAAATCAGGTACAGCACCTATTATGCATCACCTATTATGCAGTTTCATTCTCACGTTTAACATACAAACACTATATATATAGCACTCTGTTCCAACTTGTGATGTCATGTGGTTATACAAGATGTGCTCCATTGTGTTTTTAAATTCATCATGAGGTGGAACAGAGCATTTTAAACTTTGTAGCTGTAAACAAGTGCGAATGAAACAACACACAACTCTGAGTATGTTTTGGAGGATCTAATATCTAATATGTGTGACAGTGAGCTTGGAGACCATCCCTCTGAATCCACGGCGGACATCTTTGGACTGAAGTCCATAGATGAGCGGGTTGAGGCCGCTGGGGAGGAGATGGTACATGATCGTGATCAACTTCCTCTCCTGCGTGAGCTGTGGGAACCTGTGTAACGTGATAATGAGCAACCCACTGCACAGGAACACCAGGTAGGACAGCAGGTGCGTGGAGCAGGTCTGGAGTGCCTTACGGTTAAGAGACGTACTCTTAGAGGTCAAACACGCCACCGTGATCTTAGTGTAGGTGAAGACAACGGAGCCGATGGAGCTGGAGAACAGAATGACTGTGAAGCTCAGGCCGTAGATGTTGTTGATGTAGGTGCTTTCACAGGAGAGTTTGAACAGAGACGCGTTATTGCAGTAGAGACCAGAGACCAGAGATCGGCACATCGACAGTCTGAGCGTGAGCCCGATCAGAACCGCCACAAACACAAACGCCACGCCCCACGCCCACACTGTCAGTCTCACCAGCGTCTGGGCACTCATGAGGGCGGAGTAACGCAACGGCAAGCAGATGGCCATGTAGCGGTCGAACGCCATGATCATGAGGATGGTGTAGCCGGTGGTGTTGAACAGGGCCACAAGGAAGGCCTGGACCACGCAGCTGTACAGGTGAATGTGACGCAGAGCGGGGGGGCGGAGCATGTCATAAAGGAGGCGGGGCATTACCGTGGTGTTGCCCAGGAGGTCGTTGGTGGACAGGTTAAGGTAGAGCAGGTACATGGGCTCATGCAGAGAGCGTTCCCTGATGATGAGGAAGCACATGCAGAAGTTTGAAGAGAGAACGAAGAGGTAAGCGAAGAGAAGGAGCAGGAAGACGGGGAGTAAGGAGTTGGAGTCCAGGGTCAGACCCTCCACCAGGAGGTCCAGACTCTCTGAGATGTTGGACATCACACTGAGGAGAGAGCGGAGAGGAACACATTGAGAGAGATGGTTAAAGCAGACCTACTCTGCAAAATGGACTTTTCAGAGCTTTTAACCATAGCTATAGCCGTTTCCTTCTCTCTGAAATGCTGAAGTTGTATTTAGAGTGATTCATGCATGTTTGAGCAAACTTTATTCTCCTGTATTCAAGTCGTCATTGATCTACGCCATTATCACCTCCACCAGTACACAGCCAGTGCGCACTTCCTTCCCCAGTTTTATTTTCTTAAATGAACATAATCAGCTACTCACTGGTGTGACGTGCAGCTATCGATGCTGTTATCTCTGCAACATTCATATTTCTTTGGTTTGGTAATGGATGTGTAATAATGTGCAAAGGCCAAAATGCTATAGCGTAAACTGTAGAATATCTGACCTCTTCAAAACTACTGAAACTAGATACTCATTTGAGTAGGTGACGATATTCACAGAACAGAAATGAACCTTTCCTGAAAAGCTTTGGAATGATCAAGCTTAAAACCACAGAGAAATTCTACGCCCATGGAGCACGATGGAACCTACCTGAACGACTGAGGACACACAGATGTGAGACCATATGGTGATACAAAAGAACATACTCCTATTTAATGCTGACAGTCACATTCTATTGTCTAAATGTTGTTTTAATTATTGTGATATTGGAATCGGTTGTGAGTATCAAGTCTTTTCCACGTTTGAAATTTTAGTATCGTGACAACACTATTAAGAATTCACACAGCTCATTTTTATTGTGCAAGGTGTGTCTGGTGTTTACTTTACTTTAATGTTATACAAAACCTAAATAAAAATTTTAGCTACAATAAAGAACATCTACAGTTTATTACTCTGCTTCCTCCTCTTTCACTTATTAGTTCATACGTGCAAAAAAAAGTCAAGAATAATATGAGATACAGTCCAATATCCATCCATCCATTTTCTTCCGCTTTGTCCGAGGTCGACAGGCAGCAGCATGAGCAGGGAGGCCCTACACCACGTTAAAGGTCCTATATTATGCGACATTGACTCTTGTGAGCTTAAAGCCATGTTATAATGTGGTTACCTCCTCAAAAACATCCGTGGAATTGTTTTGTTTCATTCACAGTTTGAGTAACCCTTTATTACATTTTTTTCAATCGCTTTTTATCTATAGAAAATCGACACTGGCAAAACAGCTCAGACAAACAGAATTTTAGTTCAACAAAACCAAATCTTATCTCTGCAAAATGCAGTTTTTTCATTCAGAACTGATCAATCATTTCCTCAAAGCAAGTTTTACCATCAAAACCCTCAGACTTCCTCATGTGTTTGTCTTTACTCTTTCATTCATTTGACTGACTGTAGTTCAGACACAGATGAGTTTTGGACTGGAACGGCTGTAAAAAATGTAATTAAAAAGTAAAAGTACACATCACAAACTAGATTTCGTGGTATGTGATCAAACATATATTTATGCTGAAGAAAACACCGCCTTTGTGATATGTAATGGGAAATTCAGACAAGACATTTACTCCATGTCAGTCTGGCTACCAGTCAATCAATCAATCTTCATTTATAGAACTCTTTTCATTTAAAAAAAACACTTGTACATACTCTATGTATGTGTCTGTATTCATCCACTCTCTACTCTCTGAGGTCCCTCTCCCTGTTTCATTCATGTATGAAAGCCTTTGTTGATTTATTTTGGGGGGCCACAAACTTTGATTCGAGGCCCCTTTCTATATTGAAAGTGACAGAGTTCAGACCAAAGTCCTTTGCCACATGAGAGCAGAGCTGTAGTATTGAAAAAATAAGATGAATTGAGAGCTGTGCCTGAGCGCCTGAAAACTGTGTGAACTGAAGACAAATGTTCGAAATAATCTGAGCACCTGAGGCTCTGTTCAGATACAGGTTTGAATCAAATGACCTGGAATTTACACCAGGAGCATCAGCAGCACGAAATGTCGGCAGAGCCGTATACAAGCGGAGTTTTCAAAGCTTCAAGGCAGGAGAGCTGCTCCTGTGATGCCACATCCATGAATTCTCACGTGTTAACACATAACATTTTATATTGTTTTTGTATTCACTGTTGATTGGATGAATTATGTTTTAAATCACAAAACAAATTTTGACAACAAGAGAGACGATGCTTTGCAGTGATAACAAGCCGTATCGGTGCCACTCACATTATTGAATCTACTCACCAATTATCTTTAGTTTTCTGCACGACGCACCTTTTCCTTCAGAAGTTGTTCTTGTGAAGTTGCTGTCTGATGCCGTAAAGTGTTTTATATTTATCCTCCGTAGCTGTAAACTTTCCGTAGTCCTTCCGAGTCAATCCCCGAGCTCCTGATGCGACGCACCATGTTTATGCGACTCTATTGGTTTTAGAGAACGTATTTTGAAAGCGCATCAGAAGTTTGTTTTGAAACCACAAGCTTATTGCCTGCCTTGCCCCTGCCAAAAAGCCCAGAGACGCTCTGTTGATGCTACAAAATTAGAACTCCAACCTATTTTGATGCGCGTATGACACCGCTGTTGTAAAATGTCCAACCGATTAAAATGGGCAGCCAAACCTGCTGCTCGTGTGCTGCTGCGCTTATGCTGTTCCTGCTTTGGTGTAAATTGGGGGTGATTTAAATGAACCAAGTTTCAATAAATGTTCTAAAATTGTAAACTATAAACCAGCATAAACACATTTTATTTAAAAGACATTTCATTAAACAAATAAAGTCATGATTTTACCTGTCAGCACCTGTCACAGATCCTCCTCTGCACCTGTTGCTCTGTTCCAAAACTTTTATAATCACTACGACTCCTGTATAGAGGATATGAACATTAATAACAGACCAATCAGATGCCTTCTTTCGCCAAGATCACTCCTGCTAGAGCTAGCAACAGGTTTGATTGACAGCTATCGCATCTTATACACTCAACAAAAATATAAACGCAACACTTTTGTTTTTGCTCCCATTTGTCATGAGATGGACTCAAAGATCTAAAATTCATTCCAGATACACAATATTACCATTTCTCTCAAACATTGTTCACAAATCTGTCTAAATGTGTGATAGTGAGCACTTTTGCTTTGCTGAGATAATCCGTGCGACATCAAGATGCTCATCAGACACCATGATTAGTGCACAGCTGTACCTTAGACTGTCCACAATAAAAGGCCACCCTGAAATGTGCAGTTGTTGCTTTATTGGGGGTCTGGGGACTCAGAACCAGTCAGTATCTGGTGTGACCACCATTTGCCTCATGCAGTGCAACACATCTTCTTCGCATAGAGTTTATCAGATTGTCAATTGTGGCCTGTGGAATGTTGGTCCACTCCTCTTCAATGGCTGTGCGAACTTGCTGGATATTAGTGGGAACTGGTACGCGCTGTCGTATACGCCGGTCAAGCACATCCCAAACATGCTCAATGGGTGACATGTCCGGTGAGTATGCTGGCCATGCAAGAACTGGGACATTTTCAGCTTCCAAGAATTGTGTACAGACCCTTGCAACATGGGGCCGTGCATTATCTTGCTGAAACATGAGGTGATGTTCATGGATGTATGGCACAACAATGGGCCTCAGGATCTCATCACGGTATCTCTGTGCATTCAAAATGCCATCAATAAAATGCACCTGTGTTCTTTGTCCATAACAGATGCCTGCCCATACCATAACCCCACCACCACCATGGGCCACTTGATCCACAACATTGACATCAGCAAAGCGCTCACCCACACGACGCCACACACGCTGTCTGCCATCTGCCCTGAACAATGTAAACCGAGATTCATCCGTGAAGAGAACACCTCTCCAACGTGCCAGACGCCATCGAATGTGGGCATTTGCCCACTCAAGTCTGTTACGGCGACGATCTGGAGTCAGGTTAAGACCCCGATGAGGACGACGAGCATGCAGTTGAGCTTCCCTGAGACGGTTTCTGACAGTTTGTGCAGAAATTCTTTGGTTATGCAAACCAACTGTTTCAGCAGCTGTCTGAGTAGCTGGTTTCAGACGATCTTGGAGGTGAACCTGCTGGATGTGGAGGTCCTGGGCTGGTGTGGTTACACGTGGTCTGCGGTTGTGAGGCCAGTTGAATGTACTGCCATATTCTCTGAAACGCCTTTGGGACGACTTATGGTGGAGAAATTAACATTCAATGCCCGAGCAACAGATCCGGTTGACATTCCTGCTGTCAGCATGCCAATTGCACGCTCCCTCAATGCTTTCGCCATCTGTGGCATTTTGCTGTGAGACAAAACTGCACATTTCAGAGTGGCCTTTTATTGTGGACAGTCTAAGGTAGACCTGTGCACTAATCATGGTGTCGGATGAGCATCTTGATGTGGCACACCTGTGAGGTGGGATAGATTATCTCAGCAAAGCAAAAGTGCTCATTATCACACATTTAGACAGATTTGTGAACAATGTTTGAGAGAAATGGTAATATTGTGTATCTGGAATTAATTTTAGATCTTTGAGTCCATCTCATGACAAATGGGAGCAAAAACAAAAGTGTTACGTTTATATTTTTGTTGAGTGTATATATAATCTCTTCCTCTCCTCCGCGGGTTCTCTCTCTCACCCTCATCAGCTCGGGTCCTCAACCAGAGGCCTGGGAGCTTGAGAGTTCTGCGCAGTATCTTTGGTGTCCCCAGTACTGCGCTTTTCTGGACTGAGATGTCCGTTGTGCTTCCTGAATCTGCAGTAACCACTCATCCAGTTTGGGGATCACGGCCCCGAGTGCTCCGATCACCACAGGCACCACCGATGCTTTCACCTTCCAGACTCTCTCCAGCGCTTCCTTGAGCCCCTGGTATTTCTCTAGTTTCTCGTGTTCCTTTTTCCTGACATTACCATCACTTGGTATTGCAATGTCCACCGCCACGGCTTTGTTCTCTCGCTTATGCAGAACCACGATGTCTGGTTGGTTTGCCATCACCATTCTGTCAGTCTGTATCTGAAGTCCCACAGGATCTTGGCTTGGTCATTCTCCACAATCTTTGGAGGCGTTTCCCACCTTGATCCTGGGGTTACTTGGTTATGTCGCTCCATGTACGCTTTCCCTGCCTGCATCTTACACCCTGCAGTTATGTGCTGGACTGTCTCAGGCACTTCTTTGCACAGCCTACACCTTGGGTCTTGTCTGATGTGGTAGATCTGGGCCTCTATTTTGCTCGGGTACTCAAGGCCTGCTCCTGTGCAGCCAGGATGAGTGCCTCCGTGCTGTCCTTCAGACCAGCCCTCTCCAGCCATTGGTAGGATTTCTTGATATCAGCTACTTCAGTTATGTTCCGGTGGTACGCCCCATGTAGGGGTTTGTGCTGCCATGATGGTCCCTCCAGCACCTCTTCCTCTGCGCCCCACTGTCTGAGACATTCTCTGACCACGTCATCAGTCTGGGCCTTGTCACTGATGTACTTGTGGAGCTTGGATGTTTCATCCTGGACAGTGGTTCCCACACTCACTAGTCCTCGGCCTCCTTCCTTCCGGCTCGTGTACAGTCTCAGGGTGCTGGGGATGGAACCTTCCATGCATGGTCAGGAGCTTTTGTGTCTTAACATCTGTGGTCTGTATCTCCTCTTTTGGCCAGTGCATGATTCCTGCTGGGTCTGATCACTGGCAGGGCGTAGATGTTTATTGCCCAGGACTCGTTTTTGCCATTATGCTGACTTCTTAGGACTTGTCTTAAGGGTTGTAGGCATTTGGCTGTAGCTGCTTTCCTTGTTGTTTCTTTGAATTGCCATTTGGTTGTGGGATCCCAAGGTACTCATAATAGTCCTCAGTGTCTGCTATTGCTCCTTCTGAGAATGAGGCCCCTACAGTGTGGACTATAGACATTAGCTACAGACATTTGCTACAAGTTTTTTATGCATATGTGGCAGCAAATGTGGCAGGAGACCTTCCAGAGGAAACACTTTGAGGGATTGGATTTTTCATCCCCAACCAAAACACCAGAGTGAAGTAAGAACAAGGCCTTTTCTGTTGTGTTCACCTGGCGCCCCCTGGAGGCTGCTGTGATGCTGCAGGACACAGAGGAGGGACACTTTTGGCTCTTCCACAGGATCTGCTGACCCTCCCTGACCAATCCTCCTGTTACACTGCACTGAGACCTTTGACTGACACAAAGACGACTGAGATGTGCAGTGTAAATGTTGCAACAACATTAACAGTCTGCAAGAGCAAAACCTGAATTTCCCCTGAGATTAATAAAGTATCTGTCTCACTCTGTGAGTAATTAGGATGTTGGGATGCATTAGGAAAGTGAGAAATAACTTTAGACCGCTGCAAAGAGTTCAAAATATATATTTTCTTAACATTTTCAAAGTTTCTATGATAAGTTAGACGACTCAGTTCATTTCAGCAGGTTGGACTTGGGCACCATCGCCGTTATCTAGTAACCATAATGTAAACAAGGGCCAAAGCTTGTTCAAGTAGTGCAATAGTTAGAAATAAATGACAACACCTTTATTTATTTATATGAAAGTTTAAATGGTCAGAAAAAGTTTTCCGTGCAGATGACATAGGTAGAGGGATTCTGTTTTACAACTCAGTGCTACTTCCTGTATTTTTGTACTTTTATTTTCAACTTTTCCAACAAACTGCCACTTAACTGCACCTTAAAGGGCTCATATTACACTGTTTCATCCTCACATGTTTACACACAAATCCTGCATATTTAGATTTCTTCTCTCAAACAATAAACACTACAGGATGTGCTCCACTGTGTTTTTAAACTCAACAGAGCATTTTGATCTTTGTAGCTGTAAACAAGTGTGAATGAAACATAACTCTGAGTATATTTTGGAGGAGGTACACAATTTTAAAAGGGCTAAAAGCTCAGTAATCCATTTTGTGTAAAATATGAACTTTTAAAGTTAGTTTTCTAATGTCTCTGTGTGACAGTGAGCTTGGAGACCATCCCTCTGAATCCACGGCGGACATCTTTGGACTGGAGTCCATAGATGAGCGGGTTGAGGCCGCTGGGGAGGAGATGGTACATGATCGTGATAAACTTCCTCTCCTGCGTGAGCTGTGGGAACCTGTGTAACGTGATAATGAGCAACCCACTGCACAGGAACACCAGGTAGGACAGCAGGTGCGTGGAGCAGGTCTGTAGCGCCTTACGGTTCAGAGACGTACTCTTAGAGGTCAAACACGCCACCGTGATCTTAGTGTAGGTGAAGACAACGGAGCCGATGGAGCTGGAGAACAGAATGACTGTGAAGCTCAGGCCGTAGATGTTGTTGATGTAGGTGCTTTCACAGGAGAGTTTGAACAGAGACGCGTTATTGCAATAGAGACCAGAGACCAGAGATCGGCACATCGACAGTCTGAGCGTGAGCCCGATCAGAACCGCCACAAACACAAACGCCACGCCCCACGCCCACACTGTCAGTCTCACCAGCGTCTGGGCACTCATGAGGGCGGAGTAACGCAACGGCAAGCAGATGGCCACGTAGCGGTCGAACGCCATGATCATGAGGATGGTGTAGGCGGTGGTGTTGAACAGGTGTGAGAGGAAGGCCTGGACCACACAGCTGTACAGGTGAATGTGACGCAGAGCGGGGGGGCGGAGCATGTCGTAAAGGAGGCGGGGCATTACCGTGGTGTTGATCAGGAGGTCGTTGGTGGACAGGTTAAGGTAGAGCAGGTACATGGGCTCATGCAGAGAGCGTTCCCTGATGATGAGGAAGCACATGCAGAAGTTTGAGGAGAGAACGAAGAGGTAAGCGAAGAGAAGGAGCAGGAAGACGGGGAGTAAGGAGTCGGAGTCCAGGGTCAGACCCTCCAGCAGGAGGTCCAGACTCTCTGAGATGTTGGACATCACACTGAGGAGAAAACGGAGGGGAACACGTTGAGAGAGATGGTTAAAGCAGACCTACTCTGCAAAATGGACTTTTCACAGGGTTGCCGTGGGGTCTTAAATGTCTTAAAAACGTCTTAAATTTCATGTTCCTAAATGTTCCTAAATGACCGCAGTCTTAAATTCTGTTGTCCAAGTCTTATTCTTGTCACAAAGGTGTCATGAGCCTATTTTTTTGTATTCTCAACTGGGCTGCAGTGCAATGTGAGACAAGACAATGTGAAAATTTTGTTTGTCTTGTTAGAATGTTATAAATGATTTCTGGCCATTTTACAAGCAATGCATATGACTATAAATGAGTTCTGAATGAGATTTTATAATAAAAGAATTTTTTGTTATTTAAAGCAGTGAGTAATGGTCATTATTAGAATTGTATCTGGTGTTTTTCGCCCACATGGGTGCGATGTTGGTCTTAAAGCGGTCTTAAAAAGGTCAAACAATTAATAAAAAAAAAATCTGATTAATCACAGTGACAATAAAAGGCATTCTATTTTATTCTATCTTTGCAACATTCATATTTTGTTTGGTAATGGATGCAAAGGCCAAAATGCTATAAAGTGTGAACTGTAGAATATCTGACCTCTTCAAAACTACTGAAACTACATACTCATTTGCGCAGGTGTCAATATTCACAGAACAGAAATGAACCTTTCTTGAAAAGCTTTGGAATGATCAAGCTTAAAACCACAGAGAAATTCTACACCCATGGAGCACGATGGAACCTACCTGAACGACTGAGGACACACAGGACATATGATAATGACATATGACGTCTGATAATAGTTTTAATCAGCACAGTTGCTGCCGTGTTAAAAGGCACTGTTTGGAAAGAATCTGTTCAGGTACATAAATGTACATTTATAGTACAAAATCGTTCTGTATATGCAGTGAATATCTCACATAGATATCAGCGGCTTATAGCCCGGTTGCAGCTTGTATATACTTTTTTTTTTTTTTTAATAGAGTGGATATATACCGGTGCCTCTATAGTCCGGAAAATACAGTACTCCTTATTACTGTCCTCTTTCACTTGTTAGTTCATCTGTGAAAGAAATATATCAATAATAGTTTTTTTCTCAATCGTTTTAGCACATTTTTTGAAACTTTAGTGGGATCATTTGATTCAAGCCTGTATCTGAACAGAGGCACACATGCTCAAATATTCTGGGACATTTCTCATCCGTTCACACAGTTCTCAGGCTCTCAGGCACAACTTTCATTCAGAAACACACAGGCAGTTTGTTTTTTCAATACTGCAGGTCTGTTCTAAAGTGGTAATTTAGGTCTGAACTCTGTCACTTTCAATATAGAAACTCAACCAGAACCTCAAATCGAAATGTGAGCACCAAAAATCTCACAGGAATGAACTTCACATGAGTCAAAACAGGATCTCAATTGTGCGCAGACATTGAGTGCATGTAAAGATTTTCAGAGATGTACAGTTCTAGTTTGATTTTCAAGAACACAGCACATGTTACAGTACAAAAGTGTTGATGTATTTGCTGTTCCAACATCTTTCAATATTTGTGATCAAATACGGCAAAATCTACTTAACAATTGTCATGTACTTTTATATTTCACATAATAATAATAATAATGATGATAATAATGATAATAATAAATCGAACCCGCAACCTTCTTGCTGTGAGGCCTGTGTTGCCTCTCAGCCACCGTGCCGTAATAATAATAATAATACATTTTATTTATTAGGCACATTTCTGGACACTCAAAGTTGCCTTACAACAACATAAACACATTAAGTACGATTAAAACATAAAATTAAAAGCCTACGGTTAAAGTGGGACAGTATTTAATTGATTTATTGTATTTAGTGTTGTATTTTTCACAATCCAGACAGGTTTTTCTGAACAAGAGCTGTGCCAAAGAGCCTGAGAACCGAGGAAAAATGTTCAGATACATGTTTGAATCAAATGATTAAACTAAAATAAGTTTTCAAAAATGTTGCAAAACTGTAAACTATAAACCAGTATAACCACTTAAAACACAGTTCATTAAATAAATAAAGTTTTTAGAGTTTTTACCTGTCAGCACCTGTCACAGATCCTCCTCTGCACCTGCTGCTCTGTCCCAAATCTTTTATAACACCGTGTCTCCTGTACAGCAGATACGAACATTAATAACAGACCAATCAGATGCCATCTTTCCTCGAGATCACTCCTGCCAGCCTTAGTAACATGTTTGAGTGACAGCTTTTTCACTTGCTCTGCCCAAACTCACAGCACCTTTATTACTCACATAATTTAGGTTTTTATTACCATTTAATAGTATTTTGTGCTTTGCTGTTACATTATACTGTGAGTTACTGTGCCCAAGTCATTTCCCTTGTAGATCATCTGTTTCTCGGAGCAGTTGGTCCCTTTACATTGTGTTTGAAGTAGGGAATACAAGGGAGTACAAGCTTTGTTCATCAAGGCCCCATACATCAAAACACTGACAGAGCAGAAGGCCAATTGAAGGCCATAGACTAGTAGTCGTGTACATTTCCTTGTACACACAAGTGGGAGATTTTTATGTAATAAGGTCAGATTTGGGCTCAGGTCTTTTAATTTACGTTTTATATTTTAAAAAATGTTTATCGCTGTATTTCTTTGTACTGATATACACCATGTTGCCAAAAATATTCTCTCACCTGCCTTGACTCACATTTGAGCTTAAGTGAAGTGACATCCCATTCTTAATCCATAAGTCACACTGGTGTTGGATGAGAAGGCCTGGCTCTGCTTCATCCTAAAGGTGTTCTATCGGGCTGAGGTCAGGACTGCGCAGGCGTCAAGTTCATCCACACCAAACTCTCACTCATGTCTTTATGGATCTTTGTGCACTGGTCACAGTCATGTGGAAGAGGAAGGGGCATTAACAAACTGTTCCACAAAGTTGGGACATGGAATTGTCCAAAATCTCTTGGTCTGCAGAAGCATTCAGAGTTCCTTTCACTGGAAATAAGGGGCCAAGGCGAGCTCCTGAAAAACAACTCTACACCATAATCCTCCTCCACCAAACTTTACACTGAGCACAGTCAGACAAGTACTGTTCTCCTGGAACCGCCAAACCCACACTCGTCCATCAGACCGTGACAGGTCCCTCCAGAGAAGGCATCTCCACGGCTCTAGAGTCCAGTGGTGGTGCTTTACACCACTGAATCTGACACTTTCATTGCACTTGGTGATGTGTGGCTTGGATGCAGCTGCTCAGCCTTGGAAACCCATTCCATAAAGCTCTCTTTGCACTGTTCTGGAGCTCACCTGAAGGTCACACGAAGTTTGGGGCTCTGTAGGGATTGGCTCTGCAGAAAGTTGGCGACCACTGTGCACTGTTGCTGTCATTCTCAAACACTTCCTCTTTGTTATAATCCCACTGACAGTCGACTGTGGAATATTTAGGAGTGAGGAAATGTAACGACTGGACTTGTTTCACAGATGGCATCATATCACAGTACGACGCTGGAATTCACTGAGCTCTTGAGAGCGACACATTCTTTCACACGTTTGTAGAAACACTCTGCAGGCCGAGGTGCTGGATTTTATTCACCTGGGGCCATGGAAGTGAAGGAGCACCTGATTTTGATTATTTGGAATGGTGAGTGAAGATTTTTGGCAGTATACTGTGTATTGTGCTTCAAATTTTTTTTACTGTCAGGCCGAGAGTTCAGTGCTTCAATTGTTGATTCTGTAGAAATCTGCGTTTATGTTCATTATTCACATTTTTGCGTGTAATCTGCCATGTTTGCTTTGACATGAATGCAGCCGGCTTCACTGTGCTGTTTATTATTATCATAGATTCTTGTCTTTAACAGCTCTGCTTAAATCCCCCTTGGGTGTAAATTAATTTGTATTGCCTGAGTCTCTCACTGAGTCCGGTCTGTCCCTCAGAGCTTTGAGCCCAGGGTCTGGGAGCTGTGATATGGAAGCTGTCCTCTGGGGGGCACTGGTCATTAATTTAATTAACTCCGGACAAACTGGTCCCACTGACACATGAGGCTTTTAGCGGACTGCCCCAATGGACAATATCTTTTAGTCATTTAATGTCAAAGGGAAAAGACTGAAAATACCTGTGTTGGCAGCCTCAGTTCTGTCAGTCTGTCCCAGGGCAGCGGTGGCTAGAACAGTGTTTTATCACCACCAAGTGAATGAAGAATGTGCTGTAGATTTTGCCTGTTAAATCCAGACTGATATTTGTTTATTTCAGTAACACATATGAAATGAAGGAGCTCATTGGTCATTCACGTTCATCATTTACAAACAAAATCGCATTTCTCTCACCTCAGACGGAGACTCGATCGCCGATGTCATTTCTAATCCCATTTATTTATGAGTGAATTATATTTTTTGAAAAACGCTTTAAAAAATACATTCCTGAACCATTTTTTTTCAACAACTTTCAGTTTCTCTTCTTCTTCACCGTCAGTAGTCGATCCTCACTTGTTGCTTCTGGGGGCTCGAGCCTCTCGCCATTAAAACGTTTCCAGACACTAATGAGTGAACCAGGCAGAGTGTTTTGTTTGTTAGACTCGTGGCTGTTGTAGGGCCAATGATTTTTCGTGATCGCAGAAAATGGACATAAAACGCGGAATCGTCAGTATGAAGCGGAATAGTCACGGAATTTATAAATTTCTTTAATTTTGCACAAAAAACGACCTGAATTCTTTTAAAATATTTGAAAAAGCGCCATGTAAAACTGGTAATCGATGTGCAGCAGACGTCTTTTTCCAGTTTCGGTATACATATAGACGAGACGCTCCTCCCGTACGCCGCACACACCACGTGTGGGTCGTGTCTTGTGGCGTTCTCTGCTTGGACACACCTCTGTGCACCTCTAAACCAGAACTAACACCAGGACTCACTAGGTCTAAAGCAGATCTAAATCAGGTCTAAAATTGTAATCTGTAGGGAAATACATTTTAAAAGTAACCTTGCCAACACTCTCAACAAAATTATCAAATGTGTTACAATGAAATGGAAATCAAACGGAATTCAAAATTTCTGAAACGGAAAATGTCAATTTTTGAAGTGGAAAATCATTGGCCCTACTGTTGTAAGATGGGTTAAAGTGGTGTTCAGCTTCTTCAGTGTGAAGCAAATTGGCGTTTTATGTGGAAGTTAAGAACTTGCCCCCATCACTACACTAGTTTGTTGCCTTGATAGACTCACTGCCACAGTGAGATCTCCACTGAGGAAACACTGATCTGTGCTGTTTTTTGGCTTCTGACAGAATTCCACCACCTCTAGCGACGGACTTTAGCTTCAAATGTGCCAGAGTTCAACTTTAACAACTGCCTTTTACTTTTTGTTTAGTAGAGATTGGCAGTTCCAGGCCAGAAACTATCCAAATAATTCTAGAGATTAAAAACACAGTGGAGCACTTCCTATATTACCACATGACTTCACCATATGGAGCAGAGTATTTTCAGTTTGAGAGAAGAACTGAGGAAATAGTAGGCCCTAAAATGTAAACTTTGCTCAGTGTTGTTGGTGCTTGATGTGGGAAGTTTACTGCAGTTTGAGGTAAAGTTAACTTGAAGTGGAACTGGCTGATGTAACGTCCTCTGGGTTTATCTTTATTATCGTTTAGCTCTTATTATTCCCCGGGGTCTTCCTATTAGATCATGTTTGTTATTGACTTGTGTTACTGTACCCATACCTCGGTCTCCCCTCTCCTCCTCTTCCCTCCATCGCTCCCACTCTCTCTTTGTTAGTTTCCTGTTTTTCTCCTTTCCTTTTTCAGTCTTTTCCTTCGGGGTTAATTAAGCTCCACAGACACGGCTCAGACTGGAGTGATCACAAATACACAGTTCCTCCGACTGCCAGTGAGGGGCGCTGTTCTCGCCTCGTGTTTTGCGGTGACGTATTTCCTCAGGACAATCAGAGACACAAAAGTATAGTGTAAGTCAATTAAATACAATCAATCAATTCAAATACTGTCTAATACATTACTAAATACTAAATACAAATAAAATACAACACTAAATACAATCAAACTGTCGGCTTTTAACTGTATGTTTTAATCGTACTTAATTTGTTTATGTTGTTGTAAGGCGAACTTGGGTGTCCAGAAAGGCGCCTAATAAAGAAAATGTATTATTATTATTTAGTTTATGCTTTATATCCTATACCAGTGCAGTGTTGTTTCAAACTCGATTTTGATACAACGAATATATATCGATACTCAATACTGATTCCGATACCACGATGATAATAAAAACACTCTTTATTTAGGCATTAGAATGTGATTTTCAACATTAAATGTTAGTACTTTGTTTTCTATTCCCATGTGGCCTTATATCCGTGTGATGCCAGTGGTTCCAGTATGTGCCAGTGTTCCATGGGCCTATAGAAGTCTATGTGCTCTTATACTTGTTCGGCTTTATAGGAAATGATTTAAGAAAATAAATACCGTACAATCCGTTGGAATTGGAATTTTTGTTGCGTTATCAGCGTAATAATATTATAAAACTGTAGATTTTTTTGTTCTTACGGGTGCTCCTGAGATTTGTTTGTGCAGAAGAACATTTTCAGTTAAGAAAAAGTTTTGTGAATGTCAAAAATGCTCGTAAGAAGGCCATAAGTACACATCTGTCTGTAAATACGTTACACGAATGAGGGCCAATGTGCTTTGTGGCTCAATGTTTATCGTGTGTATAATTCCTTTGCAAGTGGAGACATTTTTGCCATTTTTATGTAATAAGGTCAGAGGTTTGAGTAGCCAGGCTGGCACCATCTAGTGCCTCCGCTCAATTTCATTTCTCATCAGGAATCAGAAACACTCGGCAGTTTGCAAGAACCCCGGAAGTTGTAGTCGGCGCACCGGCCAATCAGAGAAGAGCTGTGAAGCCCTGAGGTCAAACTCCAGCGCCTCTGGGTCCTTTTGTGTCGAGCACAACAGGAAACAAAACGTCCACATGGATGTAGACGAAGCCAAACATTTTGTGTTGTCAACGATTCCCGACAACGAGGATTTAAAGCTGGAACAAAGGGAATGTTTGGTGAATTTTATAATACTAATAATAATACATAACACTTGTACAGTGCTTTTCATGATACACAAAGACACTCCACATAGATCAGGACAACCAAACACATGAATAAAACAGATAAACAGATGCAGTTATTTAAAGACAGTTTTCAGGGCAGTTATCAAGGGGAAAGGCGTTATTGCCCTTCTTCCTACAAGATTCGCTGTTGTGCCGGGATTACTTGGACACAACTGAATGTTCCAGCACATTACACACGTCACCACCAAACAGCAGCGATTGTTTAAGTAAAAAAAGTACCCGCCTACTGTCGAGCGAAACGGCTGATGAATCAGTTTAAGATTTGAGCTGGAGAGGGTTGAATAAATAACTTTTTCTTCATAATTATGGGTTCATTCTGCTGTTTATTTGTTGCAGCTCAGGTCTTTTAAATTATATTCTCTATTTAAAAATGTTTATCACTGTTTTTCTTTGTAGCGATATATATTGTGCTTCAAAATGTGTTGTTTTATTGTGTTATACTCAATTTTGATACTAATGAATATATACCAATACTCAATACCGAATCCGGTACTGTGATGATTAAAAAAACACTATTTATTTAGGCATTACAAATTGAGTTTCAACATTAAATGGGATACTAGTCTATCTGCTCTTATACTTATTCTGAAACAGCTCAAGATCATTGTAAAGCGATTCGGGCTCATTTTTGTCCTGTGAATGTGACTTTTTTAGTATCGATACCCACTCAAATGAGTATCTAGTTTCGATAATAATTTTAGCATTAATTAGTATCTGATTTTCCATCCTTCACTGTTTCTGGATTAAACCGAGAACTAAGAAACAAACTCAGCCAGACACAGGAAGAACATGCAGACAGAAAGGCCCCATCCTGTTGGGAATTGAACCAGGAACCTTTCCACTGTGAGGCGAGACTGTTATCCTAAGTCACCACACTGCATAAAACAGACGATTTAAAATACACTTTGAACAAATTTAACACAAAATCCAGATTAAACGTTATTCATAAACTTTAATTCTTTCAGTGACATAAAAACACACGGAGACAAAGTGAAAGTCATTTGCCGTTTGTCTCGTTTAATCCTACATTTCCCATGATGCCCGGCGGTTCATTAAAAGGTTTAATGTTTTAATTTGAAAGTCGCCCTCTTCAGGATGAACAAATGTACTTCAGGTTAAGTCTCTATTTCCCATGATTCCGTTCAAAGCAGTGACTGTGACTCAAACTTTACAAAGATGTTTAGTGCGCACATCACTATGGCCACGTTTACATGATGTTTTTTAATTCCAAATTAATTGTTCTGCATTAAATAGTTTGGAATTAAACTATTCTCCTTCAAGATTACATGGAAATAATAATTCTGAATTGATTTCCATGGAAAACTCGTTAAATCGTCTATTTAATTCTGCTCAGTGTTTGGGAGTCAGGAAGGGTTCTGATTGGACAGGGACAGAAACGTATTTCCGTCTTTGGGAAGAAAACCCACACTTCAGCTGCTCCCGGCTTTTCTGTCATCCCAGTTTGTCGTTACGCCGCCGACACAAACACAATCCAAACTTTTTCCGTGGTCGTTCTGATGATAATGAAGCAGCAGCTGGAGAATTCTCTCCTCACACTTTGCATCTGTGAGCTGAGGAGGAGAAGGGAAGAGTGTCGGAGAAGGAGGAAGAAGACAAACTGAGTCTGAGGCTGCCACACCTCAGCCCACTCCCACATCCCACTCACAAATCCAAAGATACATGGAGGAAAGTCCCAAGAGACGATTGGAGGAGCCGGATCGCGTCAGAAGGACGACCCAACGAGCACCAACCACCGGGATTATTTTGAAGAAGAAGAAACATTTACGTGATCAAGGAATAAATGAATTTGGCTTTAAAATCGGAATAAACACCCACTTGCTTCAGAACTAAACTTAATTACGAATAATCATTTTCATTATCATAGTCTTTTTATAGCGAGATTCATTTTTGGTCAGAATTTAATTATTTTTATTTGGAATTAAAGCTCTCATGTAAACACGGTATATGTCAGATAATACTGTGAATGAAAAGTCTGTTTCTGTGGTTTCGTGCACCAAAAGTATAAATAATAAATTGTAATAATAAAATCACAGCTACACTAATGTCATGTTAAAAAAAAAAAAAAAAGAGGTTAATAATACAGCAAGACGGATTCTCATTGGTTGGTGCACTGATCACAGAGCAGTGTTGATACTTTGCAGTTGATGTCGTTAACGTTCCCTGGAGGCATGATGCTAACTGCAGGCACTACTCTGTCTGAAGCTGTATTTGACTTAATCTGATTTTTTTTAGCACAACCTGATCTAGATCTAGACCTGATTTAGTTGGAACTACAACAAAGGTGAGCGGATTTGTGCAAGTCTCTCATGAATAAAATGTGAGTCAGAAAGTAGCTCTCAGCCAACCGCTTTTTTTAGTAAGTCACTTGTTGAAAAGCAAACACCTAACAGAGTTTTCAGACTATTTTAAGACTTCGTTAGCAGTGTGCGCGTTGTTTCTCCATGGGAACTGCTGAACAACTGCAGTAGCTCAGTTGGTAGAGCGTTTGTCCACTGATCTAAAGGTTGACAGTTCAAATCCACTGGCCCACAGGTTGGTGGTGCCATTTTAACTCCTACACATGAATGCTGCTGTTGTGTCCTTGGGAAAGACACTTAACTTGCCCCTAGTGTGAATGGGTGAGTGGTTCCTTGTTGTAAAGCGCTTTGAGTGTCTTGAAGGTCGAAAAGCTCTTAAAAAAAAAAAAAAAAAGATCATATAGAGGTAAAAATGAGCAAAAGGTGAAGCACCCGAGAACCAAAACAATGAGGGAAAATAAATGAATGTTTTGTTCGATAACAACATCCAAGTCTCACAGTACGATATTTATTGTGATATGGTGGGAAAGCTCACGATTATAAGGTGCACTGTAGATTTTTGAGAACATTAAAAGATTTCAAGTGCACCTTATAGTCCAAAAAATACGGTAGTAGTCGTAGTAGTTGTAATAGTAGTAGTAATAGGCTTTATCCACACTTACGTCACAAACCAGGAAGACGTTTGGAAAGATGCAATTACAACTTCCTCTGGGCTCTGTTTGCAGTAGTAAGTCTAATAAAATGTAGGGAAAATGAGAAAATGTCCCAGTTTTCTTCATTTCCACCTCATCGTAGCGTTACGTTATGTTTGGCGAATCAACATTTCCAACCGTACCTCCGTAGTTTTCATAATTTCCACTGATGCACAACTCCGAGCGCACTGGGTACATGTGATTAGAAGAGACGAGGATGCCAAATTCCAGATGGTTCCAAACTGCACATACGTCTGCAGTCTTCATTTTACCAGTGATCACATTTACAGGCTTCACACCCCTTTTCACTGACAAAATTTTAAAACTTTTCCATGACTTTTTCATGACCTAAAGTGAACTTTCCATGACTTTACAGCACCTACATATGTAGAATTGAGCAGACTTTAAGGGCTAAATATGAAATGTGAACTTTTTCCACTCACCTTATGGTTTGGTTTATATTTTTTGACATTCAAAATCCTGTCAGTGCATTTACTGCCATCTCTTTTAGACAAAACACCTTACTGTGTATTGTCCTGCTGGAGCGGCTGCGCAGACATTCAAATCATCAACAGCCTAATAAGAACTTTACAGAACCAAAATTCCATTACTTTTCCAGGCATGGAATATTACATTTTCAATTTCTATGACTTTTCCAGGATTTCCATGACCATTACTTCAGTGGGTTTGATCACAGTCTTGTCGAGTCCAGTGTCGGGAACTACGCCAGAAGTCGTCACATGTTTCCAAACGTCTTCCTGGTTTGTGGCGTTAGCGTGAATAGAGCCTATAGCCGTACTTCAAATACTCTTCCCAAGTATAAGTACACTCATGATGAAGACCATGATGAAGAAGATCCACATTAGGGCCCTGTCCAGGACTTTGGCCACTTTTCTCCAGTCTCCAATGAGCGTTTGTCCATCTTTCTGCTCCTGGAATGAGGCGGCGATGGAGGTCACGTCACCACGGAGTCGCCCCCAGGCTGCGTCGCCACTGAGGCAGCGTCCACAGCTGCCCCCGTGGACCCCCAAACCAATGTGGTGGCAGCAGCAGCGACAGCAAACACAACCCACGCTTCTGGACGATGCAGTGACATCTGGAAATCTGTCATTCTTTCCAACAAATTCCTTTTTTTTTCTCAAGTTTTCCGTTTCCCTGGAATCATCACAATCATTTAATTGTTTGTTTTTACCACAAACTCCTCCTGCGCCACTCTCCGAAGATGATTTACCGGGCACTTTTGCTTCAGTGGCCGATTTGTTGTCCTCCATTTCCACAATCACGGTCTCATTCCCCTCTACTGACCCACGTCTCACTTTATCTAACACTTCAGCATCTCCGCTTTCCACTTTCACTTTCTCAAAAACATCTCCGCCATCTTGATGTTCTTCTTGCTTTTCTCGCCCAAATTGTTCCATAATTTCCTCATCTTTAGCCTGCTCCTCTCGCTGAATCTTTGTGGCAGCAGTTTTCTCTTCTCGTCCTTTTTCTCGCCCATACCGCTCCATAGTTTCTTCATTTTTAACCTGTTCCTCTGCTCCGCTCACGTCTTCTCTCTCTTCCTGAATCTTTGTGGCAGAAATTTTGACCACTGCCTGTCCTAGATTGAGCGCCCCTCCTGTCTCCCTCCTCTCTGTCTCCCTGCAATTTGTGTTACTTAAATTTGTGTCTTTAAATCCAGTTTTTTGCTCTTTGGCCCTGTTGCAGATCGTGCTGTTCCTGATTTCTTGAGGTCTCAAAATGGAGTAACTGGTCTGGGTGAGGCTCTGTACTTGCCGGGAACAGATCGGATTTGTGTTTTCTGTTTTTTTCATGGTCACGGAAACTTGGTCATGTTTTGAGCCAGTGAGATCTTCCCAGCTGTGAGCGCCCTCTGCTGCCTATTGATAAAAGAGAAAAAGAGGAAGTCATTTACATATTTGATCAGGTCCAGTCCTGGTTTAGTCCTGTTCAGTACCTGGCTCTCCTCAGTCTCTTTGGTGCAGGTCTCTCCCAGCTCATAGACCAGACAGACCTTGTTCATGTACTCCAGAACCAGGACTCGTACCCAGTGTGGGACAGGTCTGGCCTCAGGTCCACAGTGATGAAGGTTCATGATGAAGATGGTCAGAGCTGTCGACGCTGTCACCATCGTCATCGTTGCGATGTAGTATTTACCTGGAACACAAAACCAGGAGACCAGGACTAAAGCAGGACTGAACCAGGAATTAATCAGGCTTAGACCAGGACTAAGGCTACGTTTACATGGAAACAGTCTGAAGCAAAAACACATGTGTTTTCATTGCCACTCTTATTCCACGTTCATATGAGCGTTTTGGGTGAGGAATTCTGCTGCACACGGAGACACAACACTTGCAGTTTGCCGATGTAGTACGCACACACGCACCGTATGGTTTAAGACCTGATTTTAGTCCTGGTTTAGTACTGGTTTAGTCCTGGTTTAGTTCTGGTTTAGTCCTGGTTTAGTTCTGGATTAGAGGCACACAGAAGGAGGCGCGGTGCCGTGCGTTCTCACGTTGATGACGATCATGAAGGTGTTTGTGGGTGTTTGTCGTGTCCCTCATGTCTCAGATCACTATAGGGCAGTGCTGGAGATGTCATGAGCTTATGCAGGTTGTTTTCACCATTGCTGATAGCTCTAGATGGATATTTCAGTTGAAGGCGATTTTATATTTGTAATTTTTGAATATCTCACGTCAGGAAAAGTGGGTGGACGGCGAACCCCCACGTACCACACCCACTACACCCCCGCGTACCACACCCACTACACCTCTGCGTATAACCATAGAACTATAGACACCCCTGTGTATAACCCAAGTTGAAGCTCTGCAATGTTTTTGTTTTTTTTCTGAACTGACTCATGCTCATGACGTAATCTCTACGCCACGACCCATGAAAACGCAGGTTTCCGTTTTCAACAACAACAGGTTGGAGCGTTTTCAAGGTTTCCACTCTGGAAGGCGTTTTCAGATTTTTGCGTTTTGAAACCCCCAAAACACCATTGCCGTCTAAATGATATGGACATCTGGAGAAATGTTTTGCATTTTCCACCCGTTACCATTGTTGTGTAAACGGCCCCTAAAGCAGGATTAGACCAGGACTGAACCAGGATTAGACCAGGACTGAACGAGAGCTAAAGCAGGAATAGAACAGGGCTAAACCTGGACCATATCAGCATTGAACCAGGACTAAACTAGGTCTAACCCAGGTCTGTCTCTCACCGATCAGAGGGACGCTTTCAGAGGGGGGCATGCTCTCGGCCACCAGCAGCTGAAACACGGTGAGCGCCAGCAGCACCGTGACACCCAGGGACACCTTCTCACCGCTTTCGGCCGGGAGATAGAACCCGAGCGGAGCCAGGAACGAGATCATCATGCAGGGCAGGAGCAGGTTGAAGATGTAGAAGGAGGCGCGGCGTTTGAGCTGCAGAGTGAACGTGATGTCCGGGTACGGGTCCGAGCAGCAGCCGTACAAGATCACGTTCTTCTTGGCAGGCATCCCCAGGACCTGAGAGAAGATACAAGAACTGAACCAGGACTGAACCTAAAACTTCTTCAGGCATGTTTTTGATTAGGGAAGTCACCTGTCGCTCCTCACCCGTGTCTCCTCACCTGCCTCTCCTCACCTGTCAGTTCTCACCTGCCACTCGACGTTGGGGACGAGGTCAGCAAGGTCGGCCGTGTCCAGCTCGATGTTCAGGTCCAGCTGGTTTCCGTTTTGAGTCCAGGAGCCGAAGGTCAGGATGCACTGCTGCAGGTCGAAGGGGAAGAACGCCACATCTACGGAGCAGGAGGACTTTGTGATGCTTGGCTGGTCCCACGTCACCTGACCGTCGCTGCGCAATGCCACATTCGTCTCCATGGAACTTGAGAACTCATCGTCAGCGCTAAGACGTGTGAGAAGATTAAACACATAAATGAGGTAAAGACATGACCCGTGACCAGCACCATTGAGTGGCCTGTAGATAGCACTGTGACCCAAATACATTTGTAATAATAATATAATATTTAAATGGAAATCAAACTCCTAAACATGACCACTGAAAGCTTGTATTGATCACAGGCTCCTGAAAATCTGTTGTTTAAATCCATTTTGTACTTTTTCTTAAAAGATTTTTCTGGGGGCGAGGACAGAGGAAGCGTATGGGGAGTGGGAGGACAGAGGAGGTGTCTGGGGAGGGGGAGACCTGTTGTACAGCACAATGTCGGGCTTCCACACGTAGCGGCTCGGGATGCTGATGGAGCCGAGTCCATCGTAATCGTCTTTGGACCAGGTTAGAAACGAGTCCATCCACACCTGCCGCACCCACAGGTACAGGGTAAGGATCTGGTTCCTCTCGTCCTGAAAGAGATGGAAGGGCATCTGACACATCTGACACAGAGGGCATATGTGTGGGAGGGCATCAGGGTGTTACCATGTCTATGATCTGGGACAGCGTGACCTGCAGCGTGACGTTGATGGCATTTTCTGTGTCCTCCACAGGACGCAGGGCACTGGTGTAGTTCACAAACAGGTCCCTGAAGAGCTGCTGAGCATAGCGCCCCCTGGCTGCCAGGCACACTGAAACACATTTATTTATTTCAGTTTTTTCAATTGATTTTGCACATTTTATAAACTTTTTATAAACCTGGTAAATCTTTTGCGCTCTTTGGAAAACTATTCACACAAGATACAAAACCGTTGCAAATGTTTGGGAAAAAAAAAGGTTTTGGCCAAATGTAACAGACTCTTGTAAAAACTCTTTGTGGTTAAAACATAAACACAGTCATTAGATTTATAAGTCTATGTAACCATCATCCAGACACTGTGAGAGAGTCATTTAGAACCAGAATTTTTAAGAACCAGAATTGGACAAACAAAACTTTTTGCAGCACAAAACAGCACAAACGATTGACATAGATTTTGTGTAGGTTTGAGTTTGATGGGGGCGACTTCACGCAGGTGTGAGATTGTGCAGTATTTAGGTACACAGACTATAGTACACGTAGAGTGTTAAAGCTGAAATCTGTGTACTTGATTATTGCGTTTTAGGTTCTGTAAAAATATGAAATTGAGACTTAATAATACTAATACTGTAAAACTGTAAAACTGTAATGGGGGTTGGAACATGTGATAAGTGAGGGCAGGTCCAGGGGGCGCTGTGGAGCTGTTGTTTTTGGAGAGACACAGCGTCCTGCAGCAGAGACTGTTCCAGTCTTTTGTCTGTATAAGGAAGTGTCCTTTATGTGGACATTACTCACAGGGAGACAGGGACAGCAACCCACAGACAGCAGATATGAGGGGAGTAACAAAAGGACACGAGGGGGGCAGTGAACCCAAGGACATGAGAAGAGGGAGAGAGGAGAGGAGGCGAGGGGGAACGGAGAGGAGGCGAGGGGGAAAGGAGAGGAGGTGAGGGGGAAAGGGGCTATGATATAGGAATTAGGAGTTAGGAGATAGAAGGTAGGAGTTAGGACATGGGGATGAGGAGACATTTTTACTGTGAGTGTGAAAAGACAAACATCATTAAGAGCCTGACAAAGACCAGCTGGACCTCATCAAGCCCGGATTTAGACTTGATGTAGACCGGGTAAAGCCTGGGACCTAATCTAGACTGCTTTAGACCAAATTTAGACCAGGTTTAGACCAGGGACCTAATCTAGACCGTCTTTAGACCAAATTTAGACCGGGTTTAGGCCTGGGACCTAATCTAGACCGTCTTTAGACCAAATTTAGACCGGGTTTAGGCCTGGGACCTAATCTAGACTGATTTTAGACCAAATTTAGACCGGGTTTAGGCCTGGGACCTAATCTAGACCGGCTTTAGACCAAATTTAGACCGGGTTTAGGCCTGGGACCTAATCTAGACTGATTGTAGACCAAATTTAGACCGGGTTTAGGCCTAGGACCTAATCTAGACCAGCTTTACACCTAATGTAGACCGGGTTTAGGCCTGGGACCTAATCTAGACCGACTTTAGACCAAATTTAGACCGGGTTTAGGCCTCGGACCTAATCTAGACCGGCTTTAGACCGGGTTTATACCAGGGACCTAATCTAGACCGGTTTTAGACCTAATGTAGACCGGGTTTAGGCCTGGGACCTAATCTAGACCGCTTTAGACCTAATGTAGACCGGGTTTAGGCCTGGGACCTAATCTAGACTGGGTTTAAACCTAATCTAGACCAGGTTTAGACCTGCGGCACAATCTAAACCAGGTTTACACATAATCTTGACCCAGTTTAGATCTAGGACCAGTCCTGGTTTGATCCTGGTTCAGTCTTGGTCCTGGATCTGTCCTAACAAAATAAACTTTAATTAAACTTCATGAGTGGAAATTTATTTTACAGACGAATAAAATGTGTCACTCATAACAGAGGGAGGAAGTGCTCCAGGAGGCTCTTCCGGCTCCTCTCCCTTTTTCCCATTGACTCACATTGGGATCTTGTCGCTCGTCTCTCTGGACCTGCTGCTGTGGCCTTGTCACTTTGGTCTTAAAATGTTGGTATGAACCTACGACACAGGATCCTGAATTTTTCATTCACTATCTTCTATAATCAAGATAACATAAATAATCGACCAATCAGACGCCTTCATTCCCTGAAGTCCCTCCCCCTAGCATTAGCAACAGGTTTGATTGACAGCTAGTGCATTTCTCTGCTAAGTAAGTTCCCTTCCCACTTTCCAGCCCCAAGTGACTATTTCTGAAATAAAATGACAAAATATCTCAAGCAATTACAATAGCTAACATTACTAGAATGTTAACTAGCATAATTTAACTAGCAAAAAGTAAAGTGAATTTAGTTAAATTACGACTCTATTGTTGTTCGTACATAACAGAACATAAAACATAAATCAATTACTTAAACTTACTATTTAAAGTTTGATGATAAAAGCTACAATTTCCTTTTTATTCTCAAGAATCACTGAAATACAGCGGGCTGTGCAGGTGCAGAGTATCTCTGCTCTGCCGTGAGGAGGGCGGCACATTTAACCACCTCAGTCATGATTGGCTCTTGTGGTTGCTATGATACTCACGGTCAGATTTCCAAATATGGAGCCTGGCTCCAAATTCGTTCTTGTAACCGTGACATCAAGAGCCTCATTTGAGCGACGCTGACGCTGTGGTGACATCACACTCAGTCCACTCATATATACAGACTATGATTAGCACAGAAATACAGTGTTTAGGCTGTGACAAACATTCACAAAGAGCTTTGTGCATTTGTGTTTTACTCTCTGTAACTAAAAGTTGAATTCTCGACATCTGTTGTGATGCTTCAACCAATCAATATTTAAGTAGTCATCATGATGTTCCACCTTTTCCATCCCAGATAAACTTGAGGAACTTTGCTCAGTGACCGGTTTCCTCCATCCACCCAAAACATGAACAGAAGGTCAAATGTTGTCCTGACCAAGTCCAGCTCAGGGGCTGGAGATGGTCCCCACTGCTCCTGCCCGGTTTACCCCACAGACACTGAAGGATGGGTCAGATCAAGGCCATCTGGGGAAGATGACTTTACCACCTGATGATGTCACCAGGATGAACAGATGAATCATTCTTTGTCATACTCAGAGCTGAGAGAAGAGTTTTGTGTTTAGACCTGACCAGTTTTGTTTAACATTTCTCACTAATGCACCAACACTCAGAACAGAAGAGGATTCTGTCTCCGTCTGTGTCTGCGAGTCCTCCACGCCGAACCCAAGTGTCCAGATCACTCTTTTTCTGACCGATGTTATAACGCTGTTTCCTCCTTATACCTCATACAAACATACCTGGACTGTTGTGGTTCAGTCACACACATTTAACACACAAACATGCATATTTAGGCTATAATTGTGAAAAAAGCATGTGGTCCATTCCCAACTCACATGTGGGCCAGTGTATAATCTGAGACGAAATACAGAAGGGCAGTTTTCTGTATTTTGTCTAAACAAATGTAATTTATGCACCTCTGGGTTAGACCTGGTTTAGAACTGATATAGTCCTATTTAGCCCAAGTGTAGTTCTGGTTTAGACCTGAAATAGACCTGGTTTAGACCTGATATAGTTCTATTTTAGCCCTAGTTTAGTTCTGGTTTAGGCCTGGTTTAGGCCTGGTTTAGACCTGATATAGTTCTATTTTAGCCCTAGTTTAGACCTGGTTTAGACATGCTTTAGCCATAGTTTAGTTTCTGGTTTAGTTCTGGTTTAAACCTGATATAGTTCTGTTTTAGCCCTAGTTTAGTTCTGGTTATATCTGGTTTAGACCTGGTTTAGACATGATATAGCTCTATTTTAGCCCTAGTTTAGTTCTGATTTAGACCTGGTTTAGACCTGATATAGTTCTATTTTAACCCTAGTTTAGCCCTAGTTTAGACCTGCTTTTGATCAAAATGGTCAAAAATAGGGACACATGGGACATTTCTTGTATAAAACTGGGACAAATCAGTAGTTTTGGATAAATCTGCTGGGACAGGGGTCACGGGGCTCAAAACTGGGACCGTCCCGGGTAAATAGGGACGTCTGGTCACCCTGAGCTCTAATAAACTCACAGGAGGCATCCCAACAAATGTGCAGAATATGCACAGATGCTATTAGTAAACAGGGAAGGATCTGCAATTACCTTTCTCAAATTCTGGAAGTACCAGTTTGTTGGACCATGGACGAGACTTCCACACACTTTTGATTCACCGTAAACACTTGTCTAAACGTGGAATAAAAAGTGAAGCCGCGACGCCACTTTTGCGTCTTCTCTTCAGACCATCATCCTATAAACGTAGCTGAAGAGATTGTCTTTATAATGACCGGAGCATCATAACAATTCTGTTTCCTCATTCACACCCAGTTCTCTCAGCACCTTAAAATCGTCGTCCTTATCAAAATCATCATTCAGTTCATTCACTCGAGAACATCACACTCTGTTCAGACATTCCTCAGTCACATTATGGGCGCAGATGAGTCCAGGCTGTTTTAGAGTTAATTTAACATTTTTTGGAATTGTTAATTAAGGAACACTGGACAAAAGTTCCTGTTTAACCCCGAGTTGCAGCTCTGGAAAAAAATAAGAGGCCACTATAAAATGATCAGCTTCTCTGATTTTACTACTTATAGGTTTGTGTTTGTGTAAAATGAACATTTTTGTTTCATTCTATAAACTACTGACAACATTTCTCCCACGTTCCAAATAAAAATATTGTCATTTCGAGCATTTATTTGCAGAAAATGACAAATGGTCAAAATAACAAAAAAGATTTAATGTTTTCAGATCTCAAATAATGTGAAGTAAACAAGATTGTCTTCATTTTAAAACAACACAGTACTAATGTTTTAACTTAGGAAGAGTTCAGAAATTGATATTTGGTGGAATAACTCTGTAAGAAGATGTGAGCAGTGTTTTTTCTCCTTTTCCCCATTAAATCAGGTTTGGTTCAGATGATCTCCTCATCAGTGCCTCATGAAGCAGAATGAGGTGTGTTTGTGTTGGAATTCACCAAACGCTGGAATAAAACGGCCGTCACACATGTAGAGACACTGATTTCAGAAACAAAATGTAGTGTATTTTTTTTCCAGAGCTGTACATTGACATTTTGAGAGTAAACAGATAACACTTTGTAGAGTTAACCTGATTTAGCTAAACAACACACAGAGATGTTTTACTTCAGCCATATTAACTCTCAACTCGAATCCCCATTTAACCTGCAAATAGTTAAAGTAACACTTTTTGCATTAAAAACAACTCTGAAATATTTTACCCTGAAATTTTAACTCTCCAGTTTTTGCTGTGTATATTACGCAAAAATCTTCTGAAAAATATGAAGCACCACATGACATCACCAGGTGGAACAGTATTTTATGTTTGAGAGAAGAACTCAGAGTAAATATGCAGGATTTGTGTGTTAAAAATGTCTAAAAATTGTTAAAAAATGTTAAAAATTATAAAACAAAACAAAACTCCAGGTATGTTTTGATGAGGAAACAACATTATATAGAGCAGAAATTAGCAACGTGGGACCTTTAATATAAGAACTTAAGTTTTCAGATGTTCTAAATATATTTAAAGATTATTTTTGGTAAAAAGTTTGTAAACTGACCTGAGGACGAGATCAACAGCAGACCGACCAAAGAGGGTCCAACAAGACACTTCACCATCCTGTAGACTTGGTTTAGTCCTGGTTCAGTCCTAAGTCAGTTCTGGTTTAGTCCTATTTTAGTTCTGGTCCAGTCCTGGTTTAGTCCTTGTTCAGTTCTAGTTTAGTCCTGGTTTGGTCCTGGTTTAGTCCTGGTTCAGTCCTAGTTTAGTCCTGATTCAGTCCTGATTCATTCCTGGTTCATTCCTGGTTTAGTCCTGGTTCAGTCCTGGTTTATTCCTGGTTCATTCCTGGTTCATTCCTGGTTTAGTCCTCATTCAGTCCTGGTTCAGTCCTGGTTTAGTCCCAGTTTAGTCCTGGTTCAGTCCTGGTTTTCCTCAGAAATGTGCTTGCTGAAGGAGCGTGCAGAGGAATGAGAAAGAGGGAGGGGCTTCAGATACAGCCCTCCTGGACCTGGTCTGGACCTGGTCTGGATTTGGTTTAGTCTTGGTTTAGACCTGGTTTAATTCGGGTTTAGTCCTGGTTAGTTCTAGTTTGGCATTTTTGTGGAGATCTTAACTACAGGGTTAGCGGCTTTTACACAGAATAAGACCTGGGGGAGGCACAGGGAGGGCATCTGACACATATAAATAACTTGTGAATCTGCAGTTTGAGGGAGACAGTGTTCGATACTCACCTCTGACATTAGGCCTTTGAGCAAGACTTTTCACCCCTCACCCACAGTCACACTGCAGTGGGGAGAAGGTGTTTCATCTTTTTTTGTTTTTTGTACATCAAACTCAGGTTTAATTAACCTCCTCACCTTTAAATCTTACAGAACACTCAGGGGAGGAAGCAAGGAGACAAGGACGGAGCATAGATTGTTTAAAGAAGTGGAGACGTCACCCACAGCTCATCAAGCTCATCAAGGTGAGCAGTTACTGGGGCAAATTTAGAGCCCAATTCCATATTTGGAAAAATCAAAGCAACCAAAAAGTCAGTGCTAATATGCTGCATTCGATTATCCATCTGTCTCCCATTTGGATCTCGGATATGACGTCACGTCCGACCTTCGACCCTTTTATTATGTTTCCTGTGTCCAACTGAGAAAAACATGGAGGCTAACTGGAAACCTGCTAACCGGAAAGCTTTAGTATTGGCTGAGTACCAGGTGCTCCAAAATAAGTCTGTGCTTCAACTCCACAACCTTGAATTCCATATAAATAGTATAATTATATTAGTGAAGTGAAAGCGCTGGTGTCACATGATTGTAGATCATTTTGGCACGTTAGCAGGAAATGGGCTAAAAACATGGCAACACCAACTGCCAAACCCACAGGCCGTGATACTTTACGCAGTAAAGTACTGCAGTAATACGAGTGAATGAAATTGTCATTTAAACCACCAACCATCCAAACACAATGAAAACGGTTCATACAAGTGACACTGGGCGCAATCATCTCAGATTCTATCGGGGAAACCTCACTCGGTCTCCTCTGAGCTCTTCTGAGTTCTGCCGTCCTCTGAGTTGGATGGATAATGCACCTTAGCCAATGCTAGCCTTGAGTATTCATGGTAACGCCCCTTCCCACCCACACCCCTGATTTGGCAGGGGACGGGTCAAACCTGTTTACAACGATAGCAGGAGCGACCTCATGGATTAAGGCAACTGATTTGTCTGTTATTGATATTCACATCTTAATTTAGGGAGAAAATAGCAAAATAATAACCCCAGGATAACTTTGCCGGAAGTGCACCCATTCTCACCTCCTATCTGGAATATGGCAGCTAGCACATTAGCTATGTCCATTTATATATAATACAGTGTATGGGACAGAATGTATATGTAATATTTGAAATTTCAGGATCATAGCTGCATTATACCTTTAGGTCAGTAAAGATGGGGAATTCCAGGGTAGCCAGGCTGGCGCCACCTAGTGCTTGTGCTCAATTTCATTTCTCTGCAGCAACTAGGTCAGGAATTGGGAATATACTCGGCGGTTTGCAAGAACCCAGGAAGTTGTAGTCGATGCTCCGGCCAGTCAGTGAAGAGCTGTGAGGCTATGGAGTCAAAATCGAGTGCCTATGTTGTGCCTTTTGTGTCCAGCACAACAGTAAACGATCAGTCCAGATGGATGTAAACGAAGCCAGACATTTTGTGTTGGCAACGATTCCCGACACTGAGGATTTAAAGTCGGAACACACAGAATATTTGGTGAATTATTGCCCTTATACATCCATCTATCTTCTTCCGCTTTATCCGGCTGGGTCACAGGGGCAGCTTGTTGCCCCCCCCATGAACCCCTCTGTGAGTGGTGAGCCCACAGGAGGGTGGACGCCATGGTCCTTGATGTTAGTTCATAGGGGTGCATTGCCCTTCTTCCTACAGGATTTGCTGTTGTGCCGGCGATTATTTGGACACCACTGAGTGTTCCGGCACATTACAGACGTCACCACCAAATAGCAGCGATTGGTTAAATAAAAAAAGTACCCGCCTACCATTGAGCGAACGAATCCTAATGCTGCGAGGTCAGACAGTTTCCACAAAGCGAAATGATTCTAGTGAAGGAGGTTTATGGAGTTTAAAAACCCAGTGGAGCACTTCCTGTATTATCACATCACAAGTTGGAACAGAGAGAGAACAGCGTAATGTATGTTTGTGATGAGCAAAGAACATTATAAGAGTAATCTTGTGTACATCCATGAACTACAACTGTTTTTACCAGTTTGAACCAATTTGAGATTTAATGATCAGAAAAAAGACTGCTGTAGGTGTGTGGACTTAAAAAACCCAGAGGTGCAGTTCAGTGCAGAGTGTTGGGAGCTGTGCAGAGAGAGACAGACTATGAATATTACAATTTCATAAATATGATGCAATGTATTTGTCGACAAAATGAGCGCCACGGGGAGGAAGAGGTGACAACGGAGGCTTATATAAACCCAGACCAAACCAGAGTTCAGGAATTCACCTGAAACCAGACTAAAGATCAGACCGAGGATCATGTAAGGTCTAATTGCAAATGTAGTTTGTTTTGAAAAAATACTTTGTTCTGTTTAATTTAACCTGATTCATTCCTGTTTCAGACCTGGTTTAGTCCTGATTTTGATTATTAAGATGATTTCTTGTGACTTTGCATAAATTAATCTTATATTTATATATTGACATTTGAGGCATGTTACTTTTGTTTAGACCTTCAGGTTCAGTTCTGGTGTAAGTTTTAGTTTAGACCTGTTTTAGTCCTAGTGTTTAGGATTAGTTTAGACTTGGTTTTAGTTCTTGTTTTATCCCTGGTTTAGTCCTGGTTCAGTCCTTGTTTAGTCGTGGTTTAGTGTTGGTTTAGAAATGGCTTTAGTCCTGGTTTAGTCTTGGTTCAATTCCTGGTATTAGTGCTTGTTTAGTCCTGGTTTAATCCCTGTCCAAACAGAACTTGTAGACTATTTATGATTTTCTTTACCCAGTTCAGACCAAAATCCTCATGTACATGTGTGTTAAATAAGAATACTACTGTAATAATATGTTTTATTTGAGGCACCTTTCAAGACACTGAAGGTCATTGTTAATTTAAAAATATAAAATAAATAAAATGGTAGAGAAAATGCCATAAACTCCAACATGGTAAAATGTTAAAAGGTGAACATTCATTTGCAAATGGGTGCATGAACAGTTTGTCTGAATTTGAATTCAGACTTGGGGAATTTGGGGATTTGAACTGGGTTATGAGCTGACAGGTTCGAATGTTGAGTGGAAGGAATTTTCAGAGTCGAGGAGGTCCAAGAAAGAGGAACGGAGCTGTCGAGGAGTGTAGAGAGTGACGAGATCACAAAGGTAAACTGAAGCAAGGCTATGTAGAGCTTTAAAAGGGAGCAGGAGTCAAGTCAGGAGGCAAAGTTGCATTGCGTTTGGTTGAAATAACTGCTGAACAGTGGAAATTGACGTTGGACTTGCCAAATGGAAGTAGCTAGACCAAATCCAATACGGGGCCAAATAGGGAGCCCTGGGGGCCCCTTAGCTGAGGGGAGAATGTAGTGGAATTGTCTCAAAAATACACAAATGACATACACAAATTGTGTGTGATCAGAAAGGTAGGATGTGAACCATGTGAATACGATTTTATGAGTGGCTGTGTCAAAGATAATAATACTAATATACTAATACTAGCTTACACAAGACACACGTGTATGTCTCCCCAGGTGAATGGAGAACGTGAGTGGCGCTTTGCTGCAGCTAGAAGGCCTGGTCGTGTCTGACTCCTCTGTCCTGCCTGTCTTCTGCTGCTTCCTGTTGTCGTATGTCCTCATGATGCTGGGGAACCTGGTTAACTGCTTGGTGATCCTGAGGGACAGGAGCCTGCACCAGCCCATGTACCTGCTGCTGTGTAACCTCTGCCTCACTGACATCATTGGGGGCACTCACATCATCCCACGTTTACTGTCCGACCTACTGCGAGCACCCGAGGAGCGCCTCATTTCCTACAATGCCTGTGTCACACAGGCCTTCATCAGCCAGGTGTTTGGGACCACCTCACATACGGCTCTCATGATCATGGCGTTCGACCGTTATGTGGCAATCTGTAACCCGCTGCACTACTCCACCATCATGAGCGGGCGCATGCTAGTGAAGCTAACAGCGTTAGCGTGGGGCGTGGCCTTTGTTATGGTGGGCATTCTGATTGGTCTGTCCGTGCGTCTGTCGCGCTGTCGCTCACTGGTCACAAACCCATTTTGTGATAACGCGTCTCTCTTTAAACTGTCGTGTGAGAGTACCCTGATCAACAACGTGTACGGGCTGCTCTACACGGTGCTGCTGCTGAGTGCCTCCATTGGCTCCATCCTCTTGACCTATGTCAAAATCACTCTGGTGTGTCTGCGCAGAAACAGCTCCAGTGTGAACCACCGCGCCCTCCAGACCTGCTCCACTCACCTGCTGGTGTACTTGTTGCTGCTGCTGAGCGGAATCATGATCATTACTCTGCACCGCTTCCCCGAGTACACGCAGCAGAGGAAATTGGCTACCATCTTATTTGTCACGGTGCCTGGGACGGTGAACCCCATTATCTATGGAGTCCAGTGCAGGGATATACGCTGTGCCTGGGCACAGCTCTGGGCCCCACTCTGCAGGAGAAAGAGAAATAAATAAAAATATTCTACAGCCCTGCGTCCTGGTTTTGTTTAAAAATTAAAATAAGCCTTAAATATATGGCAATATAATGTTTGTGTACAAAGAAACAAGAAGAAAAAACAGTTGCAGAAACAGGATTTTTGAGAGCACATTGAGCTGTTTTTTATTTTGTGAACCTGGCAAAGAGAAGTGACTTTACTGTGGCCCCGAGTCTTTAGAATTAGCAAACCAAAAAACACAATGATCTCCAGTTTTCTGAAAATAACAGACATGAGGGACAGTTTAGCTCAGCTCAACTGAACATGTCTCCATTTCCCTTAGGGTAGAACAGGGGTGTCAAACTCATTTTCACCGAGGGCCACATCAGCATAATGGCTGTCTTCAAAGGGCCACATGTAACAGTAACTGAACACAGCCTTGCGTCCAACTGATTTTTATTACAGTTTTTATTAAAATAATTTGTCTGCATACATGCATAAAACCTGCATACACTAAATAACTGTAACTGCAGCTACATATAAATATGTAGTCAACAAAAAACAACAACATAACAGTTGACTCAGCGAACAACTATATTGGTCAAGCTTTAGGTTTTTGAAGAGGAGATGCTGCCTGTCACTGAACACACCAAGTGGATCCCTACCCTCAGTCTCTCCCATTCATTGATCATGTTCTGAAAACAACAAACAAAACAAAATGCAAGCATAAACATTAAATTGCACACAGAGTTTAACTATTCTTGTTCTTGGTTCAATTACATGTTATTATATTTTAATTGATTTTTTTTAAATGCTTACCTGTATGTTTTCTGTCCAGATGCCTGACACCGTTTTCCTGTTACTAGTGTGTCAATGTCTGGTTTGAGGTCCTGTGCTGAGGCAATCCGTAAAACAGCATGAAGGTTGTCATCAGTAAGGCGTGATCTGTGCTGGTTTTTGTTCAGATTCATTATGGAAAACATCTGTTCACATAGATAGGTGCTCCCAAACATGGACAAAACACGGGCAGCATGATGTCGAAGCTGTGGCATCGAATCAGGGGGCAGCAGACGGTAAAAGTCCTGGATTGCAGCATCCTGGAACTTTGCTCTCAGACTACTGTTGCTCTGAAGCTCAATTAACTCCATCTGAAGGTGTTGGGGTGCAGTGCACACGTCGGTGGTGAAAGGATTGGCAAATATGTGAAAAACAGACTGCTGTGCTCTTAAGTCTGAGAAACGCCAAACAAACTCAGCTTGTAACAGGCTCAGTTTGGTAGCTAACTGAGCACATGAAAAAGTATCAGGAAATGAGGCTGACATGCTCTGACAACCAGGAAAGTGGGCAAGATTGTTCTGTTTCACTTGGCATATCCATAGGTCTAGTTTACGCTGGAAAGCCGTGATCGTGTCGAACATCTGCGTGATTACTTGTTTGTGTCCCTGCAGCTTCTGATTCAGGTGGGCGAGATGCTCGGTTATGTCACACAACACAGCAAAGTCACACAGCCACTTTGGATCTGACAGTTCAGACAAGGGTTTTCCTTTACTCTGCATAAAAAGAGCAATGTCTTCCCTGAGCTCAAAAAATCGCTTGAAGACTTTGCTCCTACTCAGCCACCGCACTTCTGTATGGTATGGCACATCCTCGTGGTCCGAGGCCCTCTCCTGCAACAACAGCTGGAACTGACGATGATTCAAGCCTCGCGCCCGACTGAAGTTTACTACTTTCATGACTGTGGTCACTATGTCATCCATCCCCAGCACTTTCCCACACATAGCTTCTTGATGGATAATGCAATGATAAGCTATCAGAGGCGTGTGACAGTTCATTTTTTGCATTTTCCCCTTCATTAGTCCGACCAAGCCCACTTTTACTCCACACATTGCCGGTGCACCATCTGTAGTTAATCCGACCAACTTTTCCCAGGGCAATGCAGTTTTGCTTACAGATTTCTCCACCGCCTCAAAAATGTCCTTCCCCGTTGTGGTCCCATGCATTGCTGCTACATCCAACAGCTCCTCGGTGACGGAGAGATCCGACTTTACGCCTCTAATAAAAATTGATAACTGCGCTGTATCCGTGTTGTCTGTGCTTTCATCAACAGCTAATGAGAAAGCCGTGTAGCTGCGTGTCTCCTCGGCCAGTTGTTTTTCAAGATTGTCTGATAGTTCCTTAACTCGCACTGCGATGGTGTTTCTTGATAAACTAACATTTTTAAATGTCTGTAACTCGTCGGGACACACCTGTTCACAGACCTTTAGCATGCACTGCTTCAAAAACGCTCCCTCTGAAAAAGACTTGGAAGAATGGGCGATTTCTTCAGCCACAATAAAGCTAGCTTTCACTGCTGCATTGTTTTTGGTTGTGGATTTTGTGAACACACTTTGCTGCAACTGCAGTTTGTCTTTTAATTCTTGGGCAATTTTATGCTTTTCTGGAAGGCTAGCTTTGGCGTACTTGGCTCCGTGTTTAGTGTCAAAATGGCGCCGCAGATTGTATTCTTTGACAACCGACACTGCCTCGTAACACAAAAGGCATACCGGTTTTTCTCCTTGAAGCACAAACAAGTATTCGGCTTCCCACCTTTCATGAAACAGTCTTCCATCTGCATCAACTTTTCTCTTCCTTGACATTTTGGGATCATTATTTATTTCTCAGGTTCACTCATTAGCATTGATGTGAAAACACTCCCGCGTAGTGGCAGTGAACCGTCATTGCGGGTGTCATAGTCGACAGGCATCATGGGAAATGTAGTTTTTGGTCAAAGCACGCTGTTGACCTATTTATTTTTAGATATTCGGATCTTTTAAGCTCTCGCGGGCCACATAAAATTACTTGGCGGGCCACATGTGGCCCGCGGGCCTTGAGTGTGACACATGTGGGGTAGAACTTAGTGGTCCAAAAACAAAACACCACATGCTAGTCATGGTGGAAAGACTGTAGTTAGATGACACATTTTCAATGTAAAATCCAGAATGATGTCTGTATCTTTTGCCGCAAACACTGGCAGTGTTGCTGCAGCCCGACCCTTGTTCAAGAGTTCCAGCAGAAACTCCAGTATTCCACCAACTAAGCAGGTGTTGGGGTCCAGCCCCCTGCCATTGCCCCAGATGGAGAAGAACTGCTGATGGCCTCCGGTCAGCCTCGGGGAGACCAAACCTGTCCTAGACCTGAAGCACTATGCTTGGCGAAAGACCCCATTCATCATGCATAGGCCCCCCTCGGGACATCCTGTCTGCACCGATGTACTCCGGGTATACAGAGATGACAAACACAAGTTCGTCCATAGCAGGGTCTCCTGCTGTGGGTCTCCTGCTACTTTCAGATGCAGTGAACCTGGGCCGCCCTGTCTGTCCAAGTAGGCCACAACCGTCATGTTGTCTGACCTGACCATGATGTATTCCCCTTGAAACCTGGGGGCAAAGTGCAGGAGCATCCTCTGCACTGCTACCATCTCCATCAAGTTGATGTGGGCCGGTGGCGACTCCCAAGTGTCATGTGCACTCCCTGCCAGAGGCGACCTGGGGCCAGGCCTCCAGCGCTGCTGGAGCTGCTCTCTGCCGAGTGAACAAACGCTGGAGTCTGCGCATGTGCAGCAGACCCAGGCATACCACTGGATGGGCTGAGGTCATCATCCCCAAGACAGACTGCACTTGGTGGGATGGGGCTGATGGAGCAGCCATCAAATTCGCAGCCAGGGTGTATTGTGGGCAAATCCAGCTCCAGGCCCAAGTAAGTGGCCCATTGAGCCAGACAGAGCGCGCTCTTTTCTCTGTTCAATACAAACCCCAATGTGGAGATGTGATGCAGAATCTGGGCTGTGTGTTCCTCCACCTTGTGACGCATCTGGAGAAAGAGCATGGGGTGAGGGAGTAGCTGAATGGGAGACGGTTGCACTGAAAGCAGCGGTCTCTGATAGCAAATCTGAGAAAACATCTGTTTCTGCAGGATCAGAATGTGGAAATATGCATCTGCGAGAACTATGGATGTCATCCAATCTCCTGAGCAAACGCTCTCCAGGAGTTGTTTGTCAACATGCGGAATATTCTGGTGGCCACATAACTGTTCAGGACTCGCAGGTCCAGTATGGGCCTCACTCCTCTGCTATTCTTGGGAACCAGGAAGTAGGGAGAGTAGAACCCTGCTCCCATCTCCGTAACGTCCAGCTCCATAATGCCGCCATGGCGCATGAGCAATGATATGTCTTTTTGAAGGGTTGTGACATCCACACCGCTTTCTGGTTGGGTGTGGAGAATGCCGATGAAAGAAGGAAGGCGATGGGCAAATTGTAATGCATAGCTGCTCCTCAACGTCCTCGTCAACCAGGGTGCGAGTGGACCAACCAGGTGCAACTACATTGGAAAGAAGATTGTTAGAGGTTGCACTGTGTCCCAATTGAAGGGTAGAAACCACTGGGACCTTGCCCTCACAGTGATGCTTCGCATAAGAGCTTAGAGTTGGGGGGCCCGGCTACTGTGGGCAACACCCAGCCCAGGGCCTGTTGTACCTGCCTCACGTGCTGCAGTAGGTGGGTTAGGGGGCTTCAGACACCGCCATACTCCCATTCAACTGGCCACTACGTTTTTAGGCCTTGGCCATAGTGGTGTCTGCTGCAACCGCAGCTGGAGCTACCGAATGGCTATTGCCCTCTAGCCTAATGTGTGGAGTAAGTGCAGGAGAGTGACTTGAGCCCACAGTGAGAGTAGCCCAGTGTGACTGGTGTTAGTAGGGCAAAAGGCGTGCACTGGAGCTAAAGATGGATAGCCTGATGGCCTTATTAGCATATTGGGACCACATGAAGAGTGCACAACAACAGCGTACCCTTCATACTGAATGTGGTCTCCCTTCATTATGAAGAGTGCGCAACAACAGCGTACCCTTCATACTGAATGTCGTCTCCCTTCATTGGACCAGTACTTTTGGACGTGGGTGCAGAGTCAGTCAGGACACAGTCTGCGGTCCAGTCCCGGGCTCCCCAAGTGCCAGTCCTCCTGTCTGGTTCACGGCGATGGTCTCCACCGTGAGCTCTGAGTGCTCATGACAAATGCGGTCACTGGAGCCAAGGAGAAAAGCCATGTTGTAGCGTTAGCATAGCAGCAATCCAAGAGCCCCATCATACGCCAACCCCTGTCCAAGGGAAGGGTGGGTCTCCCACCAGGCCAGGGGGTGGAAGATGGGAGCAAGCAGAGTCTGATGGCTTCTACGATGGGCGGCACACCGGAGATGTTGAGTTAGCCCTTGATGTACAGTACTATAGATATCCCTGTTCTGAAGGCTGAGGAGGATCTGGATCCGGGCAGCAAACAACCCTGGCGAAATGCCCGGGAATCAGAGGCAGTCGAGACGTCCTCTCCGCAAAATCCAGGGAGCCCCATAGCTCCCATTGTCTTCACACATCTTCGCCCAGCCCAGAGGAGCTGGAGCAGTGAGAGGGTCATCTTCAGTGGACCCAGACTCAGAACCGCCATGGAGTGGGTTCCATAAAGACGGCGCGGTGCTCCAACTCCTCTCCAGGGAGTGCGAGACATGCACGTCTGATGGAGCCATCCCAGACAGATGCCTCCCAACACCAGCAGGTGACAAATCTTGGGCAGTATCCATCTTCAGTCTTCTCTTGTGAAGAATCTTCAAGAAAATTCTCAGAGGAGCTGAGCTCAGAAAGCTCTGAGAGAAGAAGGGAGCTATGTGGCTAGGAGCCCAATATCTATAGGATGTGCATGGATCTGCATGTGCCAGGCTGTGGGTATGATTGGCGCGGTGACTGCTTTGATCTTTCTCAGAGGCTTGCTTGGCACCAGAAAGAGGTAACCAATAGCGAAGGCCGTAGGTGAGCGGAGCACACAAAGAACTTCCGCTTCATGACATAACAAGATGGAAAAGAGAATTTTGAGCTTTGAGGCTGCAGACAAACTAATAATAATGGGTAACTCAAACATGTGTGAATGAAACAAAACACAACTCCAGGTCTGTTTGCAGGAGGAAACATTACAACACAGTAATATCAGCCACTTAAGTATATTATTATTGTATACTTCCATTAACTATAGCTGTTTGTACCATAGACTGAATAAGACTGCTGTAGGTGTGTGGAATTTTGAATCACCACCTGATGACATCACCATGTGTAATAGAGTGTACAGAGAAAGACCGACTATGAATATTTCAATTTCAAAAATATGACGCAATGTATTTGTCGCCAAAATGAGTGCTGCGGGGAGGGAGAGGTGACGACGGAGGCTTATATAAACCCAGACCAAACCAGAGTGCAGGGCTTTGCCAAGACTTAATCCAGACTAAAGATTGGACCAAGGATCATGTAAGGTCTTTGTTTTGAAAAACATTTTGTTCTGTTCAGTCCTGGTTTAGTCCCACTTCAGACCTGGTTTAGTCCTGTTTTTTATATATGTTTGTTAAGATTATTTCTTGTGACTCCAGTTGTTTTTACTTTTAAATTTATTTATGCACGATATTTGAGGCATGATTTTACTTTAGAGCTGCTTTAGTCCTATTATAGACCTGGTTTTAATTCTGGTTTAGACTTATCTTAGCTTTGGTTTAGATTTGGTTTTAGTCATGGTTTAGTCTTGGTTCAGTCCTTGTTTAATCCTGGTTTTAGGCCTAATTTAATCCTGGTTGAGTCCTGGTTTTAGTTCAGGTTTAGTCCTGTTTTAATCCCTGGGCAGAACTGAAGATGGTTTTGTTGCAGTGGAAGCTGTGTCTGTTCCATGTGTGGGAAACTGCATTGGAGATCTGACAAACTTTGAAGAAACTATGAATTATTTGCTGCATTTTGGAGCATTTTATATGTGAAAAATTAAAACAATTGGATGACAATTGGCACAACAGAGACGATTTATGATTTTCTTTTCCCAGTTCAGACCAAAACTCCAGCTTCTCATGCAGAATCTGAATATTCACATGATCAAACGCCTTCATGTTTCTGCAGCTCCTTAGGGTCAGAACAGAGACATTCACCAAACTCCAACCAGACTGAGCCCGGTGATACGTTTTATTTGAAGCGCCTTTCAAGACACTGAAGGTCACTGTAGGGTCATTTCAAAATACAAAATAAATAAAACAGTAGAGAAAATGTCATAAACTCCAGTATGGTAAAATGTGGGCACGAAAGCAAATGTGGGCACGAAAAGTTTGTCTGAACAAGTGGTTTTGATCAGGCACTGACAGGTTCAAATGTTGAGAGGAAGGGAATTCCAGAGTTGTGGAGGAGTGTAATGGAAAGCTCTGAGACCGATAGCGTTGAAGTGTGCAGGAAGAACCTGGAGAGTAGAGCTTTGTAAGGGAGGTTGGGGTTATTGTGTGACTGGTGAGTTTTGTACCCTTTGTAATTTATGAAGGTTTTTGTGAGGTAGTCCATCAAGCAATGAATCACAGTAGTCAAACCGTGAGGCAACAAGTGCGTAAACCAGGATTGCATTGCTTCTTGGCTGATGTGGTGGGATTATTGATGAATTGTTGATGGCAAGTCGGAGAGTAGATGTGGAGGCTCTGAATAAAACCTGTTTCTGTCAGGCATATCCAATGCCCAATGTCAGCTAATTGGCTGCGTAAGATTTTATGTGAAGCCATGTCAAAGATCTACAATGATGGACAGTAGACAACTATCAGGAGCACATAGGAGATTGTAACTTTAACCAATGCTGTTTCAGTGCTGTGCTTTGGCCACAATTCAGAGTGAAAACATTCATGTAAGTTATTTTGATTAATATGTGTGTGGATTTGGCCAACAGCTACCTTCTCAAGGATTTCTGCTATAAATGGCAGGCCTGAGATTGGGCGTTAAATGTTAAAGTTATTAAGATTGGCAGTGGGCTTCTTGAGAAAAGGGTTTATAGCTGCAGCATAAGGTTCTACAGTTAACACACACACCCATGCACATGTATGTTTTCTATCTGTATATTGTCAGCTTACATATGACACACGTGCATATATCTCCCCAGGTGAATGGAGAACGTGAGCGGCACTCTGCTGCAGCTAGAAGGCCTGGCCTTGTCTGACTCCTCTGTCCTGCCTGTCTTCTACGGTTCCCTGTTGTCGTATGTCCTCATGATGCTGGTGAACCTGGGGAATTGTTTGGTGATCCTGAGGGACAGGAGCCTGCACCAGCCCATGTACCTGCTGCTGTGTAACCTCTGCCTCACTGACATCATCGGGGGCACAGACGTCATCCCACGTTTACTGTCCGACCTACTGCGAGCACCCGAGGAGCGCCTCATCTCCTACAATGCCTGTGCCACACAGGCCTTCATCGCGCAGATGTTTGGGACCACCTCACATACGGCTCTCATGATCATGGCGTTCGACCGTTATGTGGCGATCTGTAACCCGCTGCACTACTCCATCATCATGAGCGGGCGCATGCTAGTGAAGCTAATAGCATTAGCGTGGGGCATGGCCTTTGTTATGGTGAGCATTCTGATTGGTCTGTCGGTGCGTCTGTCGCGCTGTCGCTCACTGGTCACAAACCCGTACTGTGATAACGCGTCTCTCTTTAAACTGTCGTGTGAGAGTACCCTGATTAACAACGTGTATGGGCTGCTCTATACGGTGCTGCTGCTGAGCTCCTCCATCGGCTCCATCCTCCTGACCTACGTCAAAATCACTCTGGTGTGTATGCGCAGACACAACTCCAGTCTGAACCGCCGCGCCCTCCAGACTTGCTCCACTCACCTGCTGGTGTACCTGCTGCTGCTGCTGAGCGGGGTCATGGTCATTACTCTACACCGCTTCCCTGAGTACACGCAGCAGAGGAAACTGACCTCCATCGTACTGTTCACGGGGCCGGGGGCGGTGAACCCCATCATCTATGGAGTCCAGTGCAGGGACATACGCTGTGCCTGGGCACGTCTCTGGGCCCCACTCTCCAAGAGAAAGAGAAATAAATAAATATTCTACAGCCCTGTGTCCTGGTTTTGTTATTAAAAATGTGGTGTTAAAGATATGATAATATAAGGTTTGTGTATAATAAAACAAGAAGAAAAAACAGTAAGAGAGACAGGACAGAGACAGAATAACAAGATTTTTTTTTTAAAGATCATTGAGCTGTTTTTCATTTTGTGAACCTGGAAATCCTATGTAAAAGCAACTTTACTGTGGCCTGGAGTCTTGAGAATCAACAAGTCTCCAATTATCTGAAAATCAGACACAAGGGACAGTTTAGCTAAGCTTGACTGAACATGTCTCCATTTCACTGGTACTAGGTCCTGCTAGTCACAGTGGAAGGACTGTAGTTTAACTACACATTTGCCTTGCAAATCCAGAATAATGTCCGTATTTTTATATAGATTGATATCAGTCTAGTGCCCACGCCCTCTCTCACACCTAAAGCCCAGCCATACGTGCTTTCCAATCAGATTTGTTTTTAAATCGACATATGTGAAATCAAAGACTGTAAACTGGCTTCGCTAACCCAATAGCCAGCCCTTCAAACAGGAAGTGAGCATGGGCACGCTTCCTGGTGTTCATAGTTTCTGCTATTTAGTCCTCTTTTTTGAACACTATTGTTGACGTCACACTCAATCAGTCCATTTCGTTATACAATCCATGAGTGAAACAAAGGAGCTCATTAGTCAGTCACCCATCACTGATTCTGATTCTGATTCTGATTTACAAATAAAATCCTTTTTTTTTTTCACTTTAGATTAGCAAAGTTTCGTCCTTTGCTTACTAATTCTGCAGAAATTCACCATGTCTATAAGTCCACAGACTCACATCCTTGTAAAGTATTGAATAAGTGCGTGTTCTGAATTCCAGGCAAACTACACATACAGACACATGTCTAATATTTTCTTGTCTGTTTCTTATTCCGTGCAGTTGAATGCCTCTCATAACCTGTGCCTAATATAAATTCGACTGTGCTTACGCGCAGCAGTCATTGGATCTGTGGGATTCAAACTACAACACCACAATCACAGTCCTGAGTTATTTGCATTTTAATAAATTGGTTTAATTGGACTGAGCCAGTTGTTGGCTGTTTGAAATGTGAGACGGACTGAGCTCAGAAACCTTTATGTATTTGCTCTTTCAGCTTTTTCTGATGAGGTATCTATTTGTGTAGCACAGTTTGTACACAAAGTAATTCAAAGTGCTTTACATAAAAATTACAATACAGCCTGGATTTAAACAGAGTCAAAGTAGAGTTTGTCTCACATGTTCAGACTGTTCCAGGTTTGAGCTGCATGAATCTGAAACTCTGACTCCCCGAGTTTAGTCCTTACTCTGGGATCAGCAGGAGTTGGTCCCTGAGCTCCTCAGTGCAGATGGTTCATGAGGCACTAACATGTCACAGATGGACTTTGGTGCTCTTCCATGGAGACTTGTGCACAAGCAGAGCTGCTTTAAAGTCTCTTAGCCACAGGGGGCAGTGCAGAGACCTGAGCACAGGACTTATGTGCTCGTACTTCCTGGTTTGAGTCAGGATCCGAGCTGCAGCGTTCTGGATGTTCTGCAGCTCTCACAGCTCGTTTGGAGAGGCCAGTGTGAGGCCGTTACAGGATCTAACCTACTGGAGACAAACACATGGAGAAGTCTCTCCAAGTCTACTTTAGACAGTAAAACTTAGATTTTTGCTATTTTTTAGATGCAGATGTTATTGGCTGGGTTTAGAGGGAGACTGGAGGTGACGCCGACACTGTCTCTGTTTCTGTGGCCAAAGACTATGACTTCTGTCTTGTCTGAGTTTAGCTGGAGAAAGTTGTTTTGCACACACTGATCTGTTGGATGCAGTGGCAGAGTGAGTCCACTGGTCCATAGTCTCCTGCTGCAGTGAGACATAGATCTGAGTATCGCCTGCATAGTTGTGGTAGGACACATTATCGCTGCGTATTAACTGGCCTGTAGGGGGCAGCATGTAGAGATTGACAAAAGGGGGCCCAGGAACAATCCCTGGGGCCCCCACAGGTCAGGGCCATGTGATCTGAGACACAGTTTCCAATTTCAACAAAATACTTCCTGTCTTCTCGATAGGACTTGAACCAGTTTAGTGCAGTACCTCAGATGCCCTCCCAGTCCTGTAGTCTCTGCAAGAAGATCCCATGATCAAATGTGAGACTATTTCCTGTGTTCAGTGTTCAGGCGGATGTTGTCACCTTGATCAGAGCAGTCTCAGTGCTGTGGTGGGCTCTAAAACCTGACTGGAAAACGTCGAAGGAGTTAAGTAAGGTGTTGGTCAACAGCTTTTTCAGGAACTTTGGCAGACTTGAGATGGGTTGGAAATTGTTCAGTACTCTGGCATCAAAACTGCTCTTCTTTAGGAGAGGTTAATGAGCGCAGTTTTCAAGGCTCTTGAGAACGTTCCAGATTGAAGTGAGATGTTAACTATGTGAGCAAGTGGTGAAAGTAAACTGTGGAGGACGGACTTTAGAAATCTAGTGGGTAACACATGGAGGCAGCATGTGGATGAACTCAGACTGGTGATGATCTCTAAGACAGCTTTGTCAGTTACAGGAGCAAAGTGGCTCAGCTGTAAGTGTCTCTGTGGCTGCAGGGTTGTTATTTGTGTTGTGGAATTGATGGCATGTTTGATGCCATGAACCTTGTCATATTTTGATATTTTCGTGATTTTTTCTCCTTTATTTTTTATGATACAGACAGACCATGTGTGTCCCTGATTGGCTAATCCACCTGTTAATCACACCCATTTGAAAATGGGGAGATTCACCAGTGACCAGACTCACATCTTCGCCCAAGGTTGTTGGCACAAGCTGGTGAAAACAGGAGTTGATCAATAATATGGCATCCTGAAAATAAGTGACTAAAGATCCCTCAATCATGCACAAATCACTCAAAATGCAACACGTGCGAATGAAACAAAACATCCCCAGGTATGTTTGTGATGAGCAAAACATCATCACATAGATCAGAAAATGCGTAACATGGGTGCTTTAAACAATTAACACGATTTCCATGTGACAGCAGCCATGTTGTGTTTTTCATCCTTCTCCATCTTAGAATTCGAATAATACAGAGACTGAATCCACCCGGGACGGTGACGAGGGAACAGAGAGGTTTATAAAAATCCAGAGCAAACCAAGTCCAGGTTGAATCAGCCTCAAGACCAGACCCGAGACCAGACTCAAGACAAGAGCCTAGACCAAAGCTGAGACCAGACCAGAAACTAGACCAAGACCAGAGCCCAGATCAAACCCAAGACCAGAGCCTAGATCACAGCCAAGAACAGAACAAGAACTTGACCAAGACCAAAGCCAAGACCAGGAGCTGTACCAGAAACTAGACCAAGACCACGTAAGATCTCTTCACATTTATGTTAAAAATAATTCTAATGCTATCACTTTTTTATCTGGGTTACAATGGAAGATATATCGTAGATTTAAACCCAGACTCTGTCCAAGTTTATGGTTAATCTCTCTGTAATTACCAGTGTTGGGACCTTGATTCTGATACTAATGAATAGACCCAATACTCCATACTGGTTCTGATACCATGATCATAATAGGCAAGATAATGTGATTGTCAACATCAAATGATAGTATTTTATTTTATTGTACCATGTGGTCTTATATCTGTGTAATCCCTCAGCCGTATGTTCCACAGTGGTCCATGGGCGTCTACTGGTCAATGTGCTCTTATACTTGCTCTAAAACTATTCAGAAGATTCATTTCTGTCCTGTCAATGTGACTATTTTATTATCGATACCTGCTCAAATGAGTATCTAGTTTCAATAGTTTTAGTATCGATTGGTGTCTGATTTTCGATACTTTGGACAACCCTACTTTCGGAATACTAATTGTGATTAAAAAGTGAAGGAGAAAAGTTACAAATATATACACAGGAAGTGGCGCTGAGTTGTAAAACAAAATCACTCAACCTATGACAACTCGGAAAACCTCATATAAAATGCAACAATTTACACACAAGGACAGTGTAAAGCTTCATTGAACTAAATAAAAGGTGTTGTCATTTATTTTTATTAGTTTAATTCTAACTATTGTGCATTTTAGACAAATTTTTGCACTTGTTAACATAATGGTTGCTAACGTATGTCACATCTGCTGACCAAACTTAACCAGAATTCATATACTATTCAAAATTAGTGACAATTTTTAGGAAAATCTTAAATATAATGATGTTAACTATGTTAACCTGTTGTGCACACTTTAAATCACACACACATAAACTGAATTACATTTTTCTCTAAACTCTAAAATGTATTTTCAAATTTAAGATCTTGTTTTAGTTCATGTGATGTGCCAATATATTCAGGCCTAGTGGGTTTATGTTTCATGTTTATCCTAGTGATGTTATGTTTAGTGGTTCCTTTGTTTAATTTTTAGGTTAAAATTTGATATGGATATTTTCTACTTCAGTATATTCATGTCTTTTCAAACAGAACAAAAAAGTCATATGAGCTCAACAAGAATTACCTTTATTTTATTTTTCTGATCTGTTATAATGTTGTTTCCTTCACACATGTTAAACCCCGTTCTTCTCTCAAATAAAAAACAATCTGTCATCTGGTATTACAGGAAGTGCTCCACTGTGTTTTTAAACTCCATACACCTTCACTAGAATCATTTGGATAATTTCAGCCCTGGAATTTCCAGTCTCTACTGAAGTTTAGTTTAGTTTAGTTTATTTATTTAATGAGACAGGGACAGTGCACAAATATACATGAACCTTAACAGGAGAGATGCTTGTACCAGGTTGTAGCACCAGTGCTAATTTCCACCTGTCATCCCCGGGCAGGTTGATGTTCAGAAATACAAACATACAAAGAGAATGTCTTTATAATGACCGGAGCATCATTAAAATTCTGTATCCTCATTCATACCCAGTTCTCTCAGCACCTTAAAATCATCATCCTTATCAAAAGTCATCATTCAATTCATTCTCTCCAGAATATAACGCTCTCTCCACACACTCCTCAGTCCACATTATGGGCGCAGGTTTGGTTTGAAAGGAGCCATTTTTTCGCCAGGTGTGAGAACATGCCATAATTAGTACATGTGAGCAGCTCTGTTGGGAATATGTTCCACTGACGGAGGCCGCGCATGAAAAGGCTGAGTTTCCAAATGCTGTTCTGCATTTGGGGATCCTGCACTTGCCTCACACGGTGGATCGAGTGGCTCGGGAGGTGGTTTCAGAGCTCAGGGAAACAAACTGTTTAAGCAGAGGAGCAGCAGCATCATGAATGATCTTATACAGCAGACAAATATTTGAAAACATTATCAGGTTTTCAAAACTTAAAATGCCATGTTTCACAAGAATATGATAGTAGTGGAATAGCCGACTTTTCTTGTCATGAGTCTTGAGAGCACTTGCCCTGACGTCCCCATTTGGATGCTTTTCCACTTAAATTGAGTGTTCTGAATGCTCAAGACACCTGAAGACTTCACATGTAAACTGGACACCCGGTCTGAACGTGCCATAACACATTCTCTGACAGCACATGACGTCATCAGTACAAATCGAAGTGTATGTGTCAGTTCAGGGTCATATACACAGTACATAAGTTATAGGCCCACACAGTATCTCATGTATGTGTCCAGTGTGTGAGAATATGTGTGCATACTTACATTCCTCTGACCCTCCCCAGGTGAATGGAGAACGTGAGCGGCGCTCTGCTGCAGCTAGAAGGCCTGGCCTTGTCTGACTCCTCTGTCCTGCCTGTCTTCTGCTGCTTCCTGTTGTTGTATGTCCTCATGATGCTGGTGAACCTGGGGAACTGCTTGGTGATCCTGAGGGACAAGAGCCTGCACCAGCCCATGTACCTGCTGCTGTGTAACCTCTGCCTCAATGACATCATTGGGGGCACTCACATCATCCCACGTTTACTGTCCGACCTACTGCGAGCACCCGAGGAGCGCCTCATTTCCTACAATGCCTGTGCCACACAGGCCTTTGTCACACACGTCTTTGCCACCTCGTCCCACACCATCCTGATGATCATGGCGTTTGACCGTTATGTGGCGATCTGTAACCCGCTGCACTACTCCACCATGATGAGCGGGCGCATGCTAGTGAAGCTAACAGCATTAGCGTGGGGCGTGGGCTTTGTTATGGTGGGCATTCTGATTGGCCTGTCGGTGCGTCTGTCGCGCTGTCGCTCACTAGTCACAAACCCGTACTGTGATAACGCGTCTCTCTTTAAGCTGTCGTGTGAGAGTACCCTGATTAACAATGTGTACGGGCTGCTCTACACGGTGCTGCTGCTGAGCTCCTCCATCGGCTCCATCCTCCTGACCTACGTCAAAATCACTCTGGTGTGTCTGCGCAGACACAACTCCAGTCTGAACCACCGCGCCCTCCAGACTTGCTCCACTCACCTGCTGGTGTACCTGCTGCTGCTGGTGAGCGGAGTCATGGTCATTACTCTACACCGCTTTCCTGAGTACACGCAGCAGAGGAAACTGACGTCCATCGTACTGTTCACGGGGCCAGGGATGGTGAACCCCATCATCTATGGAGTACAATGCAGGGATATACGTCGCGCCTGGGCACAGCTCTGGGCCCCACTCTGCAAGGGGAAGAAAATATAAGTATTCTACAGCCATGATTTTTGGTTTTGTTATTAAAAATAATCTGGTGTTAAATATATGATAATATAAGGTTTGTGTAAAATGAAACAAGAAGAAAACCTTTTGTGAACCTAGCAACCCTGCAAGGCGTGACTTTACTGTGGCCTTCAGTCGTTGGGCATATTCATATATACAGGCTTTAGTCCGATTAAAACATTCGATTCCCCTAAAAGTCTGGACTTTCTTTCAGGTGTGAATAAAGATGTGAACTCCGGACTAAACAAGCAGACTGGAGCGAGACCCACCTCTTCCAAACAAACATAGAAAACGTGTCCTTTTGGGCTTCCTGAGCCACCATTAGGATACAGAGACACAGAGAGGCCTGGGTATTTCTGGAAGCATTTCTCAAAAGAATATTATTTAGCCGTGTGCACGTAACACAGATGACCGTTCATGTCCCCATAAAACAGCAAGCAGTTGTTGACGCTCACTTAAAGCCAAATGGCGTGGGTTATCTCAGATCTGGCATTATTCAGCTCAGCATTGTGTTTTTAGATGGTTCCACAGGGTTCAGTGCTCAGCCTGATCTATGGTCTAGAAATGGATATGAAACTTGCCCTCTGAACTTGCCCTCTGAACCCTTCCAGATCTTATTATACTTCCATAGTTTAAATCCATGTGATCCCAGACTGCAGCCATGTTGTGTTCGTCATCCTCCGCCATATTAGAATCCAAATACAGACGTAATCCACCCGGGACGGTGAGGAGGTAACAAACAGGTTTATAAAGATCCAGAGCAAACCCAGTCCAGGCTGAACCAGACCCACGACCAGAGTTTAGACCAGATCCAAAATCAGAGCCAAGACGAGACCCAGGACCAAAGCCAAGACCAGACCAGGAACTAGACCACGTAAGATGTTCTCACATTTCTGTTGAAAATAATGGTAATATGGTCACAACTTTTTATCTGGTTTACAATAGAAATTAAACCCAGATTTTGTTGTTTTGTTTTATTTAGTTGCTGAGTAACAATTTGGAATTACTTTTATTTGTGTCACATCTGTTGCCCGTGTCCATCTAAAATATACAGATGATAATTATGTTTTAGTGAAAAAGTACACTAACCTGTTATAATTTGACTGAATTACATTTTTCTAAACTCTAAAGTGTTTTCGAATTTAATTGTGGCCACATTTAATTTTGTTTTAGGTCAAGTGATGTGCCAAAATACTCAGGTCTAGAGTGTGCGTCCTAGTGATTTTATGTTTAGTGGTTCCTTTCATTTTTAGGCTCAAATTTGAAATTCATTATTTTTTGTTGTGTTTCTTTGATATAAACATAACAATTGCTTTCTACTACAGTATATTCATGTCTTTTCAAACAGAACAAAAAGTAAAATGAGCTAAACAAAAATGACTTTTATTTCATACAGCATTGTCAAGTGTGCAGCTCTGCCCTGTTCCAGCTAATTTCAGCTGTTAAAGATCTTCTGTACTAGGGCCAGTCAATATGAGAAAAATATGTGATATGTGATAACTATGTTTTGTATTGCAAAAGCAATATTATTGAGATGTCAATATACTTTTGCACAATAAGATCACTTAAATTGTTTATTTATAAAGCGTTTTTCACAGACAAGTGTCACAAAGACGCTTTACAGAGCATTATTTACAAAGGATTATCTACAGAGCATTATTTGCAGAGCATTATTTACAAAGCATTATTCACTCACTCCAGACCCGGGGGTGATAGGCTCCTATTGTAGCCACAGCTGCCTGGGGACAGACTGACAGAAGTGCAGCTGCCAATTCAATGAGTGCCATCGGTCCCTCCGACCACCACCATCAACAACGGTTTCAACAGTGGTTTCCCATCAAGTACTAACCAGGCCCGGCCTTGCTGAGCTTCTGAGATCTGACAAGATCTCATATTTTAAGAAATTCAGTCAACTGTCATGTAAAATCCATCACGTGTCTGTACAGGGCATATACACAGTACCTATGTTATAAGTCCACACAGTATGTCGTGTATGTATCCACAGTGTGTGAGAGACACCTACTTACATCCCTCTGAACTCTGACCCTCCCCAGGTGAATGGAGAATGTGAGCGGCGCTCTGCTGCAGCTAGAAGGCCTGGTCGTGTCTGACTCCTCTGCCCTGCCTGTCTTCTGCTGCTTCCTGTTGTTGTATGTCCTCATGATGCTGGTGAACCTGGGGAACTGCTTGGTGATCCTGAGAGACAGGAGCCTGCACCAGCCCATGTACCTGCTGCTGTGTAACCTCTGCCTCAATGACATCATTGGGGGCACTCACATCATCCCACGTTTACTGACCGACCTACTGCGAGCACCCGAGGAGCGCCTCATCTCCTACAATGCCTGTGTCACACAGGCCTTTGTCACACACGTTTTCGCCACCTCGTCCCACACCATCCTGATGATCATGGCGTTCGACCGTTATTTGGCGATCTGTAACCCGCTGCACTACTCCACCATGATGAGCGGGCACATGCTAGTGAAGCTAACAGCATTAGCGTGGGGTGTGGGCTTTGTTATGGTGGGCGTTCTTATTGGTCTGTCCGTGCGTCTGTCGCGCTGTCGCTCACTTATCACAAACCCATTTTGTGATAACGCGTCTCTCTTTAAGCTGTCGTGTGAGAGTACCCTGATTAACAACGTGTACGGGCTGCTCTACACGGTGCTGCTGCTGAGCTCCTCCATCGGCTCCATCCTCCTGACCTATGTCAAAATCACTCTGGTGTGTCTGCGCAGAAACAACTCCAGTGTGAACCGCCGCGCCCTCCAGACCTGCTCCACCCACCTGCTGGTGTACCTGCTGCTGCTGCTGAGTGGAATCATGGTCATTACTCTGCACCGCTTCCCTGAGTACACGCAGCAGAGGAAGATGGCTGCTATCTTATTTTTCATGGTACCCGGGATGGTGAACCCCATTATCTACGGAGTGCAGTGCAGGGACATACGACATGCCTGGATCCGGCTCTGGGTTCCCAGCTCCAGGGGGAAATAAACTCTTTACACCCATCCATCCATCTTCTCCCGCTTAATCCAGCTGGGTCACGGGGGCAGCTTGCTGCCCAATCCTCATAGCACCTGACCCCCCTATGAACCCCTCTGTGGGTGGTGAGCCCACAGGAGGGTGGACGTCATGGTCCTTGATGTTAGTTCATAGGGATCTTTACACCCATTTGCATTTATTAATTTGAGCAGAGTTCTTCTCACAAGTCAGAGCTGCAGGGTCAGAGGTCAGAAGGCAGAGTAAGGTGTCTGTGGTGTCTGTGTACCTCTGAGGTTTGTACCTCCCGACAGACCCTTCTCAGACAGAGATTGTCCTTTTTAAACTGTCTCATGAGAATAATTAACTCTAACCTACAGAGACTAATGTAGCAAAACAGAAAGGTTAGACCTGGTGTAACAGTTAATAATATATGTAAAAGTTCACTTGTTTTACCTATACCGCTGGTGTACTTAAGAGTACATGTGAGAGAAGTTACTTGACTTGTTTTCTCGTATACTGGTTCTGGTTCAGTCTTGGTTCATCCTTGAATTAGTCTTGGTTTAGCCCTGTCTTAGTTTTTGTTTAGAGCTGGGTCAGTCCTGGTGTAGTCCAAGTTTAGTCCTGGTTTAAGCCTGGTTCAGCCCTGGTTAAGTCCTAGTTTAGTCATGGCTCAGTCCTGGTTCAGAGCTGGAGCAGTCTGGGGTTGCTGACGCGTCTGGTGAACAGCAGCGCTCCAGCTGATTGGTCACAGAGGAGGAAAAGGAAGGACCGGTCGACATGATAGGTCAGTGCAGAGGCCTGGGCAGGGTCAGGGGCGTACTGGAGCCCGTCGGGGGCGCAGTCTAAAACCACCTCATGAAACACTGCGTTCAGTTTGACGGGTTGCGCTGAAATCTGGTCCAAACCTGTGTCCGTCAGCCAATCACAAACCCTGCATAGCGTAAAATACCTAATAATAGCCAGGAGCAGGTGTATATTTATTTATTTTGTATTTTGATAAATAACCGCCGGTTCCAAATAAACAGTCTAATGTATTAAAAAAAAAAAAAAAGATGTAACCACTGACCCTTCACATTTTTCCTCTTCGGCCGTTTTGATTTTTCACAGCCTATCGTGCTTTCTTTCAGTCAGTCTGACCACATTGTTGATCGCCATGACTTCAGCCTTTCGCCCCACTCTCCAGGGGGAAGAAAATATAATAAGTATTCTACAGCCATGTTTCCTGGTTTTGTTATTAAAAAATAACCTGGTGTTAAATATATGGTAATATAAGGTTTGTGTAAAATGAAACAAGTGTGCACCTGGCAACCCTGCAAGGCGTGACTTTACTGTGGCCTTCAGTCTTTGGGCATATTCATATCTATGAGCTTTAGTAGGGGTGGGCGATATCTCAATATTTAAAATATATCGAGATATTTTTGAAACTCGATATGAATTCTGACATATCGATATATCGCTATAATGCTTATGTTTACTTCTGGTTTCGCCGCTTCGCTTGTTTTGCCTTCTCTGTGCCGCGCTTGCCTCCGCCTCCTGCTTTTGTCCCCCGAGCTTCTCCGCGGAGCCCGGACCTGGCCGCGGACTAAACCAGGACTAGGACCAGGACTCTACAGTGCGCCCATTTCACTTGCATTTGCGAGCAAATATTTCGTCGTGCGAACGGGGAAAAAGAAACAGGCGCATCTGTGCGAGTGCTTCTGCAGCCACAATAAGGAGCTGTGCACAGACGTAACGTGACGAGTTAAACTTTCTAAATGCACATTTCCCAGCGCGAGCGCAACCACATGACACCTCCGACCTCGCACGACCCCAGCATATGAGCTCCACGTGTGGCTGATATCACTGATACGAACAAACTCCGCTTCAAAACACCCCCACACCCCCTTAACCGAGGAGCGCCCCGCAGCAGGACACACACCTGTCCCACCACTCACAGACACCCCGTGCCGCTGGACAAAGCGAGAGCTTTGGCTTTTGTCTTGGTCTTGTCTCGGACTCGAGCGCATTTGGACTCGGTCTTGTCATGGACTCAAGGTCTGAATACTGAGTGCGGTCATTTTTCATTAATGCCGCTGCTGTTGCCAATAAACTCATCCCGGTGTGCGGGAGCGTGCGGGGCTTCTCTCTGCAGCCTGTGCCAAATGCCAAATAAATCCGTTTGCCACAATGTGCGTTTGATTTGGTAAATACAGGTTTAAAAATCCTGCACACTTTATTCACTTTGAAGCAGTTTTGTGTCAGTGGAAGTTCTCTTAAAGAAGAGGTTTTTAAACTGTCGGTGAGGGTCCAAAAAGGGGTGCAGAGTGTTTAAGTGCAGACCTAAATGAATATTAATCAGATATTATATATATCATATTATTATATGTTTTTTTGTTTTTGCAGTAGTTTGGGGGGGCTGTATTTTTTCCTGTAAATATATCGAGATATATATCGTATATCGAGATATAGCAAAAATATATCGAGATATATTTTTTGGTCCATATCGCCCAGCCCTAAGCTTTAGTCCGATTAAAACGTTCGGTTCCCCTAAAAGTCTGGACTTTCTTTCAGCTGTGAATAAAGACATGTAAACTCTGGACCAAACAAGCAGACCGGAGCGAGACCCACTTCTTCCAAACAAACATAGAAAACATGTGTCCTTTTGGGCTTCCTGAGCCACCATTAGGATTAGGGCTGTGACTTGTTGACAAAAACGCTATTCGAAAATCAATGACCTCTAAACATTATTTGAAAATCAACCCCCCCTTACCCGTCCGCACGCGAACATGCACACACACGATGACAGATGGAGTGAAACACACGACGACAGATGGAGTGAAACAGGCACAAAACAGAGCAGGGATCGAAGCTGACCCGAGCCTGATAGGAATGAAGATATTTGTGTCCAACCCGAATTAAAATCACACCATTTTCATAGACCTACTAATGGGACACATAGGATATTGTTTGTGTGGCCTCTAATGGACACAGAAAAGCAAAATACAAACTTGGGATTTAGTGAAAATAGTGACATAAATATATTACTCACTTCTGTAAAGTAGTGACTTTAGAGTGCAGCATTTCATCCATATTCTCCATAACCTTCGTAAGTAATGACGTCCAGCCCACAAAACAGCGCTATTAATGCAGTTTGCGGTGCAAACCGCATGGAATGAAATGAAGCTGCAGAGTCACAACACTGACTCTACTTCCGGTGGACTTTACCGCCAATGTTTTATGCTTTAAAAATTCTGTTTCAGAAGTATTGCTCCAGATTTGACAAATAATAACTCCATTTTTACTTGTATCTAAACTTGAAGTGTAGAGTTCTGATCTTTGAAAACATCTCAATGGTTTTACTGTAGACAGGAAACAGCTGATGCGCTGATGTGAGCGAGTCTGACCCGAGGCCGAACATAAGTTCTTAATATTGGTCTGAACCCGTCTGGTTCCGACGGGTTTCCATGCTCTAGGCCATATGTTGCTGGAGACGGGTGCGCGTCTATTGACAATCCAGCTGCAGAGAACACTCGCTCCGATGACATGGACATTGCAGGAACACTGAAGTAAGCACTCGCTAACTTTGCCAGACAGGGGTATTTCTGCTGGTGGGAGCGGCGGGCACATATCCTGGCATTACTGAGTCAGTTCAGTTGTGCATGTTCCCCTCTCTTCACTGTAATCCTCACCAAATAGGACTGCGAGTCCCTTAAGTGAGATATGACTAAAACGGAAAATTATTATTCGAAATTACTAATCGATACTAATCGTATAACGACTATTCAAAAATCATGTCTCATCCCCAATTAGGATACAGAGAAACACAGAGAGGCCTGGGTATTTCTGGAAGCATTTCTCAAAAGGATATTATTCAGCCGTGTGCACATAACACAGATGACCGTTCATGTCCCAATAAAACAGCAAGCAGTCCTTGTTGGCGCTCACTTAAAGCCAAACGGCGTGGGTTATCTCAGATCTGGCATTATTCAGCTCAATTTAATTGTTTTTAGACTGTTCCACAGGGTTCAGTGCTCGGCCTGATCTACAAGAAATGGATATGAAACTTGCCCTCTGAACTTGCCCTCTGAACCCTTCCAGATCTTATTATACTTCCATAGTTTAAATCCATGTGATCCCAGACTGCAGCCATGTTGTGTTCGTCATCCTCCGCCATATTAGAATCCAAATACAGACATAATCCACCCGGGATGGTGAGGAGGGAACAAACAGGTTTATAAAGATCCAGCGCAAACCCAGTCCAGGCTGAACCAGACCCAAGACCAGAGCTAAGACCAGATCCAAAATCAGAGCCAAGACGAGACCCAGGACCAAAGCCAGGACCAGACCAGGAACTAGACCACGTAAGATGTTCTCACATTTCTGTTGAAAATAATGGTAATATGATCAAAACTTTTTATCTGGTTTACAATAGAAATTAAAATCAGATTTTGTTCCAGTTCATGGTTAATATCTTGATAATTGCAAGTGTTGGGAAGTAACTAAATATTGTACCAAAAATACATTCTCATACTAGTGTTGTCAGAACACTATGAGTTTATATTTCAAACTTCATTTCAATACTAACGAATAGACTCAATTCTCAATCATGATGACAATAAAATAAAATAAAAATTGTTTGTCTGTAGACAACTGAATGTGATTTTCAGCATTAAATGGTAATGCTTTCTTTTATATTACCATGTGGCCCTTGTAGGTGGGTTCCATAGTGATTTATGGGTGTACACTGGACTATGTGGTCTCATATGTGTTCTGTACCGTGTAAATATTTATCATAATTTTATGATAAATGGCAGTTTGAGGGAAAAAATGTAGGTAGAAAAGTACAAAAATACAGGAAGTAGCGCAAACTGAATCCCTCTACCCATGTCATCAACACAGAAAACTCAATCCAAAATGAAACTGACAATTTATGCACAAGGACCGTTTAAACCTTCATTTAACTAAATAAAAGGTGTTGATATTTATTTTTATTAGCCTAATCAGAACTATTGTTTAGACAAGTTTTGGCCCTTGTTATCATAGTTGCTGGGTAACAATTTGGAATGACTTTTATGTGTGTCACATCTGCTGCCTGTGTCCAACTAAAATATATGGATGATAATTAGGTTTTAGTGAAAAAGTACACTAACCCGTCATTACATTTTTCTAAACTTGTGTTTTCAAATTTAATTTTGGCCAAAGATCTTATTTTAGGTCATGTGATGTGCAAATACATTCAGGCCTAGTGCGTGCATCCTAGTGATTTTATGCTGGCCAATATGAGAAAAATATGTGATATTTGATAACTATGTTTTGTATTGTGAAATCAATATTACTGTGATATTTCAATATACTTTGGCACAATAAGATCAGTTAAATTAAATAAGTGTTTATTTATATAGCGCTTTTCACAGACATGTCACAAAGACACTTTACAGAGCATTATTCACTCACTCCAGACCCGGTGGTGATAGGCTCCTATTGTAGCCATAGCTGCCCTGGGACAGACTGACAGAAGCGCAGCTGCCAATTCAATCGGCGTCATTGGCCCCTCCGACCACCATCACTCACACACACACCACTTTCATACTAGGCAATGTGGGTGAAGTGTCTTGCCTAAGGACACAACAACGACACTTTTTGTGACTGGCGCCCCACTGTGGCCCCTGATTTTTCCAGTGGTCTCCCATCCAAGTACTAACCAGGCCCGGCCTTGCTTAGCTTCGGAGATCTGACAAGATCAGGCTTTGACAAGATCAGGCTTTGACAAGCCGGTATTACAGTAAATTCAGTCAAACTGGGTCAAAATAGAAGGTCCCATATTATGAAAGTCCTGGGAGCTTTTAGCCGTGTCAGAATGTCGTCACCTCCTCAAAAACCTGAAGGTGGATGATAACCAGGTCCAAAGATCAGTGAGGTAGTTGGAGAGAGACTGAGGCTTGGTGGAGATGTAAAGTTGTGTATCATCGGCATATGACTGGAAGGTGAGTCCATGTATACATATGATTTGTCTGAGGGGAAGCATGTAAATGATAAACAGTGAGCCAAGCATAAAACCTTGCGTTACACCTTCGCGAATAATAGAGAAAGGTAAACGGAAGCCATTGAAGAAAATCCACTGAGTATGAGTCAAACCAGCAAAGTGCAGTACCCATCAGTCCAATGTATTTGGAGAGGCAGTCGAGGAGGATGGAGTGGGAGGCCGAAACCAACCAAAATGTCTAGGAGACGGAGTATGGAGTGTTTAAAAAGTCGTTTGTGAAATTGCCGAGTGCCGTTTCGGTGCTATGATAGGATCTGAATCCTGCCTGAAATGGTTTATAGTAGGGATGGGAATTCGATTCAATTTTCTTAATCAATCGTTGGGAGAATTAACTATCGATTATCGATTAATTATTCATGTTTTTATATTAAAATTAGGGATGCAATGATATGGTTTTCCCACAATTCAATATGTACCTCGATATACAGGTCACAATATCGATACATTTTAAGATTTAAGATATTTTAAGTCCATTACAGTAGAACTACTGTACAGCTGTAGTTCATATGTGAAGTGTTTTAGTTCAGTGAATCACAGCTCAGAATTTTTATACAGTGAAAATAAGAATAATTTTCTCAGGCTAATTTATATTTTATAATGCAGCCAGTCTACTCTTAATATAGAGTGTAAGGGGAGAAACACTATTAGACTTTCCTTCTTTGATAATTTCTTCTCCTCCTGAGTCTCACTGGGTTCACATGTCCCTCCAGCAGAGACAGACAGAAGCTCCTCCTCCTGCCCTCCTGCCCCTGGACACTAAAACTATATCACACAGAAATGTCTCAACAGACCATTTTCTGACAAAAACTTATGAGACAGAGTCTGAGAAATAGATCGCATATATTGCGAGTCGCGTCGCGTGTGCGTATATGAGTGCATTTGATTTAAGCCGATGTGAAGCCAAAAGCGATTCTAGAGTATTTAAAAGTTAATATCTTTGTCATTCCTGGGCCGATCAACGTAAAAATAAAGAGTGAGTGGAAGATAAAACCCACCTCTGTTAGAATATTAAATCTGCAAATCCCTATGGAGGTGTTTTCTTCCTGCATCTGAAAAGTTTGCTGGATAACCGTTTCCCTTTGGCCAAAATAAATAACACAGAGCACATGGAGGGACATATGCATATTGACACGTGTATCCAACAAACACGTGTATTGAATCGTGAGACTAGTACCGAATGATTCGATATCATATCCAATATCGTTGCATCCCTAATTAAAATGATCATCATTATTATTACTATTACTAATCTGCATAAATAAACTCAACTTTACAACATATAAACCAGAACCACTATAGAGCCTCATTAGCCCATGATTAGAATGTGTTTAATGCAGCTTTGGCACATTTGTTTACATCTTACAGAAACAAAACTTAAAACTGCATGGCTAATTTGCATAAACTGTAAACACTAGGAAAAATGCAGCTCTTTCCTTGTGCGCTGATGTGGTCAGCTTCTATCTAAAGCTGAAAGCGAAACACCCCGAATGAGTGACTTCAGGCCAGCAGTCAGTTGTCGGTTTCATGGTGAGGTCATCTAAGTTGAACGCCAGGCGTGCCGAATAAATAACTGTGCTCCTCTCTAAGATGATCACAAAAGATATGTTGTTTATCAACTTTCTTGAGCCTGAATACACAGTTCCCTGTGTCGAAAAACTATCACTGGCAGACTGGAAAAAAACTTGATGATGAAAATGCAAGCAACCTACGCAATAATTTAGCGAGTGCCAATAAAGTGTCACTGACCACAGATTCGTGGACGGCACTAACAACTGAATCCTATGTCACGATCACTTTCCATTACATACATGACTGGGAGATGCGGAGTGCTGTTCTGCAGACCAAAGCCATGCCCAAGAGGCATAAAGCTGAAAATCCGGCAAACGTCCTGTCCAATGTGAGGGATCACTGGGGTCTCACTGGAAAAGTCACCGTGTGTGTGCATGCTAGTAACATGGTTCTAGCTAATGTCCACGATGGACTTGGATGGGACTTGCAGCCTTGTTTTGCACAACCCTTCAACTGGCTACAAACAATGGTTTCAAAGTGCAAACCATAAACAACATAGTAAAAGCAGCTAATCGTCTAGTGTCATTTCCATCACAGCACGGTTGCAACAGAGGCACTGAAGCAAAAGCAACAACTTCAAAACTTACCTGCACATAAGTTGGTGCAAAGCCGCCAGACAAGATGGAATTCCATACATGACATGTTCGAGCACGCAGAGATGGGCTGTGTGTGCCGTATTGTCAGACAGGACTGTCACTGAACTATCAGATGCGCGTACCCTAGAACTGGCAGATGATAGCTGGGGTGGGATGGAGGAACTTTTACCCATGTTATACTCACACAAACGTGCCACCACTGCTTTATGTGGAAAATCTAATGTGTCGCTTTTTGATTTACCCAGTGGTTGCAAATTTACTGTCTAAACATTTCAAAGAAATCCCGGAAGAGACTTCTGAAGTCACAAATTTCAAAAAAGCAGTGTCTGCTTCATTGAAAGAGCAGCTTGCACCTGCAGATACCAGCAGTGTACATAAGGTTGCATATATTGCCACATTTTTGGTTCTGAGGCACAAACACCTCAGGTTTGCAACAGATGAGGTTACAAGCACTGTGCAGGCCGAGGTGAGAGACCTCCTGTCTAGCTCTGATGATACTGAAGAGAAGGAGACCCAATGGAATCAGATGATGGACCCACCGAACCCAAAAAAGCGCTAATCAGTGTTTCAGCAGCAATTGTGGCACTCAACTTTCGATTAATCTTTGAACAGTTGTTGTCAATTTTCAAATAGTGTTTTTGCCAAAAATTCCCATCCCTTCTAACCCAGTTCTAATGTCTTCACGTCGCGTGTGTGGCATATGTGACACTGCAATGTTGTCAGTCCAAACCGTAGTGTACATGTTTGATGTGTGTGTCATGTATAATCCATCACATGTCTGTACAGGGCATATACACAGTACCTATGTTCTAAGTCCACGCAGTATGTCGTGTATATATCCACAGTGTGTGAGAGATGCCTACTTACATCCCTTTGAACTCTGACCCTTCCCAGGTGAATGGAGAATGTGAGCGGTGCTCTGCTGCAGCTAGAAGGCCTGGTCGTGTCTGACTCCTCTGTCTTGCCTGTCTTCTGCTGCTTCCTGCTGACCTATGTCCTCTTGATGGTGGTGAACCTGGGGAACTGCTTGGTGATCCTGAGGGACAAGAGCCTGCACCAGCCCATGTACCTGCTGCTGTGTAACCTCATCATTGACATGACATCATTGGGGGCACTCACATCATCCCACGTTTACTGGCCGACCTACTGCGAGCACCCGAGGAGCGCCTCATTTCCTACAATGCCTGTGCCACGCAGGCCTTCGTTACGCAATTGTTTGGGACCAACGCACATACGATTCTCATGATCATGGGGTTCGACCGTTATGTGGCGATCTGTAACCCGCTGCACTACTCCACCATCATGAGCGGGCGCATGCTAGTGAAGCTAACAGCGTCAGTGTGGAGCGTGGGCTTTGTTATGGTGGGCATTCTGATTGGTCTGTCGGTGCGTCTGTCGCGCTGTCGCTCAATGATCATAAACCCGTACTGTGATAATGCGTCTCTCTTTAAGCTGTCATGTGAGAGTATCCTGATTAACAACACATACGGGCTGCTTTACACAGCGCTGGTGGTGAGCACCTCCATTGGCTCCACCCTCCTGACCTATGTCAAAATCACTCTGGTGTGTCTGCGCAGAAACAGCTCCAGTGTGAACCACCGCGCCCTCCAGACCTGCTCCACCCACCTGCTGGTGTACCTGCTGATGATGTTGAGTGGACTCACTGTTATTGCTCTGCACCGCGTGCCTGAGTACACGCAGCAGAGGAAGATGGCTGCCATCTTATTTATCACTGTGCCCGGGACGGTGAACCCCATTATCTACGGAGTCCAGTGCAAGGACATACGCCATGCCTGGGTCCGGCTCTGGGTTCCCAGCTCCAGGGAGAAATAAACTTTGACACCCATTTGTATTTGTTAATTTGAGCAGAGTTCTTCTCACAAGTCAGAGCTGCAGGGTCAGAGGTCAGAAGGCAGAGGAAGGTGTCTGTGGTGGTGTCTGTGTGCCTCTGAGGTTTGTACCTCCCGACAGACGCTTCTCAGACTGAGATTGTATCGGTTTTAAACTGTCTCACGAGAATAATTAACTCTAACCCACAGAGACTAATGCAGCAAAACAGAGTTCCAGGAATATGACAAAGTCTAAAAGGACCCAATGCCCACAGCAGGGGGCAGTAGTTGTGCGAGTGTGTGGTTGAGCAGCTGCTTATGCCTCCTACCGCACAGGCAGGTACTTGCACTCTTCGGTTCAGACTCTAGGCCTTATCTCGCCATCCAGTGTCTGGAGCATCCAGTTTCTGGAACCTGACTTGTGCAAAATAGGACCAGCAATAAGTAATACAATAATTAGGTATCACAACTAAGTCACTATAAATACAATTTCCACAATATCATAACATTTTATCATAATGTGTCATAGTCATAATAATCATTCATGTACATGTATAAATATTTGTCAGTATCAATATCAAGAGTACTCCATAGTTAAATATTTCCCATTGACAACAGACAACAATTCACTTTAGATTAGCTTTAGCAGTGTTAGCAGTTCATTTCAACATAACCATAATTCATTGTCAGTATTAATTTAAAAAAGTGAATAAATTGCATTTATCAAAATACATATAGTGCCTTTAACAGCGATTGCATATATGAATGGGAACGAGTGCAGCTAGCGCCAGCACCAGCTGACAGGTCCGTATACAAAACACTGAGCCAGAGCGCTAGCATTAGCATTGTAGCTCTTAGCGTCAACAAACAAGTTAACACTCGCCACTTCCACTTAATTCAACAACACAGCCACACGACAGTGCTTCGTCATGACCGCAAGATGCATCTAGAAAGGTTGGTAGCATAACAGTTACTTTAGAGTACTTTTAGAGGAAGAACAGTAACTTTTTAGGGTAATAATCGCTTACCTGCTGCAGCTCAGTTACACCCGGGACCGACACAACACACATCTGAATAGCGCGCAACGCAGTAAGTCTCGCGATAGTTGAGAGCCGTGGATGAAAATAGAAGGTAGAGATGGTCCAGGGGCAGAAAAATACCTGGATTAAACCTGGTGTAACAGCTGATAATATATTTAACAGTTCAGTTGTTTCACCTATAGATGGCGCTGGTGTACTTAAAATTACACATGAAAGAATTTACTTGACTTATTGTCTCACATTTTTATATTTACTTACTTTATTTAATTACTCATTATTTGCTTATCTTTTATAAGGGTACATGAGCAATACTATTTTATTTTGACAAATATTCTAAGTTTTTAGTTTTTCATAAGTCTAGTTTAAGATCATAAACTACTTCCTTTTCCAGTTCAGTTGGTCAGACCATGGATGTATTAAAATAACTGGATAGGGTATTTCTAGCTTATAGCTGTCTTGAGTTGGCGTAGTGGCCACTCACTTTACTTCAGCAAAACAATCCCTCCGGCCCAGAAAGGACTTTTGTTATAGAGCACAATGTAATCGCAAACTGTTCATGTTCAGGGGTCAGGGCACCTACAGCTTTCAAAAATGTCAGATTTTGTAGCGTGTTTTATTTATTTTTAGATCATCAACTTTTTCTGCACTCCTTGCGTGCAGCTGTATGCATTCGTGTGTGCCCACGACAGAAAAGAGCACAACTGCGCATGTTCAACATGCAGGGAGCCACCGGATGTACCTCGCCGGGCGAGACTAATCTGGAGACATGCACCACTGAGCTCAGCACATTGACTTCAATGAGCGTCCATTTTTAGATCCCGGGGCTTGAGTCAGACCCGACAGAGCACTAAATAAGAAACACTTGAGAAGTAAATATTAAGTTTTCAGTTCACCGGTTGATTTACTAACAGGCCAAAGTGGTCTGTATGTCTTATGTGTGAATATGCATCTTAGTGTGTATATGTAATATGAGCCAGAGCTGATGTTTTATTTTATGTGTTTTCTAGTTCTATAGTGTGACCATGAAGAAAGACCTCAGTAAACATCAGTACAAAAGGAACTCTTGTGTCTCTCGTGTTTCTGGACAAGCCGGGCTACCTGGACTAGACCAGAGGTTAGACCAGGGATACACTTGCTTAGTCCTGCACGTTAGACCTGGGTTAGGCCTGGGTTAGACTCCCTCTGGGCGCTGGACAGAGAAACTAAACCTATCTGGTCAGGCCTGACCTCATGTTTTATGTCCATAGACCGTATAAAAGAAGTGGACTAAACAAGTGTGACGTCACCCACAGCGTTTGGCTCCGCTCAATGATCAAGCTGATCCTTACAGTTACAGGAGCATAACTGAAGCCAGGCTCTATGTTATGAATAGGATTTTTTTTACAGACAAAATAGCGACAAAAAAATTCAGGATTGTGTGGGTTCATATGAACATTTTAAGACCAAAATGACAAGGCCACTGCAGGAGTTATAGACAGAGGAGCGAGAGACAGGATCCCAATCTAAGTCAATGGGAACCAGGGTCAGAAGGTGCCGGAAGAGCCTCCTTGAGCACTTCCTATTTTGCTGCGGCGGCTAACGTTAGTTTTGTCCACTCATATATACAGTCTATGGTTATGTCCCTCACTATACTCCACACAGGCCAGCAGCGCCCCGTCCTTTCGGTGGGTGCCCCCTGCATTCAGGCTCCTGCGGATTGTCATGGGTGACTGCGTATATGATTGTGGTGCAATATAAAAAGTACTTTCATTTATTTTCCTTTTGGACTTTTATTGAAATCTGAAACTTTTGCATCTTTTTGGTAATAGTGCTTATAATTAGACCAATAAAGAGTCATCACCAACAACAGGATTTTGTCTCATTCTGACATTTGTCTCATCATGAAACGCAAGTGGTTTTACTGTAGACAGGAAACAGCTGATGCGCTGATGTGAGCGAGTCTGATCCGAGCCCGAACATAAGTTCTAAATATTTGTCCGAACCCGTCTGGTTTCGACGGGTCCAGTCAGACTTTGGTTGGGTTTCCATGCTCTAGTCCATATGTTGCTGGAGACGGGTGCACGTCTATTGACAATCCAGCTGCAGAGAACACTCAGTCCGATGACACGGACGTAACAAGAACACTGAAGTAAGCGCTCGCTAACTTTGTCAGGTGGGGGTATTTCTCTTGGTTTTTCATCATGTCATGGGTCAGTGTGGAGCAATGGGCCTGGCATTACTGAGTCAGTTCAGTTGTGGATGTTCCCCTCTCTTTGTCAAATCCTCGCCAAATAGGACCGTGAGTCCCTTAAGTGAGATATGGCTAAAACCGCAAATTACTATTCAAAATTACTAATCGATATTCGAACGTACATGAATATTCGTCCATCCATCCATCTTCTTCCCCTTATCCGGGGCCAGGTCGCGGGGGAAGCCGTCTAAGCAGGGACTCCCAGACTTCCTTCACCCCAGACACTTCCACCAGCTTCTCCGGAGGGACCCCGAGGCCTTCCCAGTCCAGCCCAGAGAAATAGTCCCTCCAGCATGCCCGGAACTCCTCCCGAGGGAGGCGTCCAGGAAGCATACGGAACAGATGCCCAAGTCAACTTAGCTGCTCTTCTTGATGTGGAGGGGCAGCAGCTCTACTCCGAGCTTCTCCCATGTGATCGAGCTCCTCACCCTATCTCTAAGCAACCGCCTGGCCACTCTGCAGAGGACATTCATATCAGCCGGTCGTATTCGTGATCTCGTCCTTTCGGTCATTCCCCAGAGCTCATGACCATAGGTGAGGGTAGGAACGTAGATTGACAGGTAAGTCGAGAGCTTTGCCTTTCGGCTCAGCTCCTTCTTCACCACAACAGCGACCGCATCACTGCCGACGCTGCACCGATTCTCCTGTCAATCTCACGCTCCATCCTCCCCTCACTCGTGAACAAGACCCCGAGATACTTGAACTCCTCCACTTGATGCAGACCACAGCTACAAGCGGCCGCCTCAACAATAGAGACCAAGAACGAAGCCCACTCGGACTCCATGTCTCCAGCCTCCCCTGGGATCCGGGAGAAGCTCCTGGAGGAGTAAGCTGAAGGCCGCACTGACAGAGGGTTCCGTCAGACGTTCCCAACAGACCCTCACGATACGCCTGAGCCTGCCAGGTCTTTCCATCTTCCTCCTCTGTCAGCGGACCCAACTCACCACCAGGTGGTGATCAGTTGACAGCTCTGCCCCTCTCTTCACCCGAGTGTCCAAGACACATGGCCGGAGGTCAGGTGACACGATCATCGATCTCTGGCCTAGGGCATCCTGGTGCCACGTGCACTGATGGATCCCCTTGTGCTCGAACATGGTGTTCGTTATGGACAAACCATGACTAGCACAGAAGTCCAATAACAGAACACCGGTCAGGGAGGCCATTCCTCCCAATCACCCCTCTCCAAGTGTCACTGTCCAGTACTCCTCCCAGAGACTCCAAGAAGACCGGGTACTCTGCACTGCTGTTCAACCTGTAGGCCAACATCACAGTGAGAGACCTGTTCCCGACCAGAATGCGCAGGGATGCGACCCTCTCGTTCACCGGGGTGAACTCCAACACGCAGCGGCTGAGCTGTGGGGCAATGAGCCCACACCAGCTCGCCGCCGCTCCCCGCGGCCAACGCCAGAGAAATGGAGAGTCCAGCCCCTCTGAAGGAGTTGGGTTCCTGAACCCAAGCTGTGCATGGAGGTTAGGTCGACTATATCTCTATATATATCTCTGTATGTTCCTCTTCATAAGGCGCTTCTGAACCGCTCTTAGTCTGACCCGTGCCTCCGAACCGGTTTGCCTTGAGTGAACCTAGAAGGGGCATAAAGTCCCCAACAACCTAGTTCCCGGGATCATTCGGGCACTCAAACCCCTCCACCCGTTCCATTTCTCACAAGGATATTATTCGACTGTGTGCACATAACACAGATGACCGTTCATGTCCCAATAAAACAGCAAGCAGCCCTTGTTGGCGCTCACTTAAAGCCAAATGACGTGGATTATCTCAGATCTGGCATTATTCAGCTCAACTTAATCATGTTTTTAGACTGTTCCACAGGGTTCAGTGCTCATCCTGATCTATAAGAAATGCATATGAAACTTGCCCTCTGTACCCTGCCAGATCTTATTATACTTCCATGGTTTAAATCCATGTGATCCCAGACCGCAGCCATGTTGTGTTTGTCATCCTCCGCCATATTAGAATCCAAATACAGACGTAATCCACCCGGGAGGGTGAGGAGGGAACAAACAGGTTTATAAAGATCCAGAGCAAACCCAGTCCAGGCTGAACCAGACCCACGACCAGAGTTCAGACCAGATCCAAAATCAGAGCCAAGACGAGACCCAGGACCAAAGCCAGGACAGGAACAGGAACTAGACCACGTAAGATGTTCTCACATTTCTGTTGAAAATAATGGTAATATGGTCAAAACTTTTTATCTGGTTTACAATAGAAATTAAACACAGATTTTGTTCCAGTTTATGGTTAATATCTTGATAATTGCAAGTGTTGGGAAGTAACTAAATATTGTACCAAAAATACATTCTCATACTAGTGTTGTCAGAACACTATGAGTTTGTATTTCAAACTTCATTTCAATACTAATGAATAGACTCAATTCTCAAACATTATGACAATAAAATAAAATAAAAATAGCTTTTCTATATACAACTGAATGTGATTTTCAGCATTAAATGGTAATGCTTTCTTTTATATTACCATGTGGCCCTTGTAGGTGGGTTCCATAGTGATTTATGGGTGTACACTGGACTATGTGGTCTCATATGTGTTCTGTACCATGTAAATATTTATCATAATTTTACATCGGCTAAATGGCAGTTTGAGGGAAAAAATTTCGGCAAAAAAGTACAAAAATACAGGAAGTAGCGCAAACTGAATCCCTCTACCCATGTCATCAACACAGAAAACTCAATCCAAAATGAAACTGACAATTTATGCACAAGGACCGTTTAAACCTTCATTTAACTAAATAAAAGGTGTTGATATTTATTTTTATTAGCCTAATCAGAACTACTGTGCACTTTAGTTTTGGCCCTTGTTAACATCATAGTTGCTGGGTAACAATTTGGAATTAATTTTATGTGTCACATCTGCTGCTCGTGTCCAACTAAAATATATGGATCATAATTATGTTTTAGTGAAAAAGTACACTAACCCATCATTACATTTTTCTAAACTTGTGTTTTCAAATTTAATTTTGGCCAAAGATCTTGTTTTAGGTCATGTGATGTGCCAAAATATTCAGGTCTAGTACGTGCATCCTAGTGATTTTATGTTTAGTGGTACCTTTGTTTAATTTAAAGGCCCAAATTTGAAATTCATTATTTTTTGTGTTTCTTTGATATAAACATAACAGTTGCTTTCTACTACAGTATATTCATGTCTTTTCAAACAGAACAAAAAGTAAAATGAGCTAAACAAGAATGACTTTTATTTCATACAGCATTGTCAAGTGTGCAGCTCTGCCCTGTTCCAGCTAATTTCGGATGTTAAAGATCTTCTGTACTTAGGGCCAGTCAATATGAGAAAAATATATGATAACTGTTTTGTATTGCAAAAGTAATGTTATTGAGATATGTCAATATATCAGTAAGCAAGTGTTTATTTATACACCGTTTTTCACAGACATGTCCCAAAGACGCATTATTTACAAAGCATTATTTACAGACCATTATTCACTCCAGACCTGGTGGTGATAGGCTCCTATTGTAGCCACAGCTGCCCTGGGACAGACTGACAGAAGCGCAGCTGCCAGTTCAATCGGTCCCTCCGACCACCACCATCAACGACGAGTTTTTGTGACTGGCGCCTAGGGTTACAAAGGGGCGGAACATTTCTGGAAAGTTTCCAGAAATTTCCATGGAAACTTTGGTCTGGGAATTTTGGGAATTTTCAGATTGGTAACTTTCCACAGGAATTTAGGGGAATTTAGGGCCTCTGGTCTTAAAAACTCAAAGCCTTATTTCTAGTTATTTCTAGTTTCTCAAGCCTTATTTTTGCTTGTTCTTCATTCTGCCAAATTCTTTCAAGCTTCTTCCTTAACCTCAATGTCCTCAGTGTTCACTTTCTCAATGTCTGACTCTTATTCTTCAGTATCTGTGTCTGTGTCCAATCTTGTTGAGGATGGCTCTGTGTCAGGCTCAGAGCCTGAGGTTTGCTCGTATAGCCACTAATTTCTCTACTTGCTCATTCATTAGCCTGTTCTGAACTATTGAGTGTGTTTTCCCAAATAGTGACCAGTTGCGCTCAGAGGCAGCTGATGTTGGAGGGATTTGGAGAAGGATGGAAGCTACCAGTGCATAGGCCTCAGAACCACAAAGTCTCTCCCACCAGGTGGATTCATTCATTCATTTATTTATTATTAAGAGTTGGTGGAATAAGTTGGTGGAATTTGTTTCTGGTACAGTACTTAATGCTCACATCTCTTCTGTGACAATTACATTATCAGCAAACAATACACAACAAACAAACATTCAATACAACCAAGAGTAATGATTAATACAGTTTACATCAAGACAGTGATTGATTCAGAGTCTGTACGGCTACTGGGAAAAAAAACTGTTTTTAAATCTGATTGACTTGGTGGTGAGAGACCTGTAGCGCCTCCCAGAGGGCATGAGTGTGAACAGGTGATGTGCAGGGCCTGGTCTGAGGCAATTTTTATTGCACGCTGTGTAAGGGGTGTGCAATCTGACAATCTTAAATAGTGAAGAATAAGAATGTGTAGGCAGTCTGCCCAAGTGCAGAGACTGTAGAGATCGCCTTGGGCAAATTCTGCATTCACATTCTTGCAGTTCTACACACACTGATGACCAAGCGCCACAGATTGATTCTGCCTCTTTTTTTGTTTTGTTTTTCCAATGCGATTCTGACGTTCTCACTCACATGCAGAGAGAAAGAGAGTGCAAACACGTCAGAGGAGCTACACTTATAAAACACACCTGCACTATTTGCTCTCCAGGCCCGACTCTCTGCCGGGCCAGGACCCCGGACCGCGGTGCGGCGGTGGGACCAGAAACGTTCCTCCCGCAGCTCCATGGACGGGAAACCGCGAGCAGAGAAGGTGTCCACAAAGTGCGTTCTGGAGACGGTCCATTTGCTCGTGCTCATCTACACGGGCGAACCTCCGGGCTCATCCTGACACTCAGAACCGCACAAAGTCCAGTGTGTTCCGGGGGCCTAGCCCAGGCATCCCCCACACAATAAATTGGCCAGAATTTAATTTTTTTTATTATGGTTTTCTTAAGATCGTTATAAAATCAAAATCATTTTATTTTTTAAAAATCGTGATATGTGATTTTGCCATATATACGCCTACACGCTGTGTAATGCGTCTTTGATAGTGTGTCTCTGCATAGGAGTGTGAGACCAATAATTATGGATAATTTGTTAATAATGTTTTGAGCGTGAAATCCAACTTTCCGTACCAGACTATTACTGATGAGGTGAGAATACTTTCAATTATAGCCAAATAAAACTGAAGGAGGAGAATATTATGTGTTACGTTTAATTTTTTGAGTTGCCTGAGAAAAAACGTCTTTTATGGGCCTTTTGCAAATTTCCTCTGAGTGCTGCTTAAATTTGAGTGAGTTATTGATGTGTGTCCCGAGGAATTTGAATGAGTCTGTGATGGCTATAACAGCGGTGCTGCTGGAGATGGATGTTTTGGGTGTGGGTGAATGTGAGAAATCCGCGATCAGTTCTTTTATTTTAGATGCGTTGAGCTGCAGGTTGTTATGGCACCAAGTGACTGCTCGGGCGACCTGCTCACAGTAGTGTTTTTCATTGTTGTCAGTGATGAGTGCAGTTATCGTGGTGTCGTCTGCATATTTGAGGATAGATACTGAACTGTGTGAGGATGTGAGAGTTTTTGTGTAGAGTGAGAACCTGAGGGACACCGGTGCTGAGGGTTAGAGGTCGGAATAAGAGGTCACTCATCCTGACTTCTCCTGTGTCCTTTCCAAGAGGAAGCTTCTGATACAGTGGCATGAGGGAAATGCCAATGTCCATGTCCATAAGTTTATTGAAGAGGTTGATCAGGTTGATAGTATTGAAGGCAGAGCTGAAATCAATGAGCAGCACGTGGGCGTAGGTGCGAGGGACTCCAGTTGGTGGAGGTTGACCACAACTTCCACAGACCTGTTGGCCCTTTATGCAAACTGGAAACTGTCCATTAGGGGTGTGGTGAGTTCTTGCAGGTGAGAATGATTCGTTCAAACAATTTCATGATGACAGATATATGAGCAATTGGTCTACGAGCAGTGGTTCTTAACCTGGGTTTGATCGAACCCCAGAGGTTCGGTGAGTCAGTCTCAGGGGTTCAGCAGGGTCAAGACACACATCCAACTCATATGATTTGTGATGACATGCCCCGTTTGGCCGTTATTGGCTGCAGGAAATTGTGACTTTCGTGATGGTACATTAGTGTAATTTCTTCTTAATAGATTGAAATCATTGAAATTCAGCAGAGCCAGGTTCAACAGGAACTCTTCAGAACAACGTTTTCCAACATTTTGGTGTAAACAAATGGCAACGTACCCTGTTATTGCTAAGAAAGCTCTGGATATTATCATACCATTTGTTACAACATATCTTTGCGAACAATCCTTTTCAAGGATGCTGAACATAAAAACTATGAACAAGAACAGACTTTGTTGTGAAAATGACATGAGAGTGGCACTTGCCAAGGTGAAGCTGCTGAACTGGTCTCTAAAGGCAACAGCAGAAGTCACACTGATTTTTAGTAAATAGTTCTTTGAACAGTGATGTTGATGCAGGTTCATTTTGTGCACCAATAAAATATATATACCTATGTTTTGAATTTGAAAAAAACATTTTATTTTTCCAATTAAGAAGGGTTCAGTGAATGCACATATGAAACTAATGGGGTTCAGTACCTCCAACAAGGTTAAGAACCACTGACGTATAGTCATTGAGGCATGATATTTTATTGTTTTTGGGACCGGGATGATGACAGAGTCCTTAAAACATGTGGGAACTGTGCACTGAGTGAGGATCTGTTAAAGATACTGGTGTATATTGGGGCCAACTGGTATGCACAATGTTTCAGGACTGCTGAGCTGACACCATCAGGACCAGCAGCTTTTCCTTTTTTTGTCCTTCTGAAGGATCTTCTCACCTTCTCCTCCTGGATGGAAAAAGGAGGTGTTGGAGGGGGCAGTGGAGGGGAATAAGTGGGACTGGGTAGCTGTTCAAACCTCATAAAGGTGTTTAACTGATCTGGAAGGTTTTCATCAATATCAGCAATGGGAGCAGTACTGTTTTTATAGTTGGTCATGATTTTGAGTTTCTTCCAGACAGCCCTGGTGTCATTCGTGGTGATCTGGTGCTCCAATTTGTGGGCATATTTAGATTGAGCTTTTCTACAAGCAACTATTTGTTCATACTTGGCTGCCCTGTATTGCCCAATGTCACCCTCAGTAAAGGCACAGCACGATTTCCTGTGTAAGGTTTGAATATCCTTAGTGAACCATGGCTTGTTGTTCTCGTGAATCTTCACAGTTTCAGTAGAGAGCTGCATGTCCCGATGCAGAAGTTGATGTATGACGTCACCATATCTGTCAGCTCATCCAGACTAGACGCAGCTGCGTGAAGTACGTCCCAATCAGTACATTCGAGGCAGCCTCTCATTGTGTCGATGGCCACGCTCGACCAGCACTGGATTACTTTGGATTGTACACAGTTGGATTTAAGTTTTTGCCCATATTTGGGACGAGCAGCAGCGTAGCATGGTCCGACCTGCCCAGCGGAGCCTTCGGAAAAAAGACTGATACACATCGCTAATGGGGACGTAGCAGTGGTCGAGGATGTAGGCACCTCTATTTGGACAGGTAACTTGCTGGATGTAGTTAGGAAGTTCTTTAGACAGATCACTTACTACGATCATAGACGCGTCGGGATTAGAGTTTTCCACCAAGGAGATATGGGTTGCTAATTCTGAAGTGGCTGCGTTGGCATAAGCCGATGATGGGATGTAAACATTGACCAAAACAACAGATGCAACCTCTCTGGGAAGATAGTATGGCCTACACTTCACACTGATGTATTCAAGATGATGGCTACAGAAACTGTTGAGCACCGTGATGTTTTGACCATCTCTCGTTGATCATAAAACAGATGCCGCCACCTTTGGTTTTCATAGATAACTTCACTGACCTGTCAGCACGTTGTACAGAAAGCCACTGTGGTCCAGTCAGGTCTCTGTCAGGCAGATGGCATAGAGCAGTTTCTGTAGTCCTTGTGAGTTTGAAGCAGAAGGAGCAGTTCATCTATTTTATTTTTTATTGATCGGATGCACACCGGCACGATGTTTGCTAACCGGCTTGGGGTCATAGAGCTGTTTTGCTGGTTTAGATAGAGCCAATATCTCCACAGGAATACTTGAGATCCATACTTCATCGGGGGGTGTAAGTATGACCTCTTAGGAAAGCAACTCCCAACGGCTGTTAGAATGTTGTCACCTCCTCAAAAACCTGAAGGTGGATGATAACCAGGTCCAAAGATCAGTGAGGCAGTTGGAGAGAGACTGAGGCTTGGTGGAGATGTAAAGTTGTGTATCATCGGCATATTAGTGGAAGGTGAGTCCAGGAATACGTATGATTTGTCCGACGGGGAGCATGTAAATGATAAAACAATGGACCGAGCGTACAACCTCGTGGTACACCTTGGTGAATAAGAGGAAGGTGAACGGAATCCATTGAAGAAAATCCACTGTGTATGAGTCAAACCAGCAAAGTGCAGTACCCGTCAGTCCAATGTATTTGGAGAGGCATTCGAGGAGGATGGAGTGGGAGGCCAAAACCCACCAAAATGTCTAGGAGGATGAGTATGAGGAGTTTGTATTAATAGGTTGTTTGTGAAATTGCTTGTTTGTGAAGGAGATGAGGTGTGCGCGGCGTACGGGAGGAGATGAGGTGTGTGCAGTGTACCGGAGGAGATGAGGTGTGCGCGGCGTACCGGAGGAGATGAGGGGTGCACGGTGTACCGGAGGAGATGAGGGTGCGCGGTGTACTGGAGGAGATGAGGTGTGCGCGGCGTACCGGAGGAGATGAGGGGTGCACGGTGTACCGGAGGAGATGAGGGGTGCACGGCGTACCGGAGGAGATGGTACGCCACGCACCATTTCAAAACAGGGCGGCGCCCATGGATGTATAATAAGAGGGGTGCGCTCTTATTATACATCCATGGGCACCACGCTGTTTTGTGTACAGTGAAGTGCAGTGGTCGTGCGGAAACTTTACCTCTACCGCAGAAGGTTCTGGCCTTCGCTGAGCGTATGAAAATAAAACAAAGCATCGAGGCAAAAAATAATAATCGATGCATTTTTTTACTCAATGAATGGTTTCAGCCCTAACCATTATAGAGCCACATCAGCCTGTGTGATATTAGAATCTGTTTAATGCAGCTTTGGCACATTTGTTTACGTCTTACAGAAACAAAACTTAAAACCACATGGCTCATTTGCATAAACAGTAAACGCTGGAAAAAAATCAGTTCCTTGTGTGCTGATGTGGTCAGCTGGTATCAAGGACACGACTCAGTGGAATATGAGTGTTCTTTCTGTGACAGAGGGATGTTCTGCTGATGGTGAGTCTGTTCTGTGCGTATGTCACGTTGAAGATGGTTCATGTTTTCAGAGATCACACTTGTGCAGGTCGTATGTGTGCAGGTTTAGTGCAGCTTTTTATTTAACAGTCATTTCGCTCACTTTATTTATGTTGGTCACTCTATTTATTTTGGCTTCTGTTGTGATGAAAAGATTGAAAAGTGTTTGTCTTTTGGACCCTTGCGCACTCAACTGTGGCAGTAACCGGGATACTGCATGTACATGGACCATGACCAAACCGGGATACTTAAAAAACCCAATCATACCCGGGACACTGATGTGCAGGTAAATGCACTCTGAGGGATATAGTGATCTCCAAGGAGCCAGAGCTGAGATTTGGGACTGTGAGGCCACAGCTCCAGGATTTGCACTGTCAGACACAGCCTCATCTCTTTACGCTACGCACAGCAACCTACATTCCGTTTGTCGATTAAAAATGAACGTGATCGATAACATTTTTAAGGATCAATTATCGATGTCGACTAATAGTGCCCATCACTAGTTTATAGGGACCATAGTTGGACATAGGATCAGCTGACCAGACACTTTTTCCAAGATCTTACTAAGAAAAGGAAGTTTGGAGATTGGCCGATTCTTTGTCCTGCTGCCCTGTTAGTAGAGCAACAATTACATAATAACCAGGAGGTTCTAACCCAGTTCTAAGGTCTTCACTGCGTGTGTGTAGCATCTGTGACACTGTAACTTTGTCAGTCCAAACTGTAGTGTACATGTATGATGTGTGTGTCATGTATAATCCATCACACGTGTTTGTACAGGGCATATACACAGTACCTATGTTATAAGTCCACACAGTATGTCAGGTATGTATCTACAGTGTGTGAGAGACACCTACTTACATCCCTCTGAACTCTGACCCTCCCCAGGTGAATGGAGAATGTGAGCGGCGCTCTGCTGCAGCTAGAAGGCCTGGCTCTGTCTGACTCCTCTGTCCTGCCCGTCTTCTGCTGCTTCCTGCTGACCTATGTCTTCTTGATGGTGGGGAACCTGGTTAACTGCTTGGTGATCCTGAGGGACAAGAGCCTGCACCAGCCCATGTACCTGCTGCTGTGTAACCTCTGCCTCAATGACATCATTGGGGGCACTCACATCATCCCACGTTTACTGGCCGACCTACTGCGAGCACCCGAGGAGCGCCTCATCTCCTACAATGCCTGTGCCACGCAGGCCTTCGTTATGCACTTTTCTGGGACCAATGCACATACGATTCTCATGATCATGGCGTTCGACCGTTATGTGGCGATCTGTAACCCGCTGCACTACTCCACCATCATGAGCGGGCGCATGCTAGTGAAGCTAATAGTGTCAGTGTGGAGCGTGGGCTTTGTTATGGTGGGAATTCTGATTGGTCTGTCCGTGCGTCTGTCGCGCTGTCGCTCACTGGTCACAAACCCGTACTGTGATAACGCGTCTCTCTTTAAACTGTCGTGTGAGAGTACCGTGATTAACAACGTGTACGGGCTGCTCTATACGGCGCTGGTGGTGGGCTCCTCCATTGGCTCCACCCTCCTGACTTATGTCAAAATCACTCTGGTGTGTCTGCGCAGAAACAGCTCCAGTGTGAACCGCCGCGCCCTCCAGACCTGCTCCACCCACCTGCTGGTGTACCTGCTGATGATGTTGAGCGGACTCACTTTCATTACTCTGCACCGCTTCCCTGAGTACACGCAGCAGAGGAAGATGGCTGCCATCTTATTTAACACAGTGCCTGGGACGGTGAACCCCATTATCTATGGAGTGCAGTGCAGGGACATACGCCATGCCTGGGTCCGGCTCTGGGTTCCCAGCTCCAGGGGGAAATAATCTCTTGATACCCATTTGTATTTATTAATTTGAGCAGAGTTCTTCTCACAAGTCAGAGCTGCAGGGTCAGAGGTCAGAAGGCAGAGTAAGGTGTCTGTGGTTGTGTCTGTGTGCCTCTGAGGTTTGTACCTCTAGACAGACCCTTCTCAGACTGAGACTGTGCTGGTTTTAAACTGTCTCACGAGAATAATTAACTCTAACCCACAGAGACTAATGCAGCAAAACATATCGTCACACCTATAGGTTTTTGTACTTGTGCTTTTGTAGCATATACAATGCTACAATATGGATCAGAGCAGATAGGAGCAATAGTAATAGTAGAAGTAGCAGTGGTAGTAGTAGAAGTAGAAGGCTTGTTCAGAAGACCAAGGTTTGGCTCGAAAGAAAATATGGTATTCAATGAGACAAATGCACAGGCTTCTAGTCCTTAGTTGTGGTGTTATTTACAGTGAACAGACGGACATTATTTACAATATTTACAAGTGTGCACTTTTCAGAAATATTGAGTTCAAACAAATTTCTGAACGTGTTCAATGCATTTAAAGATCTTAATCCACACACACGAACTGCAACTCAATTCATGTAATCCACAGGGGATCACGCAAAAAGGCAAAGAGAGTTCCAGGAATATGACAAAGTCTAAAAGGGCCCAATGCCCACAGCAGGGGGCAGTAGTTGTGCGAGTATGTGGTTGAGCGGCTGCTACGCCTCCTACAGCACGGGCAGATACTTGCACTCTGACTTCGGTTCAGACTCTAGGCCTTATCTCGCCATCCAGTGTCTGGAGCATCCAGTTTCTGGAACCTGGCCTGTGCAGAATAGGACCAGCAATAAGTAGATAATTAAGTATCACAACTAAGTCACTAAATACAGTTTCCACAATATCATAACATTTTGTCATAATAATAATAATAATTCATGTCCATGTATAAATATTTGTCAGTATCAATATTAAGAGTACTCCATAGTTAAATATTTCCCATTGACAACGGGCAACAATTCACTTTAGATTAGCTTTAGCAGTGTTAGCAGTTCATTTCAACATAACCATAATTCATTGTCAGTATTAATTTTAAAAAAGTGAATAAATTGCATTTATCAAAATACATATAGCACCTTTAACAGCGATCGCATATATGAATGGGAACGAGTGCAGCTAGTGCCAGCACCAGCTGACAGGTCCGTATACAAAACACTGAACCGGAGCGCTAGCATTAGCTTTAGCATTAGCAATGTAGCTCTGAGCGTCAACAAACAAGTTAACACTCACCAGTTCTAGTGCTGCCGCGATTATTCGACGCTGTCGACGTAATCGAATGTGAAAATGAGTCGAATACAATTTTTTTGGTCGAATATTCGCCTTTATTTATTTTTGGTCTCAAACGGCTCGTCCAGAGACCTTTTGCTTGCCTGAGATCAGGTATTTCCCCTCCACACCGGACAGGCGGACACCGGCGCGGCTAACAGCGGCTACACCCGAGGTGGACATCGGTGCCGCGGGCAGCGGCTGCGCCCGAGGCAGACACCGGCGCGGCGGGCAGCGGCTGCACCTGAGGCGGACACCGGCGCGGCTAACAGCGGCTACACTCGAGGCGGACACCGGTGCGGTGAGCAGCGGCTGCGCCCCAGGCAGACACCGGTGCTGCTGACAGCGGCTACATCCGGGGTTGACGCCAAGGTGGCTAACCTCGGCTTCACCAAAGGCTAACAGCAGTGGTAAATAATGGCACCGCCAAAGAAAACAAACTTGAGGAAGTATTTGCCGTGCGCACTCTGCTGGCTGGTCTCTCTCTTTCTCTCTTCCCCCTTCCCCCGATTTGACCATTTGAGAGCGGTATGAAAATGGCAGCGGCCGGTGGGTCAGAGTCGGATCCACGAACAGTGGCGACTTCTTCTAGACTAAGACCTAAAGCCTCGAAAGTCTGGGAATACTTTCGGACAGATGGTGATAGAGTGGTTTGTACACTCTGTAAGACTTCTTTGGCTTATCACGGGAGCACGACCACGATGCATGAGGTATTGAGAATACCGTTGCAATATGCTGCTCGTGCATACTCGTTAAGTTGTGTGTGCGTATTGTTGTTCAACATTGTTGAATGAGCACACACAACAGACATAACAGCAATAACCTTTGCAACTCGCACGCACAGCACACACAAGGTAACCTCCCGGGAAAATCTAACACACACACTTGTGTGTGTTAGAACCGCTTTTTTTTTTTTTTTTAATTAGTCGTTTAGATTAGTCGACTAATCGAAAAATTAGTCGAGAGATTAATCGTTAGAAAATTAGTCGTTAGTGGCAGCACTAACCAGTTCCACTTAATTCAACCACACAGCCACACGACAGTGCTTCGTCATGACCGCAAGATGCATCTAGAAAGGTTGGCAGCATAACAGTTACTTTAGAGTACTTTTAGAGGAAGAACAGTAACTTTTTAGGGCAATAATCGCTTACCTGCTGCAGCTCAGTTACACCCGGGGGCCGACACAACACACATCTGAATAGTGCGCAACGGAGTAAGTCTCGCGATAGTTGAGAGCCGTGGATGAAAATAGAAGGTAGAGATGGTCCAGGGGCAGAAAAATACCTGGATTAAACCTGGTGTAAGAGCTGATAATATATTTAACAGTTCACTTGTTTCACCTATAGATGGCGCTGGTGTATTTAAAATTACATGTGAGAGAATTTACTTGTTTTCTCTTATACATTATTTTTATATTTAATTTCTCATCATTTGTTAATCTTTTATAAGGCTATATGAGCAATACTATATTATTTTGCACAATTTTGGTGGTTTTCACATTCTAGAATCTGATGAAGTCATACACTCAGACACCCCATGAACAACATTGTACTTTGTGACGAAATATACAAAAAGTTTATTTACAAATTTTTTATGTGCTTCTTTCTATCGGTGACTAAGCCCATTAACTTGCTATATTACAACAAAAACTTACATTGTAACTGTATTTATTTTAGCTGGCCCCATTTGTATTAAATATTATTGGCCTATAGAATGTTGTGAAGTCAAATGAAACCCAGCAATTGTCACTTTTACTTTATCATAAGTCTAGTTTAAGATCATAAAACTACTTCCTGTCTTCCAGTTCAGTTAGTTGGACCATGGATGTATTAAAATAACTGGATAGGGTATTTCTAGCTTGTAGCTGTCTTTAGTTGGCGTAGTGGCCACTCACTTTACTTCAGCAAAACAATCCCTCCGGCCCAGAAAGGACTTTTCTTATAGAGCACAATGTAATCGCAAACCGTTCATGTTCGGGGGTCAGGGCACCAACAGCTTTCAAAAATGTCAGATTTTGTGGCGATTTTGCCCTATTTTTAGATCATACACTTTTTCTGCACTCCTTGCTTGCAGCTGTGTGCATTTGCATGTGCCCACGCGAGAAAAGAGCACTACTGCACATGTCAGTGGCCATACCAGCGTGTCAAAGCCTGATCCTGTCAGAAGCTCAACATGGCCAGGACTGGTTAGCACTTGAATGGGAGACCACTAAGAATTTCATGTGCCACAGGGGGGCGCCAGTCTCAAAAATGTTGTGTCCTTAAGCAAGACACTTCTCCCACATTGCCTAGTATGAAAGTGGTGTATGCGTGAGTGTTGGTGGTGGAGCTTATGTTTTATTTTATGTGTTTGCTAGTTTTATAGTGTGAACTGCAACATGAAGTAAAGACCACAGTAAACATCAGTACAAAAAGAACTCATGTCTCTCGTGTTTGTGGACTAGACCTGAGGTTAGACCTGGGATAGACCTACAGTAGACCTGGGATAGACCTGGTTTAAACCTGGGTTAGACTCCCTCTGGGCTCTGGACAGAAAAACTAAACCCATCACTCTGGTCAGGACTGACCTCATGTTTCATGTCCCTCACTGTGGGCAGCAGCGCCCCGTCCTTTCGGTGGGCGCCCCCTGCATTCAGGCTCCTGCGGATTGTCATGGGTGAATGTGTACATGATTGTGGTGCAATATAAAAAGTACTTTAATTTATTTTACTTTTGGACTTTTATTGAAATCTGAAACTTTTTGCATCTTTTTGGTAGTAGTGCTTTTAATTAGACCAATAAAGAGTCATCACCAACAACAGGATTTTGTCTCATTCTAATCATCATTGTGAAGCTTCTGGTTCAGTCCTGGTTCATCCTTGAATTAGTCTTGGTTTAGCCCTGTTTAATCTTGGTTTAGAGCTGGTTCAGTCCTGGGGTAGTCCAAGTTTAGTCCTGGTTTAAGCCTGGTTCAGCCCTGGTTAAGTCCTAGTTTAGTCATGGCTCAGTCCTGGTTCAGAGCTGGAGCAGTTTGGGGTTGGTGATGCGCCCGGTGAACAGCAGCGCTCCAGTTGATTGGTCACGGAGGAGGAAAAGGAAGGGCCGGTCGACGTGATAGGTCAGTGCAGAGGCCTGGGTGGGGTTAGGGGCGTACTGGAGCCCTTCGGGGGCGGATTCTAAAACAACCTTATGAAACACTGAGTTCAGTTTGACGGGTTGCGCCGAAATCTGGTCCAAACCTGTGTCCGCCAGCCAATCAGCGAGGCCTGTGGGAGAGAAGAGCCAATCAGAGAGCAAATGAATTGTGAGTAGCATGTGTGAAACTTAAATGCTCAATGTTAAAATGCCTATATTACATTATTTTCCTTATCAAAAACATACCATGAGTTGTGTTTTATTCCACGCATCTTTAACACAAACCCTGTATAGCATAAAATACCAAATAATAACTGAGTTTCAATTAAATGCCGGGTGCAGGTGTATATTTTGTATTTTGATAAATAACACAGATAAAATAAACACAGAGTCTAATGTAAAAAAATAAATAAAAATCAAGGAAGATTTGACCACTGACACTGCATGTTTTTCGCCTGTTTTGTTTTGCTTTCTTTTTACACAGCCTGTCGTGCAGTCTTTGACCACAATGTTGAAAAAATAAAAAATATGACTTAAAATTTACGGCTGCTGTCGAGGTGGCTGTTCAAACTCCCATTTTCCATTTTTTGTGCTTTATTTAAACAAGATATGATTAGTACACGGAGATACCATAGAAAGCATGATGTTTACAGCCGACATAGGATCAGTTTTACTTCAGTTCAGTCCTGCCTTTTATGAGACTGGTTGTGTGAATGGATAGGCTATATTCTCTGCGCTGCGTCCGATCACCTTCACTGAAAACGTGGCGGCACAGATCACGTTGCTGTGAAATCCCTGTTTTGAAGTGACGTAAAAAAATTTTTTTAAAAAGACGGCGCAACATAGTGGGCAGGAAATGGAATCAGTTTTGGAAATATTACTTGGCAATTCGGAGGAAGCAGCAATGTCATCGTAGCTGCTGTGGTGTAAGAGGAAAGTTGTGGCGAAAGGGCAGAAATTGTGCCGACAAGGTAGGCAAAGTAGTCGCCAGGCCAACGAGGCGCGCCGTAAACACTCTAAATTATAGTCATACTGCTTAAAAGAATTTGAGTACCATATTCTCACAGCTGCGCAAGATTTTTGCCGCCTGGTCTCAAATAAATGTCTGGTCTGTTAAGTGATTGAAATAAATAAACATTAAGTGATTGAAATAAATAAACGCCCCGGCTGTTATTTGGTATTTTACGGTACTTACGGTCTGAGTTCTTATCTCAAACAGAAAACAGGAGGTAACAACATTATAATATGTCTTAAATCTCATAAGAGTACATTTTTATAGGTCCTTGAAGTGAGGTGTCCTTTATTGATGTCTTCCAAAAGTGTGGTTATGTTTTGGGAGTTCTCTCTGCAGGTGACTGTCGTGAGTGTGAGTAAAGGCATTACTGAAGTGTGCCCAGAGAAACAGCGTTCATATGTTCTCAAACACAGACCGAGGCTGGGGAGCAGCGGCAGCAGGTCTTTGCTGTAGGCTCCTTTCAGACTGGGAATGCTCAGGGAAACGTGGGCGGGCAGCAGCGTCGTGGACAGGTCCTGGACAAACTCCGCTGTCAGCGCATCCTCGATCGCCGTGAGGTTAACTGTCACTGTGTCGGGCAGGAAGAGGAAGAGGCTGACCCCGTCTTGCAGGGGGACCTCTGCGATCTGAGGGGTAAAAGGTAAAAGGAGTTACCAGTAGCTCTTCACACTCTTCCAAGTAGCTCACCAATGGTGTTCTGAATTATACGTATTGTCAGGGCCGCCCCCCCCATTAGGCAACATAGGCAAATGCTAAGGGCGCCGCCGCTCCACTAGGGGGCGCCGAGCACAAAAATCGGCGATGGGGGATAAAATCCTCCACTGTCTAAAACATCGTCACTATGAACTGTTTGATTTCTTGTGAGTATCTGTACTCTGGCAGTATTTATTTATTTTTTTGCAATCCAAGGGGCGCCACCTGAAATCTTGCCCAGGGTGTCAAAATGGTTAGGGCCGGGCCTGCGTATTGTGCTGAATAAAGTACAACTTGAAGAATTAAATGCCTGTTACCATTGTAAATGTGACAATTTGAAGCCTAACTTTGTCCACTAATAAACGGATAGTGGCTTATGTTTTATAGGCATCTAACTGTACCTCATCCAAGGCTCTTAAAGTAGTAGTCTTAGCTCTCTGGTCTGTTTGTTTTGTAAAGGTTGCTCACCAAAAGAAAAAGGTTGGAGATCCCTGCTGGAAAACATGTTTCAGAAAGACTTTTTACTTTGGAACATCTCACATTGGTCATCCTGTGCAGAGAGTGAATTCAGGCCTTTTCAGTTAGTTATTTTCACTGTAGACCTCTTACAGTTGGCTAAACGTGCCCAGTCCAGTCCACGGCATGGTTTAGTCCTGGTTTTAGACCTGGTTTAGACCTAGTTTAGACCTGGTTTAAGTCCTTTGTCTGTGTTTGTGTGCATCCCCTCATGTCGCAGGTCACTATAGGACAGTACTGGAGATATTAAAAGCTTATGCAGGTTGTTTTCACCATTGCCAATACGTTTGGTTTGACATTTAAGTTGAATGAAGCGATTTTATATTTTTAATTTTTTAATATATCACATATGGGTAGACGACGTACCCCCGCGTACCACACCCACTACAGTCCCTGACAAAAGTCTTGTCGCTTCTCCATTTTGTAGAAACAAAAGGTTATAACCTGACTTTAAATTAATCGATTGGTTTTAGAAATGTCTCATATGAAAGCTAAAACCCCCATTAAATGATCAATCTTTCTTCAGTGAAGCAAATTTATTTTAGTATATTGAGCATAATTTGGGAGGGTTTTAGCTTTCATATGAGACATTTCTAAAACCAATCGATTAATTTAAAGTCAGGTTATAAGCTTTTGTTTCTACAAAATGGATAAGCAACAAGACTTTTGTCAGGGACTGTACACCCCTGCATATAACCTCAGTTGAAGCTCTGTCATGTTTTTTTTCTGACTCATGCTTGTGACGTAATCTCTATGCCACGAACCACGAACACACAGTTTTCCGTTTACACAGCAACGACAGGGTGGAGTGTGGAGATTTCTACTTTGGAGGGCGTTTTCAGATTTTTGCGTTCTCAACCCCCCAAAACGCTGTTACCGTCTAAACATTATGGACATCTGGCAATATGTTTTGCGTTTTCCACCCGTTACCATTATTGTGTAAACAACTAAGTCTAACTAAGTCTTTGTGCAAATGTGATTCATCATAATGAAGTTTTGACCGGTCAGATGTCTGTCCAGGAGCGCTGTCTGAGGTACTGACCGTGCAGCTCAGGTCCGAGTCGATGCCCATCTTTATCGGATAGTTGTCCTGTTGCATCATAGGTACTCGGACCGAAGTCGAACCATCAACCTGGAACTGGCCCATAGAACCAGAGCTCCCAAAACGGGTCACCCACTTTCCTGTGGAGAGAAACCAGGGTCAGAGAAGCAGAGGGGAGGCCCAATGAGGTCTTCCAATAAGGTAGGATTTTTTTTTTAGACCAAGTTCACTCATGGACTTCCTCAGAGTGTTCATGTGATGTTGCTGTGACGTGTCTGATCAGCTGATGTATACAGGTTTTGGCGCTGTCTTCCTACTGAACATGTCACAGCAACATCACGTGAACACACTGAGAAACACCGCTAGTGAGTCAAAACTGTCTGACATGAAAACAATCTCTTGGTCTGAAAAAAGAACCTAATAACATAGCAGAGAAGATGGTCAGATGAGGAGCAGATGGAGCAGAGGATGGACCTTTGAAATAGGCAGCTGTGACTGCTGTGACCCCAGGGTTTCGGGGCAGGGTCTTGGTCAGGATCTTCTGGACCTTCCCTGTGGTCTGCTGAGAGACCCACTCATTGATCTCCTTCTGGTCCTTGGCTCCTCCCTGAAGAGCTTTGGGTCTGCTTCCATAGGTTTGCTCCACCAGCGCGAAGTACTCCTGCTTTAGACGCAGACCTGCTCAAACAGAAGGCACAGTCAGAGTGGCAGGTCCTTTCACGTGGGTTCAGAACGTAGATTGTACAAAGAAATGGACTAAGGGAGTGTGACGTCACCCTTAGAGTTCAGCTTCAGTGAAGGTCATCGAGGCTTACAGTTACAGGGGCGAATTTAGAGCCAAGTTCCATGTTTGGAATTTCGACCGCGAGATACAAAGCATCCAAAGAGCCAATCAGGGGTTTAGCTCGCTCAATCAAACCTGTCGCTAACACTATTGTGAGCAGATTTGGGGAACGAAGTCGCCTGAATGATCTGTTATTAATTTCATATTTTGATTTACAGACAATATAGTGAAATAAAAACACCAGAGCGAGTTCATGAGAACATTTTAAGGTTAGAATGACAAGTCTGACAACAGCAGTTACACAGAAAGGGGTGACATTTTTCAGTAGAAAGTGAATTAGAGCCAGAAGTCCATGGAGCCAGAGGTGCGCCTATGCCGTCTAGTGGTAATAGTAGTATTTGCAGTAGTAGCAGTAGTAGCATTTGCAGTACTCACGACGGCTGAGGTACAGTTTGGCTGCAATACTCAGTCCCTTCCCTGTGGCGGTGCTGGAGCTCAGGAGGGACCTCAGGGTGGAGTGGAGCACCGGGTCCTGGAGCGTGTGGTACCTAAGGGCCCGGATCAGGTCCCTCTGAGAGTACGCCGACCCACCTGGAAACAAAAGGTACTATAGAGTATGCAAGAGTACAGAGAGTAATAGGGATGTAACAATATCCACGTCTCACGATACAATATGGTCATGATATGAACCTCACAGTACGATATTTATTGCGATATCGTGGGAAAGCTCACGATATTATAATATTCTACATAATAACAAGACTGACATTCTAAAATGCTTTGACCAGTCATTTGGTACAAGATTTATTGTCATTAGGGATGGAACAAAATCCAAATCTCTCTGTACGATATTTTCACAGTTTCACAGTACAATATTTATTGCAATAACAAAACTTTTTCCTCTAAAAATGCCTTCACAAGACTTAATCTAAAGAATGAAGATTTCAAAGTGCTTAGAACAGTTATTTCTTCATGTCGTCTGCACTGAAACGGAGCAAAGGATCATGGTCTATGTAGTTCCCTCTGTTTTGTTTTTTTTTAGCTATTTCTGCATCAGAACTGTTCATTTAAACAAAGAGACTTGGGGTTCGATGTATTGTGATAGTCCACGATGTTATTGTGAGACCTTTGATGATACGATATCACCATACTTAGGTTATTGTTACATCCCTAGACCTGGTTTAGACCAATTTTAGCTGTGTTTTTACTCCAGATGCCCTCCCTTACCCATGGACAGCTGGCTCAGAGCAGCGGATATGCTCAGAGGCGACAGGAACACGTTGCCGGTCTCTTGTGCACACAGAGATCTGAAAAGGTTGAAGCCGAAGTCTGAGGCGGCAGCAGCCATCTTTGTGGTGGGCGTGGTGAACAGCTCCACATGCTCCTCCTCCTCTGGGGGCGTGTCCTCAGCTGGCTCCAACTGTAGGGGGCAGCACAGGGTTAAAAATATTAACTACTGTCTCGCCTCTCCGCAACCCTGATCTGTGGTGAAATGTCCCATAGTGGGGCTTTAAACCTGTTCTAATGTGAAGTAGATTTAGTCTTTAGTGCTCCTGTATATCTTTGCCAGTTTTTGGAATAACCTCTGGGGGAGGAGTTTTTTGTTTTTCTGTAATAGGTTCATGCTTACGTAACAAACCAGGAAGACGTTTGGAAAGATGCGATGACAACTATAGCAGTAAGTCAAGTTTTCCTACAAAATGTAGGAAAAATGAGAAAATGTCCCAGTTTTCTTCATCTCCATGTCCCTGTAACGTTCAGTAATGTTCAGCTCAACAACAATTCCAACCGTACCTCAGTTTTCATCATTTCCACTGACGCAAAACTGCAAGTGCACTGGTTACATGCGATTAGAAGAGACGAGGACGTCAAATTCCAGATGATTCCAAACCCCACATACGTCTGCAGTCTTCATTTTACCAACGATCACATTTACTTCAGTAGGTTTGATCACAGTCAGTCGAGCCCAGTGTCAGGAACTACACCAGAAGATGTCCTTGCAGGTTTTGTCTTCCTGGTAAAACAGGAGATGTCACAAACATCTCCTGTTTTACTTGTTATGAATTAGTGTGTAAAATCCCTCAGTCATCCAGGTAGAATCCATGACAAAGGAGAAAATTCAATATGTCAACTGGACAAGAGTGTTTGGTAAAACACACGTCAGAACCCAGGAGAAGGGGGGTAACCATTCCTTGCCTGGCTGGTGTTTCTGAAATCTACAGAGGATTTTCAGACAACATGAAATCCCAGTGTAGTTCAAACCCAAACACTTTATGACAGAAACTGGTCCACCCAAAGGACAAAACACAGAGCCACAAACAAAGCAACGTGGCCTACTCTATTCAGTGTAGTGAAGACTGAGTGCTGCACTGGAGAAACAAAACAGCCACGTCACAAGAGGATGGATAAACACAGACAGGAGAGCAACATGGGACCTCAGTCTGCCGTACATCTGCACCTAAAAGGACCTCAGTCTGCCGTACATCTGGACCTAAAAGGACCTTAGTTTGCTGTTCCTCTGCACCTAAAAGGACCTCAGTCTGCCGTAGATCTGCACCTAAAAGGACCTCAGTCTGCCGTACATCTGCACCTAAAAGGACCTCAGTCTGCCGTAGATCTGCACCTAAAAGGACCTCAGTCTGCCGTACATCTGCACCTAAAAGGACCCCAGTCTGCTGTACATCTGGACCTAAAAGGACCTCAGTCTGCCGTACATCTGCACCTAAAAGGACCTCAGTCTGCCGTACATCTGCACCTAAAAGGACCACAGTCTGCTGTACATCTGCACCTAAAAGGACCTCAGTCTGCCGTACATCTGCACCTAAAAGGACCTCAGTCTGCATTACATCTGCACCTAAAAGCCACAGGCCACTTGTTTGAGGACACTGAGGTACAGATCTGAGCCAGAGAGAAGAATTGGTTTGAACGAGTTAAAGAGACTATTTTTGTTCAAAAAGAAGCCTTCTTTAAACAGAGTCTTTAAATAGACTCTAACACCATCTGTCTCCAATCTATAACTCCATCCTTAAGCCTAAATCAAGACAAATTAAGAAAACAATAGGTGTATCCAGGTCAGGCCCAGAGGTGTGAAAACGCTCATTATTAGGGGTGTAAGAAAAAATTGATTCAGTGACATATTGCGATACTTCATTGCACAATTCTTGAATCGATTCAAAATGCATCTGAATCGTTTTTTTATATATGATTTTTCTTTAAAATTCATTATTCTCGTGAAGGTGTAGTTGTCAAAATAAAGTTATTACTGATAAATTGCGATATATCATCCATTGTTTTAGTATTGGGATCTATCGTGATATATCGAATCGTGACATGTGTATCATGATATGCATCGTATCGTCAGAATCAAGGCAATGCAAACACCTCCTCATTATGGCCCCATATGATTCTGTTAATTTGACCCCATCTCAAGTCAATTTCAACAGGCCGAGCGAACAACAGAAGCTGTAAACAAGTAAGGGTTAGTTTCAGAGTCATTTCATAGTAGCTAACTCCTCCCTGCAGGCAGATTTAAGGCAGTGTCCTCCAGAGTCTGACCAGAACTGAAGAAGCAGCTTAGATGAGCTTTGAAACATCTAATTTCTATTCTATTCTAGTCCTGGTTTGATCCTGGTTTAGTTCTAGTCCTGGTTCAATCCCGGTTTAGTTCTAGTCCTGGTTCGATCCCGGTTTAGTTCTAGTCCTGGTTCGATCCTGGTTTAGTTCTGCATTTTTCTCTTTTCAAATCACGAGGAGAGTGTCCAAATCTAGTAGCCAAACCACATGGAAACTATCTGTGTCTGTTCCTACAGCCAAGTGAGCCAGATGCCCTCCCACGCTCCTGTAGCTACGTAAGCCAGATGCCCTCCCACGCTCCTGCAGCCACGTAAGCCAGATGCCCTCCCACACTCCTGCAGCCACGTAAGCCAGATACCCTCTCGTGTATCACATGTGTTTTACCTGAGCCAGAGCAGACCCCAGGAACACTCCACAGAATAGCAGTGAAGAGAGGACCCTCATCCTGCAAGACCAGAGACCGGGTTTAGTTCTGCTTTAGTCCTCCTGGTTTAGTCCTGCTTTAGTCCTGCTTTAGTCCTGCTTTAGTCCTACTTTAGTCCTGCTTTAGTCCTGCTTTAGTCCTGCTTTAGTCCTGCTTTAGTCCTACTTTAGTCCTGCTTTAGTCCTGCTTTAGTTCTGCTTTAGTGTTGCTTTTAGTCCTGGTTTAGCCATTGTCTAGACATGGTTTTGTCCAGGTTTAGCTCCTGATTTTAGTCCTGGTTTTAGTTCTGGTTTAATTTTAAAGTCCAAATCTTCTGACCTGGTTTAGCTCCAGCGTCTGCTCCTCTGTCTCTGTCTGTGTCTGTGGAACTTTAAACATCTGGAAGAGATTTAACCCCAACAAAACACAAAGAGATAAAGAGAGGAGGAGAGAAAGAGAGGAGAGAGAATGGGGTGGGCACAGAAAGAGAAGAAAACGAGAGATTGCAGAAAAAAGGAGGAGGGGGAGGGAGAGGAAAAGAAAGAAAGAGAGAAAAAGACAGAGAGTGGGTGAGGAGGGCGGTCTGAGTGTTTTTGGAGACAGTTTTATGGAACAATCCTGCGTCTGATTTAAACAGTTTGTTCTGAAGAGTATGAGACCAGACCAGGACCAGACCAGGATCCTGGCTCAGATCTCGCCATGTGACTGCACTGCAAAAAAGTGTGGCCAAAATTTAAGAAATAGACACTTAAATTTATCAGAAAATGACTTAAAAGTAGTGAAATTATCTGTCCATGCAACAAGATCATTTTACTTGACACGTTATCTTAAAATAAACGAGCTCTAGACTCGAATGAAGTGTCTCAGAACGAGTAAGTCGGAAAAAAAATCTGAAAACAAGATGAAGAAGCTTATATAAGTTTTAAAATCTTGGTCAGATCAGAGAAATTTGCCAGGAGAGAGGTCAGGTCATGGCCTTTACATTCTCAGGGTCAGAGGTGAAATGTCCCTGATTTGTGTCAGTCCGTAGATCTGGTTTAGTCCTGCTTTAGACTTGGTTCACACATGGTTTAGTCCTGGTTTAGTCCTGGTTCAAGCATCGTTTAGTCCGGGTTTAGTCCTGGTTTAGTCCTGGTTCAGGCATGGTTTAGTCCTGATTTAGACCTGGTTTAGTCACGGTTTAGTCCTGGTGTATTCCTGGTTTAGACCTGATTTAGTCCTGGTTTAGACCTGGTTTAGAGCGGGTTCAGACATGGTTTAGTCATGGTTTACTCCTGGTTCAGGCCTGGTTTAGGCCTGGTTTAGTCCTAGTTTATTCTTGGTTTAGGCCTGATGTAGTCTTGGCTTAGTCCTGGTTTAGAACTGGTTTAGTCTTGGTTTAGTCCTGGTTTTAGTCCTGGTTTAGTCCTGGTTTAGACCTGGTTTAGTCACGGTTTAGTCCTGGTGTAGTCCTGGTTTAGACCTGATTTAGTCCTGGTTTAGACCTGGTTTAGACCGGGTTCAGACATGGTTTAGTCATGGTTTACTCCTGGTTCAGGCCTGGTTTAGTCTTGGTTTAGGCCTGGTTTAGTCCTAGTTTAGTCTTGGTTTAGGCCTGATGTAGTCTTGGTTTAGTCCTGGTTTAGAACTGGTTTAGTCTTGGTTTAGTCCTGGTTTAGACCTGGTTTAGTCTTGGTTTAATCCTGGTTTAGGCCTGGTTTAGACCTGGTTTAGTCATGTTTAATTTTGGTTTAGGCCTGGTTTAGTCCTGATTTAGACCTGGTTTAGTCCTTGTTTTAGTCCTGGTTTAGTCCTGGTTTAGACCTGGTTTAGTCTTGGTTTAGTCCTGGTTTTAGTCTGGTTCAGGCCTGGTTTAGACATTGTTGAGTCCTGGTTCAGCCATCATTTAGTCCTGGTTTAGGCACGGTTTAATCATGGTTTAGTCCTGGTTTAGTCCTAGTTTAGTCCTGATTCAAGCCTGGTTTAGACATTGTTTTAGTCCTGGTTTAGTCCTAGTTTTAGCACTGGTTTAGTCCTGGTTTAGACCCGGTATCATCATTGGTTTAGGCCTAGTTTAGCACTGGTTTAGTCCTGGTGCAGCCATGATTTAGTCCTGATTTAGTCCTGGTTTCATCCTAGTTTAACTTGGTCTAGACCCAGTTCAGTCCTGGTTTTGTCCTGGTTCAGGCCTGCTTCAGGCTTGGTTGGACTGGTCTTTTATTGTGAAATTCCTGGTGCCGTCTGGACTCTTACTGTGAAATATCACACGCCGCGCTCAGAAGTGGCACTTCCTGTCCGCGCCAGAGTCCGGCGCCTGGACTAAGCCTGGACCAGACCAAGATCCAGACCTGGACTAAACCTGGACCAGATCGAGATCCTGACCTGGATTAAACCTGGACCAGATCAAGATCCTGACCTGGATTAAACCTGGACCAGACCAAGATCCAGACCTGGAATAAGGCTGTGCCAGACCAGAACCAGACCTGGACCAAACCTGGATCAGACCTGGACCAGACCAAGACCCAGACCTGGACTAAACCTGTACCAGACTAAGACCCTATACCTGGATTAAACCTGGACCAGACCAAGACCCAGACTTGGAACAGACCTAAACTAGTCCAAGACCTAGACTTGGACCAGATTTGGACTAGACCAAGACCTGAGCCAGACTTGGACTAAACCTGGACCAGACCAAGACCCTATATTTGGATTAAATCTGGACCAGACCAAGACCCAGATCTGGATTAAACCTGGGCCAGACCTGAACCAGACTTGGACCAGACCTCGACTAGACTAAGACCTGAACCAGTCCTGGACTATACCTGGAACAAAACTGAACCTGATGCCCTCTCTGAAGCTGGATTGTTTTCGGTGCTTTTACATAATTTATTTCCATTTATTTGTGAATAAAAGCTTAGTTCAAATGTGTGTCCACCAGAGGACAGCACTGCTCTACTACACCTCTACTACTACTACTACTACTACTACTACTACTACTACTACTACTACTACTACTACTGCACTACTACTACTACTACTACTACTACTACTACTACTACTACTACTACTACTACTACTACTACTACTGCACTACTACTACTACTACTACTACTACTACTACTGCACTACTACTACTACTACTACTACTACTACTACTACTACTACTACTACTACTACTGCTGCTGTACTACTACTACTACTACTACTACTACTACTACTACTACTACTACTACTACTACTACTATATACATACTACTACTACTACTACTACTACTACTATACTATACTATATACTACTACTGCTACTACTGCATTATTATTACTATTATTATTATTATTATTATATATTATTATTATTATTATTATTATTATTATTATTATTACTGCATTATTATTATTATTATTATTATTATTATTATTATTATTGCATTATTATTATTATTATTATTATTGTATTATTATTATTGCATTATTATTATTATTATTATTATTGCATTATTATTATTATTATTATTACTACTTATTACTACTATTGTTGCTGTATTATTATTATTATTATTATTATTATTATTATTACTACTACTACTACTACTACTACTACTACTACTACTGCTGCTGCTGCACTACTACTACTACTACTACTACTACTACGTCTTTCTTTTCAAATACACAAACCTCAGACTTTCTTTTCAAACTCTTTTTCAAGGAGACAGAATGTTCTCAGACCCGTCCAAGTCCCTTGGGGAGACCAGAGCACGAGTCCAGACCAGACCTGGGCCAAGACTGGACCAGAGACCACTACAGAACCCATCTGGATGGCCGAGGGATTACACAGATGCAAGGCCACATGGTGATATAAAAGAAAGAACTATGATTTAAAGTTGAAAACCATGTTCTGTTGTCTAAATAAAGCGTGTTTTTATTATTATCACAGTTTCAGATTCTGTATCGAGTATGAAGTACTTTACCTTAGTACTGAAATCTTCAAAAGGTCTTCAAAAACGTCAGATGATGTGAATGGTTTAGTCCTGGTTTAGTCCTGGTTTAGTACTGGTTTAGTCATGGTTTAGTCCTGGTTTATACCTGGTTTATACCTGGTTTAGTCCTGGTTACTCCTGGTTTAGTCTTGGTTTAAACCTGGTTTAGTTTAGTCCTGGCTTAATCCTGGTTAGTCGTTCAAAAGTCTTCAGAAACATCAGATGATATGAATGGTTTAGAACTGGTTTAGTCATGGTTTAAACCTCGTTTAGACCTGGTTTATTCCTGGTTCAGACCTGGTTTAGTCAAGGTTTAGTCATAGTTTAGTCCTGATTTAGACCTGGTTTAGTCCTGGTTTAGACCACAACAGAGGTCTACAACAACAGAACAAGACAAATGGCTTTCGGTCCAGTGATCACGCCGAACAAATTCCATAAGAGCGGTTTGGTCCTGGTTTAGTCCTGGTTTAGACCTGGTTTAGTCCCAGATCTAGTCCAGGTTTAGTCTTGGTGTAATCCTGGTTCTGATTGTGTGATGTTTTTCCAGTGAATGGTGAGAGGGAGAGGGGAGCTGTTAATGTTTACACAAATCCAGGTCCAGGCAAGACCTCCCCCAGAGTCCAGACCAGAGACCAAAGAGAGTCTGACCGGACCAGAGACTCGAGATCAGATCAGAGACCAAACCAGGAGGAATCTAAGAGCGACCAGGACAGATACAGGGGTCTGACCGCACAAGGCTGCAGGACCGTCTCATTTTTGCTCTTAATTTATTTAAAGTTATTTTTATTTATTATATTGTATTTTTTGGACATTACCTGTTCATAATTTTCTGTTGGAAGATTCTGGAGGTTCTGGTTTTCACATTTGGGGCCAATATTATTCTTATTTGTTTCCACTAATTGTGCTTTCTTTTTTCACAATTACATTTTTGGATAATTTTAGTCCCATTTTAGTCCAGGTTTAGTCCTGGTTTTATACAGGTTCAGACCATCACAAGAACCACTTCAGTCTTAGGTTTAGACCAGGTGTAGACCTTATTTCACCCTGGTTTAGTATTTAGGATTAGCTTTAGTCTTACATATGGTTTAGTCCTGTGTGTTTAGTCCCAGTTTTAGTGCTGTTTTAGTGCAGGTTCAGTTCCAGGTTTGGTAAAGGTTTAGTCCAGGTTTAGTCCAGGTTTAGTCTCAGGTTTAGTCTCAGGTTCAGTTCCAGGTTTAGTCCAGGTTTAGTCCCGATGTCGGTGCTCCCACTCGTGGTCCGGATCCTGCGGAGGGTCTGGTCCCTGAAGACCACCTTCATCCTGGTCCTCACTCCCTTCCTCCTGTTACCGCTGGCAATCAGTACCAAGGTAAATCCTGGCTTAGACCTGGTTTAGTTCTGGTCTTTTGGTCCTATATTACTCTAAATGAACTCTTGTGAATTTAAAGCCATGTTATAATGTTGTTACCTCCTCAAAAACGTACCCAAAGTTGTATTTTTGTTTGTTTCTACATCTCCAAAGCCCAAAATACTTTGTTCCACCTTGAGATGTCCTGTAGTGGTAGTTTTCAGCTCACTTTAATTGAAGAAGAGATCGGTAATTCCAGGTCTGAAATGATCCAAGTGGTTCTAGTGAAGGCGTGTGGGTTTTAAAAACACAGTGGAGCACTTCCTGTATCACCGCATGACATCACAAGGTGGAATGGAGCATTTTCAGTGTGATTTGCAGAGTTTGTGTGTTAAAGATGTGTGAATGAAACAAAACATAACTCTCAAATAATGTAATATGGGCCCTTTAATTCTGTTTTAACCCCTGGTTTAGTTCTGGTTTAGTCCTGGGTTAGTCCTGGTTTACTTCTGATTCAGTACTGGTTTAGTCCTACTTCAGTCCTGGTTTAGTCCTGGTTCAGTTTTTGTTTAGCCTGGTTTAGTCCTGGTTTAGTCTTGGTTTGGTCTTGGCTCAATCCTAGTTTACTTCTCGTTAAGTCCTGGTTTAATTCTGGTTCAGTCCTGGTTTAGTCCTAGTTCAGTCCTGGTTTGGTTTTGGCTCAATCCTAGTTTACTTCTGGTTTAAGTCCTGATTTAGTTCTGGTTTACTCCTAGTTTAGTCCTGGTTTGGTTTTGGCTCAATCCTAGTTTACTTCTGGTTTAAGTCCTGATTTAGTTCTGGTTTACTCCTAGTTTAGTCCTGGTTCAGTCCTAGTTTAGTCCTGGTTCAGTCCTGGTTTGGTCTTGGCTCAGTTTTAATTTACTTCTGGTTCAGTCCTGGTTCAGTCCTGGTTTAGATCTGGTTCAGTCCTGATTCAGTACCCGTTGAGTCCAAGTTCAGTCCTGGTTCAGTCCTGGTTTAGTCCTGGTTCAGTCCAGTTTTAGTCCTAGTTCAGTCCTGGTTCAGTCTTGATTTAGTCCTGATTTAGTTCTGGGTTAGTCCTGGTTTACTTCTGGTTTAAGTCTTGATTTAGTCCTGATTTAGTCCTGGGTTAATCCTGGTTTAGTCCTGGTTTAGTCCTGGTATTGGTTCAGATTTTATGTGATTTTATGAACGATCATCTGAAATCTGAATCAGTCACAGATAAACTGGACTTTGATCTGATCTTGGACTCAAACTTAACCCCGTCCACATCCGGTCCAGCGTGTTCCAGACCGGGATCATAACCGGATCAGGAGACAGCTCTGGCTCGTGGCTGTGTGGCTCTTTTTCCCACAATGCCCCCTCCTCCTCCCATCTGCCCCATCTTGCCCCCTGCTGGTGCGCACATAGATTACCCAGCATGCCTCGGGGCGGGTCATTGTGATTCTCAGCACGTCTTGGCAGGTGCAGGTGTCAGGTTCAGTCGACAGGTGCCAGGAGTGTTACATCATAGCGGGAATGTTTCGTGAGCGGCCAATCAGAGCGCATCGTTGTGTAATCGTGAAAGGATTCGGTTTGTGAGTCTGATGTCACACACGACTTCTGGGTCCGACGAAACATTTGTTCAATATGGTCGATGGTTCAAAACGACAAAACCAGGGAACATTTTTCAACATCACCTCCTTTTCTTAAGTGAAGTTCCAACTCGAGCACGGAAACCCGACGAGAACCTGATGAGTTCGGACGGGTTTGGACAGATATTTAGATCTTCTGTTTCCTGTCTGCAGTAAAACCATTCGCTCTGAGATTAGGGTGACCAGATTTTCAAAATAAAAAACTTGGACAACCCGGTTTGTGGTTGGTTATAATAAAATTCGCGAAACAAGGGCATAATTAAGGAAAAATGTTCTGCACGTTGCCCATTCATGACTAATGTGAGTCAGTATAATCACCTTTTCTTTGTGTAATTTTTAAGCAGCTTTTCTGCATTTTACCAAAACAAATGATAAAGTATGTCTCTCTTTACTGTTGCCAAGGATCAGATTGGTCAAAAATAGGGACACCTGGGACATTTATTGTGTAAAACTGGAACAAATCACTGGTTTTGGATAAATCTGCTGGGACAGGGGACACAGGGCTCAAAACTGCGACTGTACCGACTAAATAGGGAAGTCTGGTCACTTTACACAAGTCAAAACTTGTGCCATTATTATGTACAGGATACAGGATTTTAAAGCAAAAATATTGGAGATAAAGTCCACAGGAAGTAGAGTCACCGTCGCAAATTTGCAGCTCGATCCGTGCGCTGTGTGGATGTAAACAGACACATTTGGGGGACGACTTTCGCCTTTTTAATGCCTCAAACTGGACTCACAGTGCAATTTTGTGGACTGGGGTCATTAATTGCGGAGGAAAACTTATGTGGATAATGTGCTCGGGTTTTGATAGTTCTCTCTGTTGTGGACATAAACAGCGATGGGAGATCGTATAACATGACAATTTGGAAGAAAAGCTACGGCAGATTTCCATCAATTGGAAAACAAAAGAATGACAGTTTCACCTGGTATTTGTGTTGGTTTCTGATCTGTCAAAACGCCGCAGCGGGACACGACACTGCAGTGTTTTTACATGTAGATCAGTCGGACCAAATTAAGCGCGGCGGAAATAGAACGATGGCGTAGCGACTTACGAGCCGAATAAGCTCTGTTCACGCTTGCGCCACAAACCGTGAAGACGTTTGGAAACCTGAGACGACAACTTCCGGTGTAGTTCCCGACGCTGAACACACCGATCAAACCCAGTGAAGTAAATGTGATCGTTGGTAAAATAAAGCCTGCAGACGTATGTGCGGTTTGGAATCACGTTTCCATGCCTTAAATCTGCCTGCAGGAAGGAATTAGCTACGATGAAATTACTCTGAAACTAACACCCTACTGGGGGCGTTTATTTGTTTCAATCACTTAACAGAACAGGCCTTTATTTGAGACCAGGTGGCAATTTGGGGTGATTATTTGGTATTTTACGGCATTGCTGGCTCTTATTTGGTATTTTACGGTATTACTGGCTTTTATTTACTATTTTACGCTATTACTGGCTCTTATTTGGTATTTTACGGTACGACTCGCTCTTATTTGGTATTTTATGGTATTACTGGCTGTTATTTGGTATTTTACTGTATACCTGGCTGTTATTTGGTATTTTACGGTATTACTGGCTCTTATTTGGTATTTCACAGCATTACTGGCTGTTTTTTGGTATTTTACAGTATCACTGGCTCTTATTTGGTATTTTACGGTATAACTGGCTCTTATTTACTATTTTATGCTATTACTGGCTCTTATTTGGTATATTACGGTATAACTTGCTCTTATTTGGTATTTTACGGTATTACACTCTGTTATTTGGTATTTTACGGTATAACTCGCTCTTATTTGGTATTTTACGGTATAACTGGCTCTTATTTACTATTTTATGCTATTACTGGCTCTTATTTGGTATATTACGGTATAACTGGCTCTTATTTGATATTTTACGGGATTACTCTCTGTTATTTGGTATTTTACGGTATAACTGGCTCTTATTTGGTATTTTACGCTATTACTGGCTTTTATTTGGTATTTTACGGTACTGCTCGCTCTTATTTGGTATTTTACGGTATTACTGGCTCTTATTTGGTGTTTTACGGTATAACTGGCTCTTATTTGATATTTTATGGTATTACTCTCTGGTATTTGGTATTTTACGGTATAACTGGCTCTTATTTGGTATTTTACTGTATACCTGGCTGTTATTTGGTATTTTACTGTATACCTGGCTGTTATTTGGTATTTTACAGTATTACTGGCTCTTATTTGGTATTTTACAGTATAAGTCGCTCTCATTTGGTATTTTACGGTATTGCTGGCTCTTATTTGGTATTTCACAGCATTACTGGCTGTTATTTAGTATTTTACGGTATAGCTGGCTGTTATTTGGTATTTTACGGTATTACTGGCTCTTATTTGGTATTTTACGGTACTACTGGGTCTTATTTGGTATTACGGTATTACTGGGTCTTATTTGGTATTACGGTATTACTGGCTCTTATTTGGTATTTTATGGTATTACTCGCTCTTATTTGGTATTTTATGGTATTACTGGCTCTTACTTGGCATTTTATGGTATTACTCTCTTATTTGGTATTTTACGGTATAACTGGCTCTTATTTGATATTTTATGGTATTACTCTCTGCTATTTGGTATTTTACGGTATAACTGGCTCTTATTTGATATTTTATGGTATTACTCTCTGCTATTTGGTATTTTACGGTATAACTGGCTCTTATTTGGTATTTTACGGTATAACTAGCTCTTATTTGGTATTTTACGGTACTACTGGCTGTTATTTAGTATTTTACAGTATAACTGGCTGTTATTTGGTATTTTACGGTATTACTGGCTCTTACATGGTATTACGGTATTACTGGGTCTTATTTGGTATTACGGGCTCTTATTTGGTATTTTACGGTATAACTCGCTCTTATTTGGTATTACTGGCTCTTACTTGGTATTTCACAGCATTACTGGCTGTTTTTTGGTATTTTACAGTATCACTGGCTCTTATTTGGTATTTTATGGTATAACTGGCTCTTATTTGATATTTTATGGTATTACTCTCTGCTATTTGGTATTTTACGGTATAACTGTCTCTTATTTGGTATTTTACAGTATACCTGGCTGTTATTTGGTATTTTACGGTATTATTGGCTCTTATTTGGTATTTTACGGTATACATGGCTGTTATTTGCTATTTTACGGTATTACTGGCTCTTATTTGGTATTTTACGGTATACATGGCTGTTATTTGCTATTTTACGGTATTACTGGGTCTTATTTGGTATTTTACGGTATACCTGGCTGTTATTTGGTATTTTACAGTATTACTGGCTCTTATTTGGTATTTTACGGTACTACTTGCTCTTATTTGGTATTTTACGGTATTACTGGCTCTTATTTGGTATTTTACGGCATTGCTGGCTCTTATTTGGTATTTTACAGTATTACTGACTGTCATTTGGTATTTTTCGGTATACCTGGCTATTATTTGGTATTTTACGGTATTACTGGCTCTTATTTGGTATTTTATGGTACTACTCGCTCTTATTTGGTATTTTACGGTATTACTGGCTCTTATTTGGTATTTTACGGCATTGCTGGCTCTTATTTACTATTCTACGCTATTACTGGCTCTTATTTGATAATTTATGGTATTACTATCTGTTATTTGGTATTTTACGGTATTACTGGCTGTTATTTGGTATTTTACGGTATTACTGGCTGTTATTTGTTATTTTATGGTATTACTGGCTGTTATTTGGTATTTTACGGTAATACTGGCTCTTATTTGGTATTTTACGCTATAACTCACTCTTATTTGGTATTTTACGGTATTACTGGCTGCTTTGTTGGTATTTTATAGTATCACTGGCTCTTATTTGATATTTTATGGTATTACTCTCTGCTATTTGGTATTTTACGGTATAACTGGCTGTTATTTGGTATTTTACGGTATACCTGGCTGTTATTTGGTATTTTACGGTATTACTGGCTCTTATTTGGTATTTTACGATATAACTCGCTCCTATTTGGTATTTTGCGGTATAACTGGCTCTTATTTGGTATTTTACGGTATTACTGGCTGTTATTTGGTATTTTACGGTATACCTGGCTGTTATTTGGTATTTTACGATATTACTGGCTGTTATTTGGTATTTTACGATATAACTCGCTCCTATTTGGTATTTTACGGTATAACTGGCTCTTATTTGGTATTTTACGGTATTACTGGCTGTTATTTGGTAGTTTAAGGTATAACTGGCTGTATCTCTGCAGGAGGCGGCGTGCGCGTACGTGATTGCGCTCATGGCTGTGTACTGGTGCACTGAGGCCCTGCCCCTTGCCGTCACCGCTCTGCTCCCCACTGTCCTGTTCCCCCTGCTGGGGATCATGGAGAGCAAAGAGGTGAGTACTGTTACACTACTACTTAGGGCTCGGCGATATGGACAAAAAAATATATCTCGATATATTTTGCTATATCTCGATATACGATATATATCTCGATATCTTTACAGGAAGAACTACACCCCCAGTTTAAGAACCTCTTCTTTAAGAGAACTTCCACTGGCACTTTACACAAAAAGTTCAAAGTGAATAAAGTGTGTAGGACTTTTAAACCTGTATTTTCAAATTCCAAACTGGAGTTACATTCTCTTGTTTTAAAGTGGTATTTAGTGTCTGCACATTTACCAAACCAAACTCTCATTGTGACAAACAGATTTATTTGGCATTTGGCACAGAGAGAAGCCCCGCACGCTCCCGCACACCGGTATGAGTTTCTTGGCGACAGCAGCGGCCTTAATGAAAAATGACCGCACTCAGTATTCAGACCTTGAGTCTATGACAAGACCGAGTCTAAATGCGCTGGAGTCCGAGACAAGACCAAGACAAACCTCTGGCTTTGGCGGAGAAGGAAGTCTAGTGGCACAGGGGTGTCTGCTGAGTGGTGGGACAGGTGTGGGTCCTGCTGCGGGGCGCTCCTCGTTTAAGGGGGCATGGGTGTGTTTTGAAGCGGAGTTTGTTTGTATGAGTGATATTGGCGCACACGCGGAGCTCGTACGCTAGAGTCGTGCGCGGTCGGAGGTGTCATGTGGTTGCGCTCGCGCTGGGAAACGTGCATTTAGAAAGTTTAACTCCTCACGTTACATCTGTGCACAGCTCCTTATTGTGGCTGCAGAAACACTCGCACAGATGAGCCTGTTTTGTTTTCCACGTTCGCACACCGAAATATTTGCTCGCAAATGCAAGTGAAATGGGCGCACTGTAGAGCCCTGGTCCTAGTCCTGGTTTAGTCCGCGACAGAGCCCCGGGCTCTGCGGCCGCGTTTAGTCCTGGTTTAGTCCTAGTCCTGGTTTAGTCCGCGGCAGCTCTGGGCTCTGCGGAGGAGCTCGGGGGACAAAAGCGAGGAGGCGTTGGCGAGCGCAGCTCAGAGAAGGCAAAACAAGCGAAGCGGCGAAACCAGAAGTAAACGTAAGCATTATAGCGATATATCGATATGTCAGAATTCATATTGAGTTTCAAAAATATCTCGATATAATTTAAATATCAAGATATCGCCCACCCCTACTACTACTATTACTACTAGTACTGCTATCACTACTATTACTACTATTACTACAAATGCTACTGCAGTTGCTAAAATAGATAGATTTATTTACCATCATAACTGGACTCCCGGAGACATGAACCCTCAACACACTGTGGTCGTGTCGTCCAGGCCAGTCTTACTATGTTTCTGTTGTAGGGACTTCTAATGTTGTAGGCAAATATACGGTACAGCCCACAGTACAGCACAGAAATAATTTCTCTCAGTCTCCCAGTTACTACTACTACTACTACTACTTCTATTACTACTATTACTACTACTACTACTACTACTACTACTACTATTATTACTAATACTAATACTAATACTACTTCTACTACTAACTACTAATAGTACTACTACTACTGTTGCTACTGTTTCAGTCCTGGCCCAGTCCTGGTTCAGTCCTGGTCCTGGTTCAGTCCTAGTTCAGTTCTGGTTCAGTCCTGGTCCTGACCCGGTCCTGGTTCTCCTCAGGTGTGCGTGCAGTACCTGAAGGACACAAACTTCCTGTTCGTTGGGGGTCTGTTGGTGGCCGTGGCGGTCGAGCACTGGGACGTCCACAAACGCATCGCGCTCAGAGTCCTGCTGATGGTCGGAGTCCGGCCCGCGCTGTGAGTCTGACAGCATATTCCAGTTTAGACCTGGTTCAGTCCTGGTTTAGACCTGGTTTAGGCCTGGTTTAGGCCTGGTTTAGACCTGGTTTATGCCCGGTTTAGTCTTGGTTCAATACTAGTTTAGTCCTGGTTCAATCCTGGGTTAGTCTTGGTTTAGTTCTGGTTTAGTCCGCGTTGAGTCCTGGTTCAGTCCTGGTTCAGTCCTGGTTCAGTCCTGGTTTTGACCTGGTTCTGTCCTGGTTCAGTCCTGGTGTAGTCCTGGTTCAGTCCTGGTGTAGTCCTGGTTCAGTCCTGGTTCAGACCTGGTTGAGTCCTGGTTGAGTCCTGGTTCAGTCCTGGTTCAGTCCTGCTTCAGTCCTGGTTCAGTCCTGGTTCAGTCCTGCTTCAATTCGGGTTCAATCCTGGTTCAGTCCTGGTTCAGACCTGGTTCAGTCCTGGTTCAGTCCTGGTTCAGACCTGGTTCAGTCCTGGTTCAGTCCTGGTTCAGTCCTGGTTCAGTCCTGGTGTAGTCCTGGTTCAGTCCTGGTTCAGTCCTGCTTCAGTTCGGGTTCAATCCTGGTTCAGTCCTGGTTCAGACCTGGTTCAGTCCTGGTTCAGTCCTGGTTCAGACCTGGTTCAGTCCTGGTTCAGTCCTGGTTCAGTCCTGGTTCTGTCCTGGTTCAGTCCTGGTGTAGTCCTGGTTCAATCCTGCTTCAGTCCTGGTTCAGTCCTGGTTCAGTTCTGGTTCAGTCCTGGTTCAGACCTGGTTCAGTCTTGGTTCAGTCCTGGTTCAGTCCTGGTTCAGACCTGGTTCAGTCCTGGTTCAGTCCTGGCTCAGTCCTGGTTCAGACCTGGTTCAGACCTGGTTCAATCCTGGTTCAGTCCTGGTTCAGACCTGGTTCAGTCCTGGTTCAGTCCTGGTTCAGTCCTGGTTCAGACCTGGTTCAGTCCTGGTTCAGTCCTGGCTCAGTCCTGGTTCAGACCTGGTTCAGACCTGGTTCAATCCTGGTTCAGTCCTGATTCAGACCTGGTTCAGTCCTGGTTCAGTCCTGGTGTAGTCCTGGTTCAATCCTGGTTCAGTCCTGCTTCAGTTCGGGTTCAATCCTGGTTCAGTCCTGGTTCAGACCTGGTTCAGTCCTGGCTCAGTCCTGGTTCAGACCTGGTTCAGTCCTGGTTCAGTCCTGGTTCAGTCCTGGTTCTGTCCTGGTTCAGTCCTGGTGTAGTCCTGGTTCAGTCCTGGTGTAGTCCTGGTTCAATCCTGCTTCAGTCCTGGTTCAGTCCTGGTTCAGTTCTGGTTCAGTCCTGGTTCAGACCTGGTTCAGTCCTGGTTCAGTCCTGGTTCAGTCCTGGTTCAGTCCTGGTTCAGACCTGGTTCAGACCTGGTTCAGTCCTGGTTCAGTCCTGGTTCAGACCTGGTTCAGTCCTGCTTCAGTCCTGGTTCAGTCCTGGTTCAGACCTGGTTCAGTCCTGGTTCAGACCTGGTTCAGTCCTGCTTCAGTCCTGGTTCTGTCCTGGTTCAGTCCTGGTGTAGTCCTGGTTCAGTCCTGGTGTAGTCCTGGTTCAATCCTGCTTCAGTCCTAGTTCAGTCCTGGTTCAGTTCTGGTTCAGTCCTGGTTCAGACCTGGTTCAGTTCTGGTTCAGTCCTGGTTCAATCCTGGTTCAGTCCTGGTTCAGACCTGGTTCAGACCTGGTTCAGTCCTGGTTCAGTCCTGGTTCAGACCTGGTTCAGTCCTGCTTCAGTCCTGGTTCAGTCCTGGTTCAGACCTGGTTCAGTCCTGGTTCAGTCCTGGTTCAATCCTGGTTCAGACCTGGTTCAGACCTGGTTCAGACCTGGTTCAGTCCTGGTTCAGACCTGGTTCAGACCTGGTTCAGACCTGGTTCAGTCCTGGTTCAGACCTGGTTCAGTCCTGGTTCAGACCTGGTTCAGTCCTGGTTGTGTTTCAGGCTGATGTTGGGCTTCATGACGGTCACGGCGTTCCTCTCCATGTGGATCAGTAACACGGCCACCACCGCCATGATGGTCCCGATCGTCCAGGCTGTTCTGGACCAGCTCCACGGACACAAACCAGACCAGGACCAGACCGAGACCAGACCTGAGACCGTGCCTGAGACCGTGCCTGAGACCGGACCTGAGACCGGACCTCAGACCGGACCTGACACCCACCCAGAACTGGGATCAGAGGAGAAAGTCCAGTTGGAACCAGCGGAGAAGATCCAGAATGTCCTGCAGTCCAGCTCTGAAACTGGTAACTCTTCCTCTGCTCCTCTGACCCTCTCTTCAGCTCCTCTGACCCTCTCTTCAGCTCCACTGCTCCTCTGACCCTCTCTTCTGCTCCTCTGACCCTCTCTTCAGCTCCACTGCTCCTCTGACCCTCTCTTCAGCTCCTCTGACCCTCTCTTCAGCTCCACTGCTCCTCTGACCCTCTCCTCTGCTCCTCTGACCCTCTCTTCTGCTCCTCTGACCCTCTTTTTGCTTCTCTGACCCTCTCTTCTGCTCCTCTGACCCTCTCTTCTGCATCTTCAGGTGTGCACATTGCCCCGCCCCTTCCCGTGAAGCTCCTCCCCCCGGCCACGCCCAGCTCAGGTAACACTAGAGCCTGTATATATAACATCTCTCATATTTATCGCAGGAAATGATCATGGTCAGCTCCATCAACTCTGGCTCCACTTCACTTTTATTGGAAAACTGCTGCTGTCAGGCTCTTCCTTCTGACTTTTTAAATGTTGTTCTATATGATCCTGTTTTTTTCACTATTTTGTCCATAAATCAAAATCCAAACATTAATAACATTGGTGCTGGTTCTTTTGTTTCCATTTGTCTCTGTTCAGCCGACTCCTCTTTTTACACTTTGTCTAAAATGTGTTTCGTATTTTTCACGCTCTGATCTCGCCAAACGTGGCCCTCACAGGAGTTTTTGTTGCCTTCTTACGTAACTCGACTGCTATAAACTCAGTGAAAATCAAATTGAAATGAATGTTCCAAGCCTCATTTAAGCTGCAGTGACTGTGGTGTAAAAACTGTAGGTGTTTGTGGTTTTGTATGTTCAGATATTTCGGTCTCAGCAGCAAACAGAAGAGTCAATATTTTACATATTCACTTGTTTGAGATTCACCTTTGACCCACACATCTGTGTCTGTGCCCCTCCTCCTCTGTCCTCCCACCTCTTCCTCCTCCTCTCTCTCCTCCTCTTTCTCCTCCTCTCTCTCCTCTTCTCTCTCTCCTTCTCTCTCCTCCTCTTCTTCTCTCTGTCTCTCCTCCTCTTCTTCTCTCTTTCCTCCTCCTCTTCTCTCTGTCTCTCCTCCTCCTCTTCACTTTCTCTCTCTTCCTCCTCTTCTCTCCTTCTATCTCCTCCCCTTCTTCTCTCTCTCCTCCTCCTCTTCACTTTCTCTTTCTCTCTCTTCCTCCTCTTCTCTCTCTCCTTCTCTCTCCTCCCCTTCTTCTCTCTCTCTCCTCCTCCTCTTCTTCTTCTCTCTCTTCTCCTCGTCTCTCTCTTCTCCTCCCTGTCTCGCTCTCTTTCTCTCTCTCCTCCTCCTCTCTTCATCTCTTTCTCCTCCTTCTCTTCACTTTCTCTTTCTCTCTCTTTCTTCCTCCTGTCCTCTCTCTCTTCCTCCTGTTCTCTCTCTCCTTTTCGCTCTCTTCCTCTTCTCTTTCTCTCTTCTCTCTCCTCATCTCTTTCTCTCTCTTTCTCTATCCTCCTCTTCTCTCTCTCCCTCCCCTTCTCTCCTCCTCTCTGTCTTGCTCTCTTTCTCTCTCCTCCTCCTCCTTATCTCTTTGTCTCTTTCTCCTCCTCCTTTTCACTTTCTCTCTCTCTCTCTATCCTCCTCTTCTCTCCCCTCTTCTCTCCTTTTCTCTTTGTCTCTTTCTCTCTCTTTCTCTCTCCTCCTCTTCTTCTCTCTCTCCTCCTCCTTTTCTTCTCTCTCTCCTCCTCCTCCTCTCTGTCTCTCTTCTCTCTCTCACTCTCTTTCTCTCTCTTCCTCCTCTTCTCTCTCTCCTTCTCTCTCCTCCTCCTCCTCTCCTCCTCCTCCTTCTCCTCTCTGTCTCTCTTCTCCTCTCTGTCTCTCTCTCCTTCTCTCTCCTCCTCCTCTCTGTCTCTCTTCTCCTCTCTGTCTCTCTCTCCTTCTCTCTCCTCCTCCTCTCTGTCTCTCTTCTCCTCTCTGTCTCTCTCTCCTTCTCTCTCCTCCTCCTCCTCCTCTCTGTCTCTCTTCTCCTCTCTGTCTCGCTCTCTTTCTCTCTCTCCTCCTTCTCTCCTCCCTCTCTCTCCTCCCTCTTCACTTTCCCTCTCTCTCTTCCTCCTCCTCCCTCTCTTCTCCTCCCTCCTTCCTGCAGTGGTCCTGTCTCTGGAGCTGGAGGAGCTCGGAGAGGAGGAGGAGGAGGAGGAGGAGAGGCTGAGGCGGTCTAAAGGTTTGCTGCTGAGTGTGTGTTACGCCGCCAGTATCGGAGGAATCGCCACTTTGACCGGGACCGGACCAAACCTGGTGCTGGTGGGACAGATGAGCCAGTGAGACACACAACACACACAACACACACAACAGACACAACACACACAACGCACACAACACACACAACACACACAACGCACACAACACACAACACACACAACGCACACAACACACACAACACACACAACACACACAACGTACAACACACACAACACACAACACACACCACACTCAGTTCAGTTTGTGGACTGGACAAAGGTGCAGCCTCTGCACAGGACGATGCACCAGCACAGACGGGAGAGCAACACAGGACCTCAGTCTGCTGTACAGCTCCACCTAAAAGGACCTCAGTCTGCCGTGCAGCTCCACCTAAAAGGACCTCAGTCTGCCATACAGCTCCACCTAAAAGGACCTCAGTCTGCCGTGCAGCTCCACCTAAAAGGACCTCAGTCTGCCATACAGCTCCACCTAAAAGGACCTCAGTCTGTTGTACAGCTCCACCTAAAAGGACCTCAGTCTGCCGTACAGCTCCACCTAAAAGGACCTCAGTCTGTTGTACAGCTCCACCTAAAAGGACCTCAGTCTGCCATACAGCTCCACCTAAAAGGACCTCAGTCTGCCGTACAGCTCCACCTAAAAGGACCTCAGTCTGTTGTACAGCTCCACCTAAAAGGACCTCAGTCTGCCGTACAGCTCCACCTAAAAGGACCTCAGTCTGTTGTACAGCTCCACCTAAAAGGACCTCAGTCTGTTGTACAGCTCCACCTAAAAGGACCTCAGTCTGCCGTACAGCTCCACCTAAAAGGACCTCAGTCTGTTGTACAGCTCCACCTAAAAGGACCTCAGTCTGCCGTACAGCTCCACCTAAAAGGACCTCAGTCTGCTTATCTGGGGCTGGGTCATGGGGGCAGCAGTCTAAGCAGGAACTACCAGTCTTCCTTCATCCCAGACACTTCCTCCAGCTCCTCCACGGGAACCCCGAGGCGTTCCCAGGCCCAGAGACATAGTCCCTCCAGTGTGTTCTGGGTCTTCCACGGGGGCTCCTTCCAGTAGGACATGCCCAGAACACCTCCTGAGGGAGGCGTCCAGGAGACATCAGAACAGATGCCCTTCCCTCAGCTGCTCCTCTTCTTCACTTGCATCCGCGATCTCATCCTTTTGGTCATTCCCCAGAGCTCATGACCATAGGTGAGGAGAGGAACGTGACTGAGGTAAATCCAGAGCTTCACCTTTGGGCTCAGCTCCCTCTTCATCACAACAGTCCGATACAGCGACCGCATCACTGCCGACGCTGCACCGATCCAAACCTGACAAAACAAACCAAGAGAACATTGGGTGTATCCAGGTTAGGCTCAGAGGTGTGAAAGCTCCATTATGGCCCTGAATGACTCTGCTAATATTACCCCACACTCAGGGCAAGTTCAATAGGCCGAGCTACAACAGAAACTGTAAACAAGTAGAGTATTAGTTTTAGAGTAATTTCATAGTAGCTCCTCCCTGCAGGCAGATTTAAGGCAGTGTCCTCCAGCATCTGACCAGAACTGAAGAAGCAGCTTGGATGAGCTGTGAAACGTATTTGACTAAATAAACCTTTGTCCAGTCGACAAATTGAATTCCCTTTTGCCGTGGCTTCTACCTGGACGACTGAGGGATTTTACAGACAGCAGATGAGCTGATTTGTGCTGTTTAACAGTCACAAGAAAGAATTAGCCAAGAGTTTTTAAAGACCGTGGACATAATACTCATCACAGATTTCTGAAAATGTGCTGTTTGATGTCACTACAGATGATCATTAATTACTTCATCTTTCTGTGTTCTTTTGTTCTTGTTTCAGACTGTTTCCTCAGAATGGAGACGTGATAAACTTTGCGTCGTGGTTTGCCTTTGCCTTCCCCACGATGGTGCTGATGCTGATGCTGGCCTGGCTCTGGCTGCAGCTGCTTTACATTGGATGCAGGTATGAACAGTTTTCATCTGTACTTTAATAATAATAATAATAATAATAATAATAATAATAATGGCAAGATATTTATTGTGATATCGTGGGAAAGCTCACAATATGGTGGGGAGGCTCATGATATTACGATATTCTACATAATAACAAGACTGACATTCTAAAACGCTTTGACCAGTCATTTGGTACAACATTTATTGTCATTAGGGATGGAACGAAATCCAAATCTCTCTGTACGATATTTTCACCATAAACATCTCACCGTACCATATTTATTGCAATATTTTGACTGTGAATCTGCTGCTTTTTCCTTCACAAGACTTAATCCAAAGAATGAAGATATAAAAGTGCTTAGAACAGTTATTTCTTCATGTCGTCTGCACTGAAACAGAGCAAAGGATCATGGTCTATGTAGTTCCCACTGTTTTTTTTTTTTAGCTATTTCTGCATCAGAACTATTCATTTAAGCAAAGAGACTTGGGATTCGATATGTTGTGATGGTCCATGATATTATTGTAAGACCTTTGACCTTTGTTACGTCCCCAATAATAATACATAACAATAAATACAGATACAATATACAAAAACATACAAAACTGTACACAGCAACTTATCGAACCTAATGTGATGTGCAATGATTTCTTTAGCAGGATGCACTCTGAACGGTAACGGAAGTGTAATACCCCCTATTTAAGTCTCTTCTCTATCATAGTTTTTTAGTTTTTTAGACAGACGTGACCCTGAAACCCGAGGCGCTCAAAGGAACAGCAGGTTTCTCATCGCTTTTGTTTTTTTGGGGGGGATTCACGTGTTTTTAAAGTTTGGTTTTACTCACGCTGCCTCTCACCTTTGGACCAATCACAGCACAGAGGTGTGTGTGGCCCCGCCCCCTCACAGCGTCCTGAGCCTGGGACCTGCACGCCGCACCGCAGGAGTCCTGGTTTAGTCCTGGTGCAGTCCTGGTTTAGTCTTGGTTTAGTCCTGGTGCAGTCCTGGTTCAGTTCAGGTTCATTCCTAGTTTAGTCCTGGTTCAGTAATGGTTTAGTCCTGGTTTAATCCTGGTTATAATTCTGTTTCAATCCTGGTTTAGTCCAGGTTTGGTCCTGGTTATAATCCTGGTTCAGTCCCAGTTTAATCATCTTTAATCCTGTTTCAATCCTGGTTTAGTCTGTTTTAGTCTTGGTGCCGTTCAGGTTCAATCCTAGTTTAGTCCTGGTTTAATCCTGGTTATAGACCTAGTTTAATCCTAGTGTAGTCCTCTTTAATCTTGGTTTAATCCTCTTTAATCCTGTTTCAGTCCTGGTTTAATTCTGGTGCAGTCCAGGTTTAATCTTGGTTTAATCCTGGTTATAGTCCTCTTTTAGTCCTGGTTTAGTCATGGTTTAATCCTGGTTTTAGTCCTGCTGTAGTTCTGGTTTAGTTCTGGTTTAGTCCTTGTTAGTTAGCATCATACTGGCAGAAAGAATCACTCAGTCACACAGTGAATGGTATTTTTTGTCATGAAATTAAAAATAGATTTACAAACAAAATAGTGAAAAAAACCAGTCATGTAAGTCTAATACGAACATTTTAAGACCAAAATGACGAGATGTTTATGCTCACTTCCTGTTTGGAACACAGCAGCTACGTTAATCTACATCTACAGTCTATGGTTTAGTCGCAGAAATAAGGTTAGGACCAGTCCTGGTTCAGTCCTGGTCCAGTCCTGGTCCAGTCCTGGTTCAGTCCTGGTTCAGTCCTGGTCTTGTCTCCTCCGTGTGTCCAGGACGTGGAGATGTGGATCTTCTCGGTCCCAGGAGGAGGACTCGGCGTTCAGGCTGATCCAGGAGCAACACCGGAGCCTGGGGCCCATCAGCTTCGCCCAGTGCAGCGTTCTGCTGCTCTTCAGCCTCATGGTGGCGCTGTGGTTCACCCGAGACCCGCGCTTCATGGACGGATGGGCCACGCATCTCTTCAACAACAACAAAGAGTGAGTCCTGGTTTAGTCCAGCTTCTGCGTTCAAGTCCTGCTTTAGACTTGGTCCTAGTCTATACCTGGTTTAGTGCTGCCTTAGTTCTGGTTCATTCCTGATTTAGTTCTGGTTTAGTGCTGGTTTAGTCCTGGCTTATTCCTGGTTTAGGCCTGGTTTAGTCCTGGATTAGTGCTGGTTTAGGCCCGTTTTAGGCCTGGTTTAGTCCTGGTTTAGTGCTGGTTTAGCCCTGGTTTAGGCGTAGCTGAGGCCTGGTTTAGTACTGGTTCAGTCCTGCTTTAGACTTGGTTTAGTTCTACTCTATATCTGGTTTAGTCTTGGTTTAGACCTAATTAAGCCCTGGTTTAGTCCTGGTTCAGTCCCGGTCTAGTTCTGAGGGGTATACTACATAGTCGGTTGGTCTGAGCCAGGTTTTTTCAGTGAACTGTCTTCTCAAAGGCTGAAGCTCAGACATAACGGGCGTGACAAAGCTGTGAGAGGCAGAATCTGTAGCACCAAAGTTTGAGCTTTGAGCGCCCCCTCTGGTGAACGCTGTGCCCCTGCGAGTTAAACCTCTGTCTGCTCGCTCCTGTTTCATAAGTGACTACATGTGATAGAGCGGGTTCACCTCATCACAGCGCACGTATGTTTAATACGTGCACACAGACTTGTTCAAACAGACAGATCGATCGAAGTCTGATCTGGCTCAGAACCGGAACCTGCCTCGGACCCGATCAGCTCTGCCGCTCTGTTACTGTCGTGATCTAACCAAAGAGAAAAGTGCATCGCCTTCATGATACGAGAAATCCAGGGTCTGAGTTTGACTAACCCACTTAAGCCGCTCATTTGGCCTGGTAACGTAACCCGAGACCTGCGTTGTGACATGAGCTTGAGTCCTGATAAAGTCCGGACTGTGGTTTGACTTTGGTCCAGTATTGAACCTGTTCCAGAACAAACAGGAAACCGAGGCGCTGTGCAAACACTGGCGACATCACCATGGACTAAACCGGGGCTAAACCGGGACTAAACCGGGACTGAAGATGGACTTTAGCAGGTCTTTAGCTCTGATCCGGGTTCAAGTCGGTCCAACGTTATAAAGGCCTGCAAGGAAAAACAAATATTTTCTCAGAATTATTCAAATTAAAGCTGCACTAGTGTGACATTAACTTTATTCATGTGGTATTTAATCAATTACAGGAGTATTATGGTCTTACTGTGACTGGGTTTGTCTCTCCGCAGATTTGATTATATATACTCCAAAAACGAGCCCTCAGGATAGTCCATAAAGCAGGTTATTATGACCATAGCTTACTTTTTTAAGTCTCGTTTGCTAAAACTCAGTGAAAACAGTGAAGGGTGTAAAAATGTGGAATAATTTGAGTTTATCACTAAAACAAAGTCAAAGCATAAATATATTTAAAAAGAAGCTTAAAGACATTATTTTGACATTATTATTTCGTATATTTTAAATACGGTTGCAAAGAAATGTGAAAATCATGAACATGTAATCGTAATAATACTTAACTAATAAAATTAAATTAATAAGTAATTAACAAAATCAATAAAGAATATTCAAATTGATACATGTATAGTAATAAATAAAAGGGTAAATAACTGTTTAGAATTTAAACAATATGTATATATAAACTGAAGGGGAATCGGAGGCAGTAGGAACAAATAAGCTCATTTTCAAGTTTTGTTTTTTTTGGTTGTTATTTTTGCTATTTTCTTTTTTTTACCTAATGAAGCGGCAACATGTCTGAAATAAACTGATTGATTGAACTTGAGGTTTCCAAGAAGATGGATTTTTTTCCCACATAGATATATATATAAATACAATTAGGCAAGATTTGATTATGCCCTTTATTATAGAAAATAGACTCTTGTGAGCTTTAAGCCCTGTTTAAATGGAGGAGTTGTGTTTTGTTTCATTCACACATGTTTGAGTAACCTTTTTTTATTTGTCTACGTCTCCAAAGCTCAAAATGCCGAGTTCCACCTTATGATGTCATGAAAGGGCAGTTTTCAAGGCTACGTTCAGACTGCAGCCGGAAGTGACCAAATCTGATTATTTTTTTTTTCTGATCTTTTAATGACCGTCTGATCAACACAGATCCAATTTTTAAAAATGCGACCCAGGACACTTGGATATGTGCTCCTAAAACCGACACATATCTGATCTTTGGACATGCGACTTCAGTCTGAACAGACCTACACGTCATCGACAAGCGAGAGTTTGGCAATTGTGCTGTAACAAGCGCCTGTTGTGAGCCAATACAGCCCAACGCTGACGCTTTTGCTACTGAAATAGGCCAAAGACGTGTTTCCTTGTGCTACGACAGCAATTTTAAAATCGTCAGGTGCTCCATGTTCGTGTCCATGTTTAGGCAACTTCTGTAAACACTGAGCTCGCTGCGTCTGACGTCATCATGTCCTCCAGCCCTCATGCAGGACACTTTTGGGGCTTTTAAAGTTCACACTGGACATCACACACAAGGCGTATTTAATTGGAAATGTGAACAACCTTCAAAAAAATCGGATTTCACAAAAAAATCCAGATTGAGCGTTAAGCCCTGCAGTCTGAGGGCTGAAATTATCCAAGTGATTCTAGTGAAGGTGTGTGGAGAGCAAAAACTCAGAGGTGGAACAGAGTTTTCTGTTGTACATGTGCAGGTTTGCGCGTTAAACATGTGTGAATGAAACAAAACACAACTCCAGGTCTGTTTGTGATGAGGAAAGTGCATTATAGCCTAAATCAAACAAAGATAAGCCCTTTTTGAGTGAGATGCCTGTTCAAAATGGTCACATGCACTTGAACATCTCATTCTCAAATTGTTCTGTTTGTTTTGGGAACCGTGTTTGACGCCAAACACGACACATAAGCCGTGTGTGCCCGTGTGATCTCTGACCCTTCGTGCCGAGAGGAACACGGACGTTTGTTTGGAGTCGTCCCATTCACAAAAACATGTTTACTCCTTTACCCTGCTATCATCAAAGCAGTGACGCGTGGAACCAAGAGTCAACAAATGTCCAAAAGTGTCTCTGCTCTGATGAAATGTTCCACAGTGGGGCATTAACCGAGTTCTAATGCAGTGTCCTTCTCAGAAACATCCCAGGAAATGTGTTTTGTTTCAGTAATCAGTGAAACACGCTCTACGCTCTGCGCTCTTCAATTTTATTTTCTTAATCAATGATGCTCGTAGGATTTGGCAGCGCTGCGTTGTTATTTTTGCACAAAAAGTAAAAATGCGATGTGCAGCTGTCCATCGGAGGGCCGAGAGCAGGCAGCACTTTGTTGTGACGACGTTTACGGTGACTTCAGTTCCCACTGGCCACCGCAGACGGCAGCGTTGGGCTTGTTTCTTTTATTAAATCGTTTTAGATGAATATTGCAATTTAAAATGTCCAAATTATAACAGAATGATCCATGAGTGTCATAGATTATAACTAAAGAGCAGACATAATCACAATATGTCTTCTATACGGGATGAATGATTTGGGGCTCAACACTGCCCCCTGTAGAACACCACTATAAATAGTCAAACTTTACTGTTTTTACCGAGTTCAGTGCCTCACTACATCATTCTGACCTATTCAGGGCCATTGGAAGTAATTTTTAACAGAGGGTGTTGTGAAAATGTTTTGTTTTTTTAACCCTTTTAGCCTATAGGCCTGTTTAAAATACATTTTAAATATAAATAAATAGATTGGAATACAACATGTTATTGTCATATACACTTTAATATAGTCCCTGACCATTTAAGAACATCGTAAGAACAATGTAAGAATGCTGTAAGGAGAGCAGTCTGTTCTGTATCCTCCAGAGAAGTGGGCTAAAGGGGACGCCTGTGTGAAAATGGGTGAGGGGTTAAAAGTCACTAGAGCCGGCAGAGTTGAGCTGGTTTGTCTGTCGCTCCAGTCAAGTGCAGGATGGAGGTCGCGGGTTCGATTCTGGGGGGAGGCAGCGCCATTTATGTTTAACCACACGATAATGGGACCAGGAGGTCACCTATAGAACCTGTGTGAAGCTGCCCCCATCAAACGCAAACCTACACAAAAACTATGTCAATCATCTGTGCTGCAAACAGTTTACTTAGTGCTGCTTTAGTTTTGGAGAAATTAACAATTCTTTTATAGGTCAAATTGGGGTCAGCCTCACAGGAAGCTTCAAAATGCACTAAAACGCCCAAAATGGAGTCAATCATTTGTGCTTCGTTTGTGCTGTTTTGTGCTGCAAAAAATTTTGTTTGTGCGATTCTGGTTCTTAAGTGTGCCGTGACAATTTTCATTTGGGCGACGGTGGAAAACTCAGCAAAATTAGTGGCGATAAACGATCTGAGGCTGTGGAAAAGTCTGTATTATTCTATAAAATATGAATCAAAAGCAAATTACTAAAGACTGATACAGACTTTTCCGCACCATGAGATTGTTTATCTTCACTAGTTTTGTGGAGTTTTGCTAAAGTCGCTGCCGTCAGCCCAGAGGAAATGATGTACTGTGAATTTTAGAAATAAACTTCACAAATGAAAATTGTCACAGCACAAAACAGCACAAACGAAATACAAACGTTTACTATAATTTTCTTCCTGTTTTGAGCTCTATTTCACATTCTGAGGGGCTGGACGACGTCATCGACCGAAAATAAAACTGCAAATATCTTAAGAACCAGAACTGCACAAACGAAACTTTCTGCAGCACAAAACAGCACAAATGATTGATATAGTTTTTGTGTAGGTTTGAGTTTTGTATTTGTATTTATTTATTAAAGGGACAATGCATATTAAAAGACAAGATAATGTAAGAAACAAACATGTACTTGTAAATATGCAGGATTGTAGCCAACGCTAATTTCCATCCTTAGTCCCCTGCTGGACCAAGGCCCACTTCATAAAACACGACAAAAACCTACAACACCCCCGCTCACAGATGTCACTCACTATAAAACACACTCATATAACGTTAGTGTTAAAATGTACAGGTCAGACATAAAACTCTCATTACTTACACATGCACAGCACTAACATCTATTTACAGATCTATATACAAATATGTAAATATACAAATATTGCAGTCCTGACTTATGTGCAAAAGGCGCTGTTTAAGTTCAGTTGTGTGGACAGATCTGATTGTCCAATAGCCATGACTTAAGTTCAGTTTGATGGTCACGCAGGTATTTATAGAAGACCTAAATATAACTTCTGTGGGTCAATGAGTCGGAAACAACTACATGTTTAAAAGCTCTAAAAAGTCAAGTTTGCAGAATAGGTCTTCTTTAAAGCTGCACTGTGTAACTTTTTTGTTAATCTGTATGTTTCAGGTATGTGACAGACGCGACTGTGTCTCTGTTCGTGGCCGTGCTTTTGTTCGTTCTTCCATCTAAACCTCCCACTCACCTGTGCTTCTGGAGGATCGCCCCCTCAGGTAACCCCGCTCCCTCATGTAACCCCGGCGCCTCAGATAACCCCGTCCCCCTCAGGTAACCCCACCCCTCAGGTAACCCCACCCCTCAGGTAACCCCGCCCCTCAGATAACCCCGTCCCCCTCAGGTAACCCGGCCCCCTCAGGTCCCCATGCATCATCCTCACACTACAGGATCTGTTACTCTTTATTGGTAATTTAACGCTGCAGAGTTGTTGTGATTTTGGCTGCTTCTGATTGGTTGTGTGGTTTTTAAAAGTGTCCTAACCCCGCCTCCTCCGTGTGTCCTGTTCAATCAGAGTCCTTGGTGCCGGCTGGCCCCGCCCCCGCTCTGCTCACATGGGGAGTGGCTCACAAGAAGATGCCTTGGAACATCGTCCTGCTGCTGGGAGGAGGATTCGCCCTGGCCAAAGGCAGCGAGGTACTCCAGATGCCCTCCCTGTGTGTCAGTTATGTCAGATGCCCTCCCTGTGTGTCAGATGGCCTCCCTGTGTGCCCTCTCACGCTCATGTCTCTCTGCAGGAGTCGGGTTTGTCGAGGTGGCTCGGGGAGCAGATGACTCCTCTTCAGTCCATCCCGCCTTGGGCCGTTGCCGTGGTGATCTGCCTCCTCGTCGCCACGTTTACTGAGTGCGCCAGCAACGTCGCCACGGCAACGCTTTTCCTGCCCATCCTCGCCTCCATGGTAACGCACTTTGCAGTGACATCGCACTATTTTCGGAAAGTTCATTAGTTACCATGGTGACACAATGTACACATTAGCAAACACTGTAAAAAAGTTACAAGAAAAAATATAAAATAGATTTAAACAACACAACACAACACTGATTCCTCCTCCATGCTTGTAGTCCTGACTATTTCCTCATCCATGTTTATAGTCCTGACTATTTCCTCATCCATATTTGTAGTCTTGACTATTTCCTCATCCATATTTGTAGTTCTGACTATTTCCTCCTCCATGTTTGTAGTCCTGACTCTTTCCTCATCCGTGTTTGTAGTCCTGACACTTTCCTCATCCATGTTTGTAGTCCTGACTCTTTCTTCGTCCATGTTTGTAGTCCTGACTGTTTCCTCATCCATGTTTGTAGTCCTGACTGTTTCCTCATCCATGTTTGTAGTCCTGACTATTTCCTTGTCCATCTTTGTAGCCCTGACTGTTTCCGCCTCCATGTTTGTAGTCCTGACTGTTTCCTCCTCCATGTTTGTAGTCCTGACTCTTTCCTCATCCATGTTTGTAGTACTGACTCTTTCCGCGTCCATGTTTGTAGTCCTGACTGTTTCCTCATCCATGTTTGTAGTCCTGACTCTTTCCTCGTCCATGTTTGTAGTCCTGACTCTTTCCTCATCCATGTTTGTAGTCCTGACTGTTTCCTCATCCATGTTTGTAGTCCTGACTATTTCCTTGTCCATGTTAGTAGTCCTGACTGTTTCCTCCTCCATGTTTGTAGTTCTGACTGTTTCCTCATCCATGTTTGTAGTCTTGACTGTTTCCTCCTCCATGTTTGTAGTCCTGACTGTTTCCTCCTCCATGTTTGTAGTCCTGACTGTTTCCTCGTCCATGTTTGTAGTCCTGACTGTTTCCTCGTCCATGTTTGTAGTCCCAGTCCATGTTGCTGAACCCTCTGTACGTGATGATCCCATGCACGCTCAGCGCCTCCTTCGCCTTCATGCTGCCTGTGGCCACGCCCCCTAATGCCATCGTCTTCTCCTACGGCTATCTCAAAGTCTCCGACATGGTGAGTCTTGGTTTAAGGTTTTTAAGGTTTTATTTATATAGCGCTTTACACAGACACATGTCCCCAAAGTGCTTTACACAACATTTTTACAGAGCATTCTTCATTCACTCCTTACCCGGTGGTGGTAAGCTGCTGTTATAGCCACAGTTGCCCTGGGGCAGACTGACGGAGGCGCGGCTGCCAAGCCAAGTGGCGCCAACGGTCCCTCCGACCACCACCAACACTCACTCACACAGCTTTCACACCTACAGTGCATGTTTCCAGGTTTAGACCTGGATATTTTAGTCCCGGTTTAGAGAAGAAACCAGGTAAAGTACTATTTTTTTCCTGTCTTTATTCACACACAAGACTTCCTTACAAATTCCTAATAATTTACCCAGGAAATTACCAGATCAAAAATGCAGGAAATTAGTTCTGGCTCTGTTCACACGTGGTCCTGTTCTGGCAAAATGCAGGTAAATTGTGGATGGATTTTAAAACAAGCACAGTGAGTGCTCAGGTAGGTCCTGACCTGGGCCCTGGGTCAGACTCTGGTCTCTGGCCTGGTCTCTGGTCTGTTTTTAGTTCTGGTCTCTGGTCTTGATCCTGTTCTTTTTGGTCCAGGCTCGCTCTGGGGTGGTGATGAACATCATTGGGATCCTCTGCATCAGTTTGGCCGTGAACAGCTGGGGCCGAGTTTTGTTTGGACTGGACTCTTTCCCCGAGTGGGCCAATGCTACTGCACCACTTTAAAGAACTTCTACTACTACTTCTAGTACTCCTGTTTAAAGGTCATATATACTACAAAATGACTCTTAAGTGATTTAAGCCATACTAGAATGTTGTTACCTCATCAAAAACATACCTGCCATACCTTGTGTTTTGTTTCATTCACACATGTTTGAGTAACTCTGTATTATTAGTCAGTCTACATTTAATAGTAGGTTCAGACCGCAGTGTCAGGACATCGAGTTTACACGTAAAGTCTCTGTGGACGCGCAACTAGGGCGTCCTGCGATCTTGCGGCGCGTCTTCAGGAGTCGGTGCAGCGCAAATCTGGCGTCGAGGTGGTGCATCTTGAGCTTTCAGGCATCGGCGTCAGAAGCTGAAAAAGTTGAACTTTTGGCGTCGGACGCGCCAGTCAACCAATCAGGGACGACTATCCAGTGACATAGCGATGAAAAAGCTGAGGGTATCTGAATTCTAATGCAAAGGCGCCCAGGGCTTTTTTGGACGCTGCGGTCTGAAAGTACCATAAAGCTCAAAATGCTCTGTTCCACCCTGTGATGTCATGAAGCGGTAGTTTGCAAGTTAACAGCACCTTTACTTTTGCTCAGTAAAGATTGACAATTCCAGGGCTGAAATTATTCTACTGAAGGTGTGTGGAGTTTAAACACACAGTGGAGCACCTGTATTATTTTCAGTTTGTGAGAATAAAGCCGCCTAAATGTAGTAAATCCGCCTAAAGGGTTCGTATGTTAAACATGTGTGAATGAAAAGCGTAATATGCACCATTTAAGTCAGGGGTCTCCAACCTGTAGCTCAGGAGCTGCCAGGAGCTCTCCGCCCCCTTCTGCCTTTTACCATCATATTATTTTGATGTTTAACTTTGTACTCTAATAAGTGAATAATGGTTTATGTTTTACAGGCATTTAACTTTACCTCATCTAAGTCAGTGGCTCTTGTATTTACTTATTTCCTTGTATCTGCTAAAACTAAAAAGCTTGGAGACCCCTGCTTTAAGTACAAGTACTACTACTACTACTAATGCTGCTGCTGTTGGACCTCAACTCTTTCACAGAGTGGGTCAACACTACTGCCCCCTGCTCATACTACACCTAATGCCAGTCACCAGTCCTATTTAAAATACTACTACTACTACTACTACTACTACTACTACTACTATTACTACTACTATTATTACTACTACAACTCATAGACTGTATAAATGGACATTGCTGCCGCCAAATCAGAATCAGAATCAGAACGGTTTTATTGCCATATGAGTGAACACAACATTAGGAAATTGCTTCAGTTCTTGGAGCGGAGTGTAGACAAACACTAATCATGCAACAAATAAAAAAGAATAAAATAAAAAAGTAGAAAACAATAAATTACTTTATTTTTGTGGGGGTACCTCCAGCAGCCTGATTAGGGTGACCAGATTTTCTAAATAAAAAACTTAGACATCCCCGGTTTGTGGTGGTTGGTAATAATAAAATAGTGAAACAAGTGCGTAATTAAGGAAAATTGTTCTGCACTCGGCCCTAATGTGAGTCAGTATAGTCACATTTTCTTAAGCAGCTTGTAATAAAGGACTTATATTCAGTCGGTGCCTCAGGTTTGTACCATGCCCATGTTTACATTTACATTTAGATGTGAACTGATATATTTTATATACAAGTCGCATCTGAGTATAAGTCGCAGGAAACACCCAAACCATGAAAAAAGTGCAACTTATAGTCCAAAAAATACGGTATACTACTGATTCTACAATAATTATTTTATATCAGACTGAAGGAAACACACCGGAGAGGTTTTTTTGTTAAACGGCAGCTTAAACTGTCAACACAAACCTCACTACTACTACTACTACTACTGCTACTACTACTACTACTACTACTACTTCTACTACTACTACTACTACTACTGCTGGATTGTGTGTACAGACCAAACTGGGGCTAATGGGACAGTTAAAGTGTTAAAGTTAAATGTAAATACATTTTTAAAAAGTTTAAAATGTCATAATCAAAAAGTTTTTTATTGAATTATAATAAATAAACTAGTTAATATCTGTAGCACTTATGACACCAATGAAATACAACGTTAAATATGTGTAGCAAAGGTTTTATTTTAAGCATATAGAGTGTGACTTGTACAGATCTGTGTCTATATGACAGGTTTTGATTATGTTCAAATTTTGACTTGATTTGCTGGGATAATAATATAATATAACACCTTCTGTAAATATAAATGAAAGTTTTACACCAATCAAGAAGCACTTTGTGAAGAAAAGTTGAAAAATATGTTGAAAATTACAGGAAAAATTGCAGCGTTCCATATTGATGATGTTACACTTTGGAGAATTTAAAGGTTTGGCACAGTTTACACAAGAAACATTCATTTTTTCCCAATATTTTAAAAATGATTTAAACAAAATAAAGGGTTTCTTATTTTTTTTGGTCAAGTAATAATCTCTGTGTACATTAGAAGAGTTTTGGCTCAATGTGCATGCTGGTCGCAAGGTGTGATGTAAGATTTTAAACCTAAAAAATTAAAAATGAAGTGAAAAATTTTTTGTAAATTCTTCAAGTAGTCGAACCTGTCATAAGCACTTTAAATGTGCGTAGAGAAAGGTTTTATTTAAGTGTTTCATTAATAAAAAGTGTGACATGTACAGATTTGTGTACCATTGAATACAGACTTAATAAAAAAATACTTTAAAAAACTTGTGATTTTGTTGTTATTGGCCATGTTTACACACACACACACACACACACACACCAAAATCAGATCTATGAGTGTCTGAAATATTGTAGTTATCTGATTTTTAGTGACGTTGCCTGTTGATTTATTGTTTTGTGTTGTGCCATTTCTCCAGAGCACATTCCTACTTGTGAGTTTTGTTCATGGACTTTATGGATTGTTTTTCTATAAAACACTTTGTAAAGAAATTTATGACCGACTTTCCCTGATGATCAGCCTAGTTTTACAATCACATCTTAGGGATTGTTAAAAATCATTTCACCTTAGTTTATTTATATTGAAAGAGAAGATGTGGATGTGGATAGGCTCAGTTTGTTAAATTAGGCAAAACAAGTTACCAAGATTATATTAAAGCAACATCGTGCGACTTATTACACCTGTAAAATCATTTTAATCCAAATATTCCTGATTATTGCGTTAAATGTGGAAGGGAAAAGGCCCATTTACAGTGTGAAGAATCTGTTTTGGGAAGAGGCCACTACTGTAATTTCAGATTGAACTGAATGTGAGATGCCATTGGATTGTGAACTCTGCAGACTACACATCTTCCCCAACAACTTGTGTAGTAGTAGTTTATTCTGCCGTTTTACAACACTACAAAACAAAACACAACAATCCCATAGATCTTGACCGAAAGGGTTTAGGCTGAAGTGAAAGCACTTATAATGACTAACCCTATTAAAAAATGACTGAAATTCCAAGAAAGAAAAGCAGTGTATGAAGAGCAAGTTTACATTTACAATTTCACTTGCAACTTACTGTATATATATGAGACAAATACAAATTAAAACAAAATTGAATGCGTAATTCATTCATTCCAGAGCTGTATATCTTCCAAAATGTAATGGTCTTTTTAAAAGTCACTCGGATTGTTCTATACACTAACCCCTCGAACAGAAATAAAATACAATCACTTTTTTTCTCAACATTGAGTTGATCCCCCCCAATACTTCTGCATTACTATACACAATTACTCATTTATACTTACTGACACTGAAACCTCACTCTTACACATATACACCCACTTTACACGTCGTCTGCTGTGGTGGAGTTTGCATTTGTATTGTTCTGTATTGTACTTAATGTATTGTCCTCTCCTGTCTAATGTCTGTGTGTATGCTGTATGTTGCAAAGTAAATAATACAAAAGAAATAAATATGAGAGTAAACGAAATAAACAAATAGTCCCCACCTTAACCATAAACTATGTAAGTTCGTCTTAGTTTTTATAGATCCATAAAATAATCCTGGACAAACCAATGTTTAAATATCAGTTTGTAAACATACGTTCCGCTGTGCAGGCCTGATTTTGCGGTGAGGTGCGCCCTCTGCTGTCCCCAGCCCGGAACTGCAGCTGCCGTAAAGCGCCTTGAAGTGTCACAAACGCGTGCACTCACAAACATGGCGGCGCTGAGCTGCATCCGGATCTGACACCTGAACTAATTTCTTTATAAAACTCTTTATAAAGCCCTGTAATATCTTCCTAAAGTCTGACCCGGTTACCTTCACACAGCGCTGGTTCTGCGCGAGTCTGTGGCTCGGCTCGGTGTCGTCGCCATGGAAACAGGTAAATTCTGCCCAGAGGCTAAAGCTAGTTAGCTCCCTGGTTAGCTCAGTTAGCTTTAGCACCTTGGCTTTGTTTATAAAAGGAGAGTCTTCAGTGAAATGTCCAATAAAATCACATCAGTTGTAACACTGTACAGCAGCAGCTCACAGCGTTTACATTTGTGCTGAAAAAAAGAAATATTTGAGTGAAGGACATGACTTGTTCACGTCTACAGTTCACAGAATCAAATGTTTTTTCGATGCTCCTGTTGATTTCTTACGTGAGATTTTGCAGTTTGCATCTAGGTATTTTTAAAGCTCCAAAAATGAGATAATAATCAGATTTTGGTGTGAGTTTTTATTGCATTCAGACGTCCCTATTTACTCGGGACAGTCCCAGTTTTGTGCCCTGTGTCCCCTGTCCCAGCAAATTGATACAAAACCAGTGATTTGTCCTAGTTTTGTCCCAAGTGTCCCCATTCTTGCCCAATTTGATTCCTAGCACAATTAAAGGGAGGCATTAATTGTCATTTGTTTCGGTAAAATACAGGGAAAACTGCTTAAAAATGACCAAAATGCAAAGAAAATGTGATTATACTGACTCATGTGTTAGTCATGAATGGTCTCCGTAGAAGTTTTCCCTAATTACGCACTTCTTTCACTATTTTTGACAATCTGGTCGCCCTAATTCAGCTGCCATAGTATTCTGTCCTCTGTATTTAAAGCCTCCAGTTTAGTAGTGATCGTTTAATCTGTTTGGTTTAAGTGGAGTAAAGTGTAATTAAATCCAGGGTTAAGGGGTTTGTCCTATCGAACTGTCTTTGAAAATCATTTATAAAATTCTTGGAAAGTCATTCTCACTTATTACGCTTAATTTTTTTATGGCTCCTTTCGTTTCGGGAAGAGTTTATCACAGAGTTCCTTATCAGGATCTGATAGCCGTGTTAGAGTTGCCGCTCAAACAAGAGGAGCAGAACTTCTATTGTTAAAATCTGATTCAATCAATAATATGGAATTTAGAGAGATAAAAAATTGCTTAACAGTGTGTACACTCTTCAAAGATGATTAAATCCCACCGTGAGAAAAAAATATCTGTATTAAATATCAGCATTGAACATTGATACCGATATATCCTCATTTCTAGTTACTGACTTGTTTTTGTTTGTTTCACAGAGGAACAGGCCCGGAGCCGATTTCAGGCTGAGCTGGAGTTTATTCAGTGTTTGGCAAATCCCAACTACCTCAACTGTGAGTAGCACCTCATTTAAACACTTGTGAACCCTGTAACTGTGAGTAGCACCTCATTTCAACACATGTGAACCCTCTAACTGTGGGTAGCACCTCATTTAAACACACATGAACTGTCAAACTGTGAGTAGGACCTCATTTCATACGATAAATTTTTTAAATCAGATTACTCACACTTTAGAATTTAGATTAACCATGATTAAGTGCAGTAAATTATTCTTCAAAAAGATAGCAACATGTTTTACAAAGAACCTATTTATTATCAAAAATTTATATTATTGACATTTTTCTATCGCTGGTAGTTTTGTTGACTACATTGTCATGCTCGGCTTATTGTTGGTACAAGTAGCGTAGTTGCTGCCGCTGAATCAAACCCGTGTTTTGCTTTAAGATGGTGTTTTAAACTTGTTGTGCTTCTGTGGAAAGAGAGTTCATCACTGCAATATCTGCAAACTACCTTAGTTTATCTAAAGTCACATCAGGCAGTTTTTTGAAGAGAAATTTGCCGCTGGGCACCAGTCACAGTCTCATCTGTCGTCTTCACATCCGCGTATGAATAGACCTGATCACTGACCTAATAACCTGCGCCGCCTTTCAGGACCATCCGCACTTTCCATAGAGGAGCATGTGCCTTCAGAATAAATTGTGTGATTAATCTGCGATATTTTTTATGATTAATCACATGCGTTTACACGTTAACTTTGACAGCCCAAATTTAAACACATGTGAACCTCATTTAAACACATGAACCTTCTAACTGTGAGTCGCACTCCTGTGAACTGTCAGCCATGTTATAATGCTGTTACTTCCTAAAAACATTCCTGAAGTGTTTCGTTTCATTCACATGTTTGTGTAACTCTAGGGCAGCAGTAGTTCAGTTGGTTCAGTGTTTTTCCACTGGTCTGATGGTTGGCGGTTCGAATCCCGCTCTCGACGTGTCTGTGTACACTGCTGTATGAATGTGATGAATGGGTGAGTGGTTCCTTGCTGTAAAAATGTGAAATGTGACCAGTTTCCGATTCATGTCTGAACTCTGGAAGCACCAGAGGAACTGCTTATTCTGTCTGTTTTTAAATGTTTTATTTATTTGGACCCATTGGAGTGTGAAATAAAACCTGACTGAGTGAAAAACAGACGAGGGCGTGTGACATAAAGTGTTATCTGGTATAATCGTTGTTTGTTGGTTGTGTTTCAGTCCTAGCTCAGAGGGGCTACCTGAGGGAGCGGCCGTTCATTAACTACCTGAAATACCTGCTATACTGGAAAGAACCAGAATACGCCAAGTTTCTCAAGTGAGTCCATTAATCCATTCTAGGGTTTTTATATCGCTAGTCCTGGTTCAGTCCTGCTTTAGTCCTTGTTTAGTTCTTGGCTTTAGTTCTGGTTTAGTTCTTGGCTTTAGTTCTGGTTTAGTCCTTCTTTAGTTCTTGGGTTTAGTCCTGGTACAGTCCTGGTTTAGTCCTTTAGTTCTTGGCTTTAGTTCAGGTTTAGTCCCTCTTCTTTAGTCCTGGTTTAGTCTTAGTTTAGTCCCTCCTCTTTAGTCCTGGTTCCGTCCTTGACTTTAGTCCTGGTGTAGTCCTTTAGTTCTTGGCATTAGTTCTGGTTTAGTCCCTCTTTTTTAGTCCTAGTTAAGTCTTTGGCTTTAGTCCTGTTAGTCCTGGTTTAGTCCTTCTTTAGTTCTTGGTTTTAGTTCTGGTTTATTCCTCATTCAGGACTGGTTTAGTCCCTCTTCTTTAGTCCTGGTTCAGTCTTGGTTTAGTCCCTCTTCTTTAGTCCTTGGCTTTAGTCCTGGTTTAATCCATGGTTTTAGTCCTTGGCTTTAGTCCTGGTTTAATCCTTGGTTTTAGTCCTTGGATTTAGTCCTTCTTTAGACCTGGTTCTATTCTGGTTTAGTCCCTCTTCTTTAATCCTGGTTCAGTCGTGGTTTAGTCCTTGGCCTTAGTCCTTGGCCTTAGTCCTGGTTCAGTCCCTCTTTAGACCCGGTCTAACCCTGGTTTCCTCTCAGATACCCTCACTGCCTGCACATGCTGGAGCTGCTTCAGTACGAACACTTCAGGAAGGAGCTGGTGAACGCTCAGTGCGCCAAGTTCATCGACGAGCAGCAGCTCCTGCACTGGCAGCACTACTCGAGGAAGAGGACCCGGCTCCAGCAGGCGCTCGCCGAACAGGCCCCGCAGCAACAACCCACACAGCAGCACGGCAACGCCACCACCAAGTAAAGCCGGGCGTCCACGCTGAGATATTTTCCATCGTTTCACTCAGCTCCAGCTCAAACTGTACGACAAAATCACAGGGTTTAAAAGTTCACCGCTCACGATTCATGTTCTCACACTATTGTAAGTCGCTACGTCATTCTATCATCAGTTTATTTCCGGGTCCACGTCGGATTTGGTCTGATCGACATGTAACAATGCTGCAGTGTCGTGTTCCTGCTGTTTGAACAGATCAGAAATACGAGGAGAAACGGTCTTTTCTGACCTGTTATAATCCTGTTTCCTCATCAAAAACATCCCTGGAGTTGTTTTGTTCCATTCACACAAACCCTGCCTATTTTTTTGAGTTCTTTTCTCAAACTGAAAACACAAAAAACACACATTTACGTTCCCTGAAAACTCGTCAGACCCGTCCGAGCACCAGCGACTCGACTTTCAGATTAAATCGTGACGAGACGGCGGCAGAGGAGTGAAGACGAGCCCAGACGACGCCACGAAGCTCAAGAGAAGAATCTGAAAAGGTTTCCCCTCTTCAGTCCTGGGCTCTAGATCAGGTTCAGTCCTGGTTCAGTCCTGGTTCAGTCCTGGTTCAGTCCTGGTTCAGTCCTGGTTCAGTTCAGTCCTGGCGAGAGGAACCTTGGACACGGAAAGAGCCGCCGCAGATGGACTCTCACGGCTCACAACTTGTTTAAACTTTGCTGTTTCTGTTGAAAGTTTAAGTTTCATTTGTAAATAAATTAGCTTTTGTTTAATCTCAGTGTGTTTTGTAGAGTCTGAGTCACTGCAGTCGCCGCACAGAGCTTTATGAAGACGTATTTAGGCTATTTTAGGTTATTTAGTGTGGCCACGATACTTGATTTCAATACTAAGGAATAGACACGATACTCAATGCTAATTTCGATACCACATTCTCTTTAGACAAGAGATTTTCAACATTAAATCACAGTTTTTCTTTTATATTCCCATGTGGCCTTCTGTGTTCTAGTCTATAGAGCTGCTCGATCATTATCACGACTATTTTGATCAATATTGAAATCACGATTATTCAAATAGTTATTTTTTTAGTTACACAATGCGTCTATTCAGCAATTCTCTCTCAAAAAAACACTTTGTTATTCATAATTTACGGGAAACTTTCAAATTGAAAATAAATATAAGCTATAAATATGTACCTGAGAGCAGTTTTGCGATGTATAAAACGTAAAATGAATAAAATATACTTAAAAGGTTCATTATTTGTGATTCAAACAGAACAAAGTGTGTTCCAAAAAACAAAATCTAGTCAAGTTAAGATGACTTGAATTAAAGTTTTACCATGATTTGAGTAAATTTCACTTGATGCAGTAAAATTATGTACCAGTGGAACAGGACTTTTTGTACTTAAAATAGGAAAATACCTCTGGCTACACTTAAAACAAGAAAAAACAAAATTAAATGTTTGGATTGGTCCATTGAATCGACTAAAAATAAAGTAAAATGTTCTTAATTTAAGTCATTTTAACTTACCGAGATATTGTTTTTTTTTCAGTGAGGCACAGAAAAACATAAATATATCCGAAATAATTTCTATTTCCAGCTGTTCTACAATCTCTTTATCTAAAAAATCAAATAGATTTACTTATTTATATGAAAAATATCCCAAAAATCCACTTGATTATGTGAGTTTGGAGTTCGTTTGACACAATCAAAATTGTGATCAAAATTGAATGAATTGTCTATGTGTCTCTTACACTTCTGATACAGCTCAAGATCATTTTAAAACTATTCAGGAAAGGTTCATTTGTCCTGTGAATGTGACTTTTTTTTAGTATTGATTCCTGTTCAAATGAGCAATAGTTTCAATATTAGTTTTAGAATTGATTAATATTTGATTTCAGAAACCTTTGCCAACCCTATAACGGCCATAGATCATTACTTTACATTTTGTTCACTGCGATATTGACCTAAAATGACTTAATAAGAGAAGTTAAATGCAACAGAAAACACACAGCAAAGTGTTTGTAGAGGAGCAAGTGCGAGGAGCAGCGACGTAAAGATTTTTCGATTACATTTCAGCAAAAAGCCTTCATCAAATTCCTTCTTGTTTTGGGCCACAGTGAGAAAGCAAAGAAATGATCTGGGAAAGGCTTTTTACCCAAAAGCCACTTCACTCTGAGTCCGGGAGTAAATTTCCGTACATTTTTCCCACAGACTTTCCTAAAAATTCAAATATTACGAGTTCATCGATCTCCTGGGTTGGGTTAGGTTAGGTTTAGGTCGCTTTATTCGTACCCACAGGTAAATTTGTTTTGCAGGTTTGAGAAGCTGGTCCCACATTTCACGTTTCATTCATCCACACACTACATAATAAACACAAATAAAAACACAAGTACAAAGAAAGTGTTGCAGAGCTCCAGTGCAGAAAGCTTTTGTTCCATAAATAAATGAATTAATCTCACTTAGTGTCAGGAAATTACACACACAAAACAGTGTTGTGAGAATGACAGTGTTAAACTGAGATGATTGCGGAGAACACAACCTGCAACTGACTGAGCATTAACACCAGGAATCAAAGACACAACTCAACTTAAGTTTTTACGTGCACGGGGAGACAAGTGGCGCTTCTGACAGCTCGTCCCACTGGGCAACAAACTAGTGTAGTGATGGGGGCAAATTCTTAACTTCCACGTAAAACGCCAATTTGCTTCACACTGAAGAAGCTTCACACCACTTTAACCCATCTTACAACAGCCATGAGTCTAACAAACAAAACGCTCTGCCTGGTTCACTCATTAGTGTCTGGAAACGTTAGAAAACATCTTTATAAGCACCTTACACTTCCCTCTGTTGATTTCCCACTGCACAGGCCAAAGCCCAAAAGACTCGATCGCTGATGTCGTTTCTAATCCCATTTATTTATGAGTGAATTCTATTTTTTGAAAAAAATACATTCCTGAACCATTTTCTTTCAACAACTTTCAGTTTTACCCCTATGAACTAACATCAAGGACCATGTTGTCCACCCTCCTGTGGGCTCACCACCTGCAGAGGGGTTCATAGGGGGAGTCAGGTGCTATGAGTATTGGGTAGCAAACTGCCCCTGTGACCCAGCTGGATTAAGCGGGAGATGATGGATGGAACTTTCAGTTTCTCTTCTTCACCGACAGTAGTCGATCTTCACTTATTGCTTCTGGCGGCTCGAGCCTCTCACCGCCGCTGGAGTCGACAATCGAGTCAGAGGGAAGTGTAAGGTGCTTATAAAGTTGTTTTCTAACGTTTCCAGACACTAATGAGTGAACCAGGCAGAGCGTTTTGTTTGTTAGACTCGTGGCTGTTGTAAGATGGGTTAAAGTGGTGTTAAGCTTCTTCAGTGTGAAGCAAATTGGCGTTTTACGTGGAAGTGAAGAACTTGCCCCCATCACTACACTAGTTTGTTGCCTTGACAGACTCACTGCCACAGTGAGATCTCCACCGAGGAAACACTGATCTGTGCCGTTTTTGGCTTCTGACAGAATTCCACCACCTCTAGAAACGGACTTTAGCTTCAAACATGCCGGAGTTCAACTTTAAATGAAATGTATTTCATGTGTTTCTGTGCTTCAGAGGCAGAGATATTAAGGTTTTCATAAACAAAATCAAAATGCTTCAAAACCCCTCAGGCGATAAGGACTGTTTCTGGAGGCGTTTTAGGTGTAAATGGATTAAGTAAAATTATAGCTCTTGTGGTCATTCATTATTAGTCACCCAAGAGCTGATTAACCCTGAGCTTTCAGACTTTAATTATGTTTATTTAAGTGTCTGGGAAATGGCGCTGGCCACGGTTGAGCTTTTGAGCTTATGTTTAATATTGTTAAATAAGAGTTTCTGAACCCTTCATGTTTGACCTGGAGTGTTTTAAATCACAGTAAGTACAGAGCAGTGGGCGGGGACAGGGGGAGGTGAAAACGCAAATGCAGGACGATACAGGATCATGTTTAAACCCAATAAATTGAATTGTTTTAACATGAACACTCTTAAAAGTCCATTTGACTTCATATTTGTCTGTAAACAGGTTGTTGAGTTAAGCAGCAGTATCAAACTGTGGATCAGGCACTCGTCAGTTATACAAAGGTTAAGTTTGTGCACTTGCTGCTCTGTAGTTTTCCATGAACTGTGACTAGATGTTACTTTTGTCCAATGATTATCTTAAAGGGCCGACATTACGTTGTGCTATCTTATCATAGGAGCAGCAGATTTGTGACGTTAATGAGGACAGATCTTTGTGGCTCTGTGATTTTATTATTGGCTCCTGAGGACCACGCAGCATCAAAGTGCTGCTGTGACCAACGTTCACGTGTGCAAAGGTAACTTCAGACTTTCTGTACGTACTTTCACACAGGGGAGGAACTGTATCGGGCCACTGCTTTGGGGCTCTTTTTTTTTTTTTTTTACATTCATTTCTGGATTGAGAGGAAGAACCTGTTTGGAGATGTGGCCTGCACTACAAAACAGGATTTTCTAGCATAGTTAATCTGACTTGAATTAAGCAGATTCATCTGAAAAGATCAATTTTAAGATTTTTTTTACTTAATACGATGAGATTTTTTTTACTTGTTTCAAGATATTCCATCCTGATTTATCTTATGTAGATATTACAACTTATTCTAAGCACTTTTTATATTAAATCAAGCCAGGTTAAGCCTCTTTAACTTCCTTCTCAAACCAATAAAGTGAAAAATCTTGCCATAAATACTTGAAACTAGTGTTTTCTGCTTAGAACAAGATTCGTATTTCGTCTTGTTTTAAGAAAACTTGGTAAGTGAAAATTTCTTACTGCACTGGCAGATAATTTCACTTAAAATAGGGCATTTTTACCTCAAAATTGGTATTTTTTCTTATTTTTTGATAGGGCTTGCAGTGTACATTACGCTAAATTGACTCTTGTGATCTTTAAGTCATGTTATAATGTTGTTACCTCCTCAAAAACAGATGTTCTTTCTTCATCAAAAACTGCTTTTTAAGGAAAATAAATTCTTTTAACATCAGTAATGTTCTTATGACCAAGTTTTATTGAATCTATTCTTGCATTTTCATGTTTAATACTTTCAACAACCTTATAACAGGCATAGATCATTACTTTACCTTTTGTTCACTGAAATATTGACCTAAAATCATTTAAAAATAAGTCAAATGAAACAGAAAATGCACACCAAAGTGCTTCTAGAGGAGCAGAAACATAAAAGTTTTTAGATTTTTAGATTATGTTTCAGCAAAGAGTCTTCATTAGATTCCTTTGTGCTTTGGACCAGAGTGAGAAGCAAATAAAGCATTTTTTTTTTTACTTTTAATGGTAGAAGTCAACAGTCCATTTTGTGTTGTGTGTGTTTAGTAGAAATCTTCTGGCTCGGTTGGTCAAAGTGGCAGGTAAAATTATAAGTTTACAACTGCAGGACATCTATAACAGGAGGTGATTTGCAAAGCCCAACACATAATGAAAAGCCCTGAGCACTGCTCTGTGAGGAGTTTAACCTCCTTCCTTCTGAGAACGTCCCGGATCAGAACTCAGAGCTCGGACATCCTTTATTTCTGAAGCCATAACCAGGATGAATGTTCTGCACAGATTCACATCTGCTCTTTTTTTGCCTGTTTTAAAGGGAATGTTTGTCTGCATTGTTGAGCTAAGCTTAAGCTGTGATTATTGTATTACCGTGAACCCTGGTTTATTGCGGGGGTCACGTCCCAAAAAGAACCTGCGACAGGCGAAATCCGTGAAGTATCAGCTTTATTTATACAATTATTATACAATACAATACTGTACTATAGAATGAAACCAAAGATCAAAACCTGTTTTCAGGCCCAAGCATTTGTTTAAAGAAATAAAAATATAAACGTTTTCTAACAAAAAAAATGATAGTTTAAAAAAAAATACTGTCAAATAATCATTTTAATAATGAATAGGGGGTTGAACATTGTGCATATTTCTCAGTCCCTCTGACTGAGCCTCTTCATCCTGACTCCTGTAGCGTCTTTTTCTTCTGAAGCCTGTGGTGCAGGCGTCTTTTTCCCAGAACGAACCGAAGATTCATTTATTCCGTAAAGGCGCCTACAGCCGCAGAGCTTCTACCTTCAGCAGGTCCAGGAGTTTCACTTTTTCTGCGATAGTTTCATCTTCCTCGGCCTTTTGCCTTTGTCGTGCAGAACGTTTCCTCCACATTGTGGGTTTTGTCATGGAGAAAATTTGCAAAGGTAAATTTGTCAGGCTGAACAGAGACGAGGCACAGAAACTGTTGACATTGGTCTAAGTGAAAGACCAATGTGACTTTTTTCACTTCTAGACGACCTCAGCCAATCAGGATTCAGAACACAATGCACTGCAATTGTTTTTTTTAAAAGCATAAAAAAATCTGTGAAACAGCGAAGCCGCGAAAGGTGAACGGCGTTATAGCGACGGTTCACTGTACTGAATTATTGAAAGTGTAGTATTGAACTGTATTGTGTGTCTACTGTATGTCTGACTGCTGCACAATAACATCCCTCTGGAGCTATAATAAAGCTGAAAGTTGAAACACACCTGGAGTTGTGTTTTGTTTCATTCACACATGTTTAACACACAATACTTGCAGATTTAGGCTGATTTCTTTTACAGAAAACCCTGCTCCACCTTGTGCTGCCATGTGGGAATACAGGAAGTGCTCCATTGCGTTTTTAAACTCCACACACCTTTACTGGAAGCAGCTGTATGATTCCAGATCCGGATTTGCCTATTTCTACTGAACGAAAGGTACACTGCAACAAAGCCTGACCAAAATTTAAGATATAAACACTTGAATCTATCAGAAAATGCCTTAAAAGCAGTGAAATGATCTGTCCGTGCAGCCAGATCATTTTACTGGACAAGTTCTGTTAAAATAAACGACCTCTAGACTAGAATGAAGCGTCTCTGGTGAGTGTTCATGGGCTGGAAATAAGTTTACAGATCAAATCAAACAGTTAAAGTGGGTCAGTATTTATTTGATTGACTGTATTTCATATTGTATTTTATTGGTATTTAGTATTTATTGTTTTTAGTATTTAGTAATGTTCTTCCATCACTAGTTGAGTCATGGAAGAAATATCTGTGACCATTTTTAAGATTATACAACCAATTTAGAACTAGTAAATACATCTGAAAACAAGATGAAAAGCCTGATATAAGTTTTAAAATCTTGACCAGATCAGAGAAATTTGCATCATAAAAGGAGCTGTTCACTTGTAAACTAGCGCTTCATGACAAGGTGGAACAGAGCATTTTGACCCTTGGAGACAGACAGAATAATGATAAAGCGTTATTCAAACACGTGTGAATAAAAGAAAACACAACTCCAAGTATTTTTTAATGAGATAACAACATTTTACCATTGTCTTTCTTGCTTTTATTCCGCTTCAGGCGTTTGCTGCTAAAAAAAAGAAACTTTTAAAAACATGGATTCTCACTGTAAGCGGGGTCGTCTCTGTTTGACCTGTCTGATGGCGTCACCGTCTCTTTGTAGATAAGTTTAATGCTTTAGTGCGGAAGATTCCAGGCAAAATGATAACATCTCCACGTCAACAGGCAGTTGATAGACTCCCCACCAAAAAGTGCAGAGTGTGGCTTTAAGTTACTCACACGTGAACAGTAGTTTTCCCAAATACTTTGTACTCTTACTTGGAGATATCAATAAATACATAAATTGTTATTCTTTTGACAAAATAGCAGTAAGTACACATGTATAACAGTTATGCATTCTTTCAAAGTAAAAGAAAGAAAGAAATTAAATAAAGAAATGAAAGAAAGAATAAATACACAAGTTAAAAAATGTGTAGATATATTATACAGGGTGTCACCCCCAAAAAATCATCATTTTAAAAGCAATTATCTTGAAAACTACTAAGTCTAGCTCCATGAAATTACACAGTTTAGGTGTTGAACATCATATTTTATTATGCAGTTTTGTTTGAGTTGGTGAAGTTTTCCCAAATTTTGCACTGAAGGCTGCACAGTCTTGGGTGACTGTGTGCGAGTAGATTCCAAAACGCAAAAAGAACAAAAATAAAGCATTAATAAATATGAAATCTTCATCTGGTTCTGAACATTCTGTGAAAATTTGAGGTTATTTCAAAAAGAAGTGCCAAAGCAAAATTATTGGTCTGGGAAATGATTAGGGTGACCAGGCGTCCCTATTTACCCAGGACAGTCCCAGTTTTGAGCCCTGTGTCCCCTGTCCCAGCGGATTTATCCAAAACCACTGTTTTGTCCCAGTTTTATACAAGAAATGTCCCAGGTGTCCCTATTTTTGACCAATCTGATCCCTGTCGACAGTATACAGCATACATTATCATTTGTTTAGGTAAAATACAGAAAAGCTGCTTAAAAATGACCAAAACACAAAGAAAATGTGACAATACTGACTCTTGTGTTAGGCATGAATAGTCTCTGCAGAATGATTTTCCTTATTTACGCACTTGATTTGTAATTTTATTTTTTACCACCCACCAAAAAAACCGGGCACGTCCCAGTTTTTTTTATTTTGAAATTCTGTTCACCCTAGAAATTATGTCAATTTTTTTTTACTTCTTTTACTTCTTTTACTTCTTTTAGCGCATTTTATAGTGTTTATGTTTTAATATTTCTGATGGTCTCGATATATATGTTAAAAAAAAATACATATATTTTTATTAGGTTACTGTTAGAGGGAGGGAAGTGAAGTTCGCTGTTTTTGTTTGGGGATCACTTTTGTTTGGACTTCTTTTAGTTTGTAAGGAATATTTTATTATAGCATTTTATAGTGTTTATGTTTTAATATTACTGATGGTCTCGATATATATGTTTAAATAAAAAATAAGTCTGTTTTTATTCTGCTACTTTTAGAGCGCGGGAAGTGATGTTCACTGTTTTTGTCTGGGGATCACTTTTGTTTAGTACGTGTGCGCATGCGTATCCAGGCCCGCGGTGTTATAACTGAACCCGCTCCCCGCACAATTCGGTCACTCCCCGTGTCTCCGCGCTCTTCCCGGTCTCTCCCCGGTCTCTCGCCTGGTGCTTTCTCCTCACAGCAGCACGGTAAGCCCTCCGCTACCTTTAAACAACATTTATAACGTAAAATAGTCAAAAACATCTACCCTAATATCTACATCTACACAATATCGCGTTTTACTTGTTTTCTGCAACTCTGAGCATGCGCAGTAGCTTTCGATAACTTTTTAATGTCAACACCATGCTTGTTTTTCTCATTTTTACCACTTTTTCGTCATTAAAACTTCTCTTAAAACAAAAAAAAATTCTTAAAACAGAAAGCCTAATTGTACTTTAAAAAGTTACGTGTTTGAATAATGATGTTTCGTGAGTTTTTGGGTCGAAGTTCAACTGGTTAAAACGTTATTTAGTCACGTCTTGGTCACGCACTGTGTAACTTTGCATGGAATTTTCCACAGTCTGGCTTTAAATCCCCAGACTCCATGGAGACAAGCAGCTGATTTCCAATGCAACTTTCTAAAGAGTTATATATGCCCCGTTGTGCATAGTTGTTTAGTCGATTAATGAAAAAATTATACATTATTCGACTTTTATTCAACTTTTTATTTAGACTATAAGGATTTATATGGGACAACAGCAAAAATGAGAAGTGAGTGAGTTAGTTTTTTGGTATCCATGTGTAAAAAGGCACAATTTGAATGTGTCTTTATATAAATGCATTGTTTCCTCATATTTTTCTCTGCATAAATAGTTTTTGCATGAACTCTTGTGCAAGTGGAGTCTGCTGGGGTCAGACGGTCAGAATCAGGCGATGGGGGAAGGGGGGGGGAAGGGGGGGGGAACTACACGTGGATGGTGATTTTCCATGCATTCAAAAAGCCATAAAACTGTAATAAATTAATCTCTCCATGAATTCTATAAATCATTTTTAGAGACCGTTTCAATAGGAGGAGCTCGGTGTTCTTTTCGATCCCCGGGTTTAACAGGTCCATATTACACTGTTTTCTGATGTATGTTTCAATGCCTGGAGTTGATTTGTTTCATTCACACGTTTTAACTCACAAACTGCAGATTTAGGCTGAGTTCTTATCTCAAACAGAAGCACCTAGAACACCTGATCTAGAGACAGTCCAAAGAGAGATAAATTAAAGTGTTCAGGATTATCCACATCTGGATTATCCACATCTCATTAGAAGGAGTATTATGCAAATTTGGCTTTTTGAAGCTTTCTACTGTGTAAAAATGTTTCCTCATCAAAAATGTCTGAAGAGTAGGGCTGCTCGATTATGGAAAAAATCATTATCACGAATATTTTGGTCAATATTCAAATGATTATTTTTTAGTTACACGATGCGTTTATTCAGCATTTTCTAGTCTATGTTTTGAAAAGTTACGACATCAAGAATTACAATCACGAAATGAAAATTTACAATTACGTTTTCTTCAGTATGAATACGAATTCACAGACATGAAACAAAAATACGTCACACAGCTATGAACAGTAGATCTCGCGTTCAGCCTCTTGGCGTTAATGCCACCGCCATTTTGGTGCAGGCTTCCATGGTCTAAAGTCTAAAGTGTCCCTAACCGTCATTTGACCAAAGCTTTTTCACAGTATCAGCGAGCGGAGCTGGTATTAAGCCCCCACATACATACTGATCAAGCGTAATTGTAAACGTACATTTCGTGATTGTAATTCTTGATTTTGTAGCTTTTAATTTCGTATTCTGATGGATAAAATACACACAACACATTTTATGCACAACTGGACTCATTCGAGAGTTTACAAATATTTATCTTATGCTCAACTACAGCCAAATATGCACAGATTCTATCCTCCATCCATTTTCTTCCGCTTCCGCCGGGTCACAGGGGCAGCCATATAAGCATGGACTCCCAGACTTCCTTCACCCCAGACACTTCCTCCAGCTCCTCTGGGGGGATCCTGAGGCTCCCAGAACACCTCCTGAGGGAGGCGTCCAGGAAGCATCAGAACAGATGCCCAAGCCTCCTCAGCAGCTCCTCCCGCGTGACTGAGCTCCTCACCCTGTCTCTAAGGGAGCGCCCGGCCACTCTGCGGAGGAAACTCATTTCTTCGCTTGTATCTGCAATCTCGTCCTTTCAGTCGTTCCCCAGAGCTCATGACCACAGGTGAGGGGAGGAACGTGACTGAGGTAAATCCAGAGCTTTGTGTTTGGGCTCAGCTCCCTCTTTGCTGTATCTTCCGATACAGCGACCACATCACTGCCGACGCTGCACCGATCCACCTGTTAATCTCACGCTCCATCCTCCCCTCACTGTGACGAAGACCCCGAGATACTTGAACTCCTCCACTTGAGGCAGGGACCCCCCACGCACCTGCAGAGGGCGCCACCTTTTTCCGGTCGAGAACCACAGCCTCGGATTTGGAACCATTTGGAGCCATTTCTATACCGTGCACACGAATACTTTTGACAGCTTTCTTACTCCTTATAACCGTAATGTAAACTGTACTGTGGTTTTATGGTTTTAAGTGAGTTCAGAATCTTCTCTCTCTGTTGTGTCCCTCAGGTCTGCAGAGCTCCTCACAGACCAGACTCAGAGTCACTGGTTTGAACATTACAGGTTTAAACTTGTTTGAACATGGCTCTCCGTGTGGCGGTGATCGGAGCGGGCGCGGCCGGTCTCTGTGCTGCTCGCCACCTGCTGGCCCGACCCAGAAAGTTCCTGCCTCCGATTGTGTTCGAGGCCGGAGGAACCATCGGCGGAACCTGGGCCTACGAGGAACATGTGGGAACCTATGACAACGGGAGAGCCGTGCACAGCAGCATGTACAAGAACCTCCGGTAACAGCACCTCCTCTGCATCATTTAACCACCCGCTGATCCTCTGACCTTCTCCTCTGCTCCTCTGACCTTCTCCTCTGCTCCTCTGACCTTCTCCTCTGCTCCTCTGACCCTCTCTTCTGCTCCTCTGACCTTCTCCTCTGCTCCTCTGACCTTCTCCTCTGCTCCTCTGACCCTCTCTTCTGCTCCTCTGACCCTCTCTTCGCCTCCTCTGACCTTTTCCTCTGCTCCTCTGACCTTCTCTTCTGCTCCTCTGACCTGCTCCTCTGACCCTCTCTTCTGCTCCTCTGACCTTCTCCTCTGCTCCTCTGACCCTCTCTTCTACTCCTCTAACCTTCTCTTCTGCTCCTCTGACCTTCTCCTCTGCTCCTCTGACCTTCTCCTCTGCTCCTCTGACCCTCTCTTCTGCTCCTCTGACCTTCTCCTCTGCTCCTCTGACCTTCTCCTCTGCTCCTCTGACCTTCTCCTCTGCTCCTCTGACCTTCTCCTCTGCTCCTCTGACCCTCTCTTCTGCTCCTCTGACCCTCTCTTCTGCTCCTCTGCTCCTCTGACCTTCTCCTCTGCTCCTCTGACCTTCTCCTCTGCTCTTTTGCTCCTCTGACCCTCTCTTCTGCTCCTCTGACCTTCTCCTCTGCTCCTCTGACCTTCTCCTCTCCTCCTCTGACCTTCTCCTTTGCTCCTCTGACCTTCTCTTCTGCTCCTCAGGACTAATCTTCCCAAAGAGGTGATGATGTTCCCAGACTTCCCATTCGATCCAAAGTTGGACAGTTTCATTCATCACGAAGAAGTTTTGAGATATCTGCAACAATACTGCGACCACTTTAAAATCGCCCCTCACATCAGGGTAAGACCAGGACTAAACCAGGACTAAACCAGGACTAAACCAGGACTAAACCAGGACTAAACCAGGACTAAACCAGGACTAAACTTGACCTAAAACATATTTTTGTCTTTGTTTTAGTTTAACACAGCGGTGCAGCGAGTGAGGCCTGTTGTCGTGGAGACCACTGACAGGAAGTCGAACACCCAGTGGGAAGTGACGTCTTTAGACGACGCCGGGTCAGAGCGGACGGAGAGATTCGACTCTGTGTTCGTCTGCTCCGGGTACAAACTTTATTTTCAGTCAATCAAACTTTCAACCAATTAAACTTTATTTGTACGGCACTTTTCATACACTGGAGATGTAGCACAAAGAACTTTACATGCAACAGAAAAATGACAATGATTAAAAACAACAGCCCCACCCCAGTGTTTCTCCCACATTTACAACAGTTTAGACAGAAAAAATACAACATAAAGTTCCTAAAGGTTATAGTAAAAATAAAAATGGAGAGCTAAAATTAGATAGAGACTAAGTAAACTATTCATAATTGAATTTAAAACAATTATACTAATAATGAAAATTTTATTTAATTTAAAACAAGTAAAAGTTTCAATTAAAAGCTAAATTATAAAGATATGTTTTGAGTTTACGTTTAAACATATGAACACTCAGCAGACCTCAGATCGATGTTCCACAAACGGGGCCATAAAAGCTGAATGTCGCCTCACCGTGAGTTTTAGTTCGGACTCTTGGGACAGTTAAAAGAAGATTACTGTATGTAACATCCATCGGCATTAGGCATTAGTGGCACCTCACAGCCAGAAGGTCCCGGGTTTGATTCCCAGATTATTTGGGGTCTGTGTGTGAGAAGAAGAGTCCGACTGGAAATCAGCTGAAAAGTCCCCAGGCTGGAAAGTCCCTCAGGGTCTATATGTGGGCAGATCAGAATCAGAAAGGTTCCCAACATTAGGAAATTTCTGCGGTACTTGGAGCAAACATGAGAGGAACACTACTAACCATACAATAAATAAAATAGAATAAAGTAGGAAACAATAAACTCTATAATGTAAAATTACAAGAATAGGATGAATAGGATAGACGGCAAGTTGGGCAGCGCCATCACTTGTCTCCACACAGGTAACTGGTGTGCGCTGACCTGATTCACAACTGTTTCAGGATTTTATCTTACATATTTCTCCTAAAAGTGATTCTGACTGATTTTTGAACAAATTCTGTAGCTTTCTAAGTTTCTTGTGTCGTGCTGCTTATAAATTATGTTCCTGGCAGCAGGTAAGGACATAATTAATATTTCTTCCCAAATCAACAGTTACAGACACTATAGGACATGAAAAAAATCTTTTAAAATAGTAAACTTCTGCAAGCAAATGAGGATTATATTGATATTACAAAATGTGTGCTGCTTCAGGAAGATCGGTAAAATGACTCTGTTATGGAAAAATGATTTAGATCTTGAAGAAAAAAAAAATCCATTTGCAAAGCCTGATGAGTTTGTGGAATACAGACAAAGGTTTATTATTGTTGTTACAGCAGATATGGACATGGGCCCTGGACACAGACCAACAGCCAGAGTTTCTCCCTTAGAGCATCTGAGCTCTGAGCTATGCAGAAATACGAGTTACATACATATCAAAATCAATGCAGAGTCACTTTTGTTCACAGGTAATGAACTTAACTTACATTTGAGGACAGTTAGGGTTAGGGACAACAAAGGACTTCCTGACATGTGTTTGCTGAGCTTTTACACTTGTTAATGAAAAGTCTAGTCTCAGGTATAGATCACATCATTTACACAGATTGCGAATATAAATAAACATAAACACGGCCCAACATTTTGTCTCGCTACATTCACATTTCATTTGATTATGATACAGAATGCTGATTTTTATATCTCACGCTGGGACTTTCAAGCCACGGGGACGATTGAGCCCATGTTTAACCCAGAGGCACTGAAGGATGGGGCAGAGGCAGAGGACACATTTACTAAAGAGGCCATAAAATCTAAACTTACAGAATCAAGAGAGTTCTTAAAAAGAGTCTAAAAACGTTTCGCTGAAGGTGTTTTGATTCTTGTGTTTGTGCAGACACTACTCTGACCCTTACATCCCTCAGATCCCAGGCCTCCAGCACTTTAAAGGTGAGACTTGTGAAGTTTATGGGGCTCAGATCACACCGTTCTACAGGCCTAATCTCAGTTCTAATCATGCTCTACATAATACTGTGATCTCTCTACTATAGATTCACTCTACAGGCCAATAGCCGATGTGCTGAAAAGTGAAAACATCTCTAAACATTGTATATAATTCCCTGGTTGTGGACTGGATTCTAACTTCAAAAATATCTAAATATTGACATATCGTATGTTTAATGTGATATACAGGACTGATATATTGCCAAGAGTATTTTTTGGTATATTTTACTAAATTATTTTGTTACAGCGCTACAGTTTTTTCACTTGTTTAGACGAAGGAAACCTGTTTATGCGACACATCTGACATTTTCACTGTTTTGTTGATTAAAGTGGGTGTGTTTTATATGAACTTTGCACAAGAAGTGGTTTAACAAAGACTTTTAGCATCACAGCCATAATTTAGCTTGTAGTTTTTGGTGAACCATATTGAATCGATTTGAAATACCGTAAAATACCAAATAAGAGCCGTGTCCTCTTTAACCGCCGAGTGCAGGTGTATATTTTGAGAAATAAACTCTGAGTCTAATGTTGGTGCTGAAGACCGAAGTCGTGCTGCAACAACAGGACACAGGACTGATGCTCGCGTCGTCTCTACACAAACCAAACTTAAAACCGCACGGCTCATTTGCATAAACTATAAGAGCTGGGAAAAAAAACAACTGGTTCCTCCTGATGCGGTGGATGAACATTCTCGCTCTGCTGCTCCACACTCGCTGCGTCTGTTGTTTGTTTTGCTAAAGAAACTTCTGCGTGTTGTGGGAGGGTTTGCACGACTTTCTGTAATTCAGGAGTCGCTTTCACATGTGGGAAACTCTCCGCTCCGTAGATATTTTGTTGTAACATTCACGTCTGTTCAGAAAGTTGCTTGAATTATAGTCGTATTTGTTAAAAATTTGAGTTCAAGATTTTCCCAGTTTTGCTGAGGAAAATTTTTATGAGGAAGGAATTAAACGCTCCAAATCGCCGCCTGGTCTCAAATAAACGCCTGGTCTGTTAAGTGATTGAGACAAATAAACGCACCATCTCTTATTTGGTATTTTACGGTATATTGTATTGAATCGTATCGAATGGAAAGCTCACTGTATCGAGATATGTATAATATCTGCTACTTCTTAATGATACCAGCCCTAATTCTTCTGTATATTTCACTGGTTGCTGGTTGAATTCCAGGGGAGCTGTTGCACAGTCACAACTACCGCCGTCCGGAGCCGTACTCGGGGAAAACAATCGTGGTTTTAGGAGCCAAAGCCTCGGCCATCGATATCTCCATGGAGCTGTCCTCTGTGGCTGAGAAGGTACAAAAGTCCTAATGTTGTCATGATACTAAGATTCTGTTTCAATAAAGCATTTGCCACGTTTACATGAGAACTTTAATTCTGAATAAAGATATATTCCGCTTTGAAAAGCCCATGTAAACACTTTAAACACTGTACACATGAAGAATATTATTCAGAATTAAACTTAATGTAGGTGGTTTATTCTGATTTTAAAGCCAAATTCATTTATTCCTGGATCATGTAAACGTTTCTTCTTCAAAATAATCCCAGTCGTTCTTGCTCATTGGACGATCCGGCTCCTCCAGTCGTCTTTTGGGACTTTCCTCCACGTCTCTTTGGATTTGTGAGCGGGATGTGGGAGTGGGCTGAGGTGTGGCAGCCTCAGACTCAGTTTGTCTTCTTCCTCCTTCTCCGACACTCTTCCCTTCTCCTCCTCAGCTCACAGACGTAAAGCGTGAGGAGAGAATTCTCCAGCTGCTGCTTCATTATCATCGGAATGACTGCGGAAAAAGTTTGGATTGTGTTTGTGTCGGCGGCGTAACGACAAACCGAGATGACAGAAAAGCCGGTAGCAGCTGACGTAAATACGTTTGTGTCGCTGTACAATCAGCACCCTTCCCCCACCTCCATACGCTGAGTGGAATTAAATAAAGACGATTTAACATGTTTTCCATGTAAAGCTCAATTCAGAATTATTATTGGAATGTGATTTTCAACATTAAATCATAGAACTTTCTTTTATTTTACCATGTGGCCTCTGCGTAATCCCTCAGTTGTCCAGGTTGGTTCCACTCTGGTCCATGGGCGTTTACTGGTCGAAATGGTTTTACGTGGGCTGTAGTTTTACCATAATTTTCTCCATGAACAACAAAATCTCTTATTCTGCATCAAAACTGCTGACGCTGTTGTTTGGATCTGTATAAACATGTTCTGAAATGTGATTCTTGTTTTAGATTTTATGTCCGTTCTTCTGGCAGTGTTTAGAAATGTGAAGAGAAAAACACAGTCACGGTTTCCCAAACGCTTCAGCTCTGTTACTGAAGCATCTACGTGTTTATTTTAGGTGTACCTGAGTCACAGACCTCCTTCCCTCACGTTTCCTCTTCCTCCGAACGTCTCAGAGACAGAATCCATTGAGAAGATCCAAGAAGACGGGACCGTGCTGTTCCAGGTGAGACCACAGACCCGGTGTTTAGTCCCGGTTTAGTCCTGATCAAGTCCTGGTGTAGCCCTGGTTAATCCTGGTCTGGTCTTCATTCAGTCCCGTTCAGCCTCTATTCAGTCTTTGTTAAGTCCTGGTTTAGTCCTGGTTTAGTCCTGGTTCAGTCCTGGTCCAGTCCTCGTCCAATCCTGGTCCAGTCCTGGTCCAGTCCTGGTCTAACCCCGTCTCTCATAGGATGGCAGAGTGGTTAGCCCGGACGTGCTCCTGTTGTGCACCGGGTATAACTTCACGTTCCCGTTTGTGTCGGGGGCGGAGCTCGGGGTTCACATGGACTCGGACTTCGTGGGGCCACTGTACCGACACCTGATCCCCCCGACCTGCCCCAACATCTTCTTCATCGGCCTGTGCACCCAGATCTGCCCCTTCCCCCACTTCCACTGCCAGGTACTACACTACTACTACTACAGTACTAGTACTACTACTACTGCTGCTACTACTACTACTACTACTACTACTGCTACTACTACTACTGCTACTACTACTGCTACTACTGCTACTACTACTGCTACTACTACTACTACTACTGCTACCACTACTACTACTACTACTACTGCTACCACTACTACTACTACTACTACTACTACTACTACTACTACTACTACTACTACTATTATTACTACTACTACTACTACTACTACTGCTACTGCTACTACTGCTACTACTACTGCTATTACTACTACTGCTACTGTTACTGTTACTACCCCTTCCCCCACTTCCACTGCCAAGTACTAGTACTGTTTCACTACTAGTACTACTACTACTACAATACTAATACTGTACTCATACTTTAGTCCTGCTTTAATCCTGTTTCAGTCCTGTTTTAGTCCTGTTTTAGTCCTGGTTCAGTCCTGTTTCAGTCCTGTTTCAGTCCTGTTTCAGTCCTGTTTTAGTCCTGTTTTAGTCCTGTTTTAGTCCTGTTTTAGTCCTGGTTCAGTCCTGCTTTAGTCCAGTTTTTGTCCTGTTTCGGTCCTGGTTCAGTCCTGGTTCAGTCCTTACGTATCCGTGCGTTGTCTCCCTCAGGTGCAGTACTGTCTGGCGGTCATAGAGGGCGCTGTGACGCTGCCCTCGGTGCAGCAGATGCAGCAGGAGAGCGGCTCGTGGCTGGAGGAGCGGCTGAGGAGAGGGGTGCCACAGCGCCACCTGCTGAGGGTGGAGCAGGAGCAGTGGGAGTACTGCCGAGGCCTGGCCAGAGACGCCAACTTCTCCCAGATCGATGACGCCGTGAGGTCGCTGTTCCAGGAGGTGTGGAGGCAGCGCCGCGTGCACCCTGTACTGTACAGGGACCACAACTATAGGCTCACCAGTGACACCCAGTGGGAGAGGATTGGTGCAGATTAGGCTTGTACCGACAGAGTCATCTGCCATTTTGTTTTGGTATTATCTCGATTTCAAACATTATTTAACAATCCATCAGAAATGTCGTGTTCAAACTGTGAAGGGAGCCTAAAACGTGCCAAAATCCCCAGAGATTAGAGTCTGTTTTGGTCCTGATTTAGTCCCGATTTAGCCCTGACTTTGTTCTGATTTAGTTATGATTTGGTCCTGATTTAGTCCTGATTTAGTCCTGATTTAGTCCTGACTTAGTCCTGACTTAGTCCTGACTTAGTCCTGACTTAGTCCTGACTTAGCCCTGATTTGGTCCTGACTTAGTCCTGACTTAGTCCTGACTTAGTCCTGACTTAGCCCTGATTTGGTCCTGACTTAGTCCTGGTTTAGCCCTAATTTAGCCCAGACTTAGTCCTGATTTAGCCTTGACTTAGTCCTGATTTAGTCCTGATTTAGCCCTGACTTAGCCCAGACTTAGTCTTGACTTAGCCCTAATTTAGCCCAGACTTAGTCTTGACTTAGCCCTAATTTAGCCCAGACTTAGTCTTGACTTAGCCCTGACTTAGCCCAGACTTAGTCCTGACTTAGTCTTGACTTACCCTTAATTTAGCCCAGACTTAGTCCTGATTTAGCCCTGATTTAGCCTTGACTTAATCCTGATTTAGTCCTGATTTAGCCTTGACTTAATCCTGATTTAGTCCTGATTTAGCCTTGGCTTAGCCCAGACTTAGTCCTGACTTAGCCCTGACTTAGTCCTGGTTTAGCCCTGGTTTAACCCTGACTTAGCTCACACTTAGTCCTGATTTAGTCCTAACTTAGTCCTGGTTTAAGCCTGACTTAGTCCAGATTTAGTCCTGATTTAGCCCCCTGACTTAGTCCTGACTTAGCCCTGATTTGGTCCTGATTTGGTCCTGACTTAGTCCAGACTTAGTCCTGATTTAGTCCTGATTTAGCCCTGACTTAGTCCTGACTTAGCCCTGGTTTAGCCCTGACTTAGCCCAGACTTAGCCCAGACTTAGTCCTGATTTAGCCCTGACTTAGTCCTGGTTTAGCCCTGACTTAGCCCAGACTTAGTCCTGATTTAGCCCTGACTTAGTCTTGACTTAGTCCTGATTTAGCCCTGTCTTAGTCCTGTTTTAGTCCTGATTTAGCTTTGATTTAGCCTTGATTTAGTCCTGATTTAGCCCTGACTTAGTCCCGATTTAGTCCTGATTTAGCCCTGACTTAGTCCTGACTTAGCCCTGACTTAGTCCCGATTTAGTCCTGATTTAGCCCTGACTTAGTCCTGACTTAGCCCTGATTTGGTCCTGACTTAGTCCTGGTTTAGCCCTGATTTAGCCCAGACTTAGTCCTGATTTAGCCCTGACTTAGTCCTGGTTTAGCCCTGACTTAGCCCAGACTTAGTCCTGATTTAGCCCTGACTTAGTCTTGACTTAGTCCTGATTTAGTCCTGATTTAGTCCTGATTCAGCCCTGATTTAGCCCTAATTTAGTCCTGATTTAGTCCTGATTTAGCCCTGATTTAGCCCTGATTTAGTCCTGATTTAGTCCTGATTTAGCTCTGACTTAGTCTTGATTTAGTCTTTAGTTCTGCCTGGTTTAGTACAGAAAAACCCTAGTGTTGTTGGCTTTTTAGAAATTCAGTTTAAAAAGTTGGTTTTAATTATGAACACATAACACATTTAGATCACTGTGTTTTCTTTTATTGTTTTGAAAATGCTACATTCACCAAAAACATATTTAACATGTTTATTGCTCATCACATCAGGTTTGTGAAGTTGTATTGTACAGTTTTGCATCATGTTTTAGTTTTTATTTATGGAGAATTGTCGTGTGGGAGCGTTAGGGTGACACAGGCTTGTGGGTGGAGCCTTGGACGTTATAACATGGTAGAAAGCTCCAAAATTAATGACATTTAAGAAGGTTGTGTGTCCTTTTTGAACACTTCTGCTACAGATCTGCTCCTTCCTCCACTCCCACTGTCAGGTAGACCTCTGTTATACTGTCATATTAGTACTATTGCTACTGCCACAACTATGACTATTACTACTGCTACTACTGCTTCTTATTGGGATAGACTTGATCAGATCTTATGTTGTTGGCGTTGCTGACGTAGTAACATTGTGTTTGCTTTATAAGGCTGTATTTGATCTAATTTTAAATAAGTGGCAGGGATGTAACAATAACCAAAATATCATGATATCGTATCGTCAAAGGTCTCACAATAATATCGTGGACCATCACAATATATCGAATCCCAAGTCTCTGTGCTCAAATGAATAGTTCTGATGCAGAAATGGCTAAAAAAAAACAGAGGGAACTACATAGACCATGATCCTTTGCTCTGTTTCAGTGAAGAAATAACTGTTCTAAGCACTTTTACATCTTCATTCCTTGGATTAAGTCTTGTAAAGGCATTTTTAGAGGAAAAAGTTGCATTTTCACCACAAAATATTGCATTAAATATGGTACGATGAGATGTTTATGGTGAAAATATCGTACAGAGAGATTTGGATTTCGTTCCATCTCTAATTACAATAAATGTACCAAATGACTGGTCAAAGCATTTTAGAATGTCTTGTTATTATGTAGAAAATATTGTAATATTGTGAGCTTTCCCACGATATCGCAGTAAATATCGTACCGTGAGCTTCATACCGTGATGATATCGTATCGTGAGACTTGGATATTGTTACACCCCTAATAAGTGGCTGTTAAATACGGTGGCCGACAGGGTTCAAACACACTGCAACAGTTTAGGAAAACAGAAACGATGCAAATTCACAAACTCAAACACAAGTTTAATCAAGGTACAAACAAAGGACATGGTGAAAATTTAAAAAAAAAACACGCTGCAAGAAACAAAGATAAATGTGTCATCATCAAATGCGCCGCAAATAGAGAAACGACGCAAAGCACAAAACGAGGAAAACCAAGAAAAACAAAAAACGCTGCATAAAAAGTCACAGCGGCAGTGCTCCAAACCTGCAGGGGGCGCTCTCAGTGTATAAATGGATAAACACATCAGTTGGAGAGAAAGAAAGAGACAACGGCCGACTGACAATAAACTACAGCGGGATATTTTTATTATTTATAAACACGGTGTATGATGTAGTAGTGATGTAGTTTATAGTCAGTAGAGTCATTATTGCTACGGTAATGTGGCTTTTATTTGATTATATTCATACACTGTGTTTATAAATAATATAAATATCCCACTTTCATTTGCATCACGTTCTTTGTTTGTGAATTTGCATCGTTTCTGTACTTGAAGCTGTTTCTTTAACTGAGACACTTGGGCCGTTGCAGTGCGTTTGGCCCCGTCAGAAGTCGTAAAAAGTCGGCCCATCAAACTCAAACCTACACAAAAACTGTCAATCGTTTGTGCTTCGTTTGTGCTGCAAAAAAATTCGTGCAATTCTGGTTCTTAAGATATTTGGAGTTTTATTTTCGGCCAATAAACGATCTGAGTCTGTGGAAAAGTCTGTATTATTCTATAAAATATGAATCAAAAGCAAATTACTAAAGACTGATACAGACTTTTCCACAGCCTCAGAACGTTTATCGCCTCTAATTTTGTGGAGGTTGCCGCCGTCAGCTGAGCAGAAATGACATCCTATAATTACCACAGAAATAATAATTAATCATTTTAGAAATAAACTCGCACAAATGGAAATTGTCACAGCACAAAAAAAAATACAAATGTTTTCTATAATTCTTCCTGTTTTGAACTCTATTTCACATTCTGAGGAGCTGGACGACGTCATTGGCCCAAAATAAAACTGCCAATATCTTAAGAACCAGAATCGCACAAACGAAACTTTTTGCAGCACAAATGAAGCACAAACGATTGGCTCCATTTTGGACGTTTTAGTGCATTTTGAAGCTTTCTGGGGGTTGACTGACCCCAGTCTGACCTATTAAAGAATCGTTAATTTCTCCAAAACTAGAGAAGCACAAACAAAACTTTCTGCAGCCCAAACGAAGCACAAACGAGTGACATAGTTTTTGTGTAGGTTTGCGTTTGATGGGGGCCAACTATACGCAGGTCGTAAAAAGAGGTTTTAAAAGAACTTTGTAACTTTCTGGAGGCGGCACGTCACCTGCATGATTCCAAGAGCCAAACAAACGACACTTCCAAGGAAACAAGCAGAAGAGAGTCAGGTTTGTGGAGATGCAAGCCCACTCCCAGTAAAGTTTCTCTAATTCAGGGGTCTCCAACCTTTTTCCTCCAGGGAGCTCCTCATTTTAGCAGCCGCAGGAAATTGAGATGATAATAAGAAAGAGGGCGTAGACGTATAAAACTATTGTCCCGTTATCAGTGCACAGAGTTGATAGATGCACAAAGATAATAGGTGTGTGATTAACCATATTTTTGTTATTCAGCACAATCATATAATTCAGAAATCCCTTGGCGAGTTACATGGGGGTGGAGAGCGACTGGCAGCTACAGGTTAGAGACGCCTGCTCTAAGATTTTCACTCCAATAAAAACAACCAGAAAGTATTTTTTGGCGGACAGGTGGTTTCAGTTCTGTGTAATATTGTACAGCCCAAAATCGCAACTGCAGTTTCCTCACAGGAAGTGAACCGTGAAACAGGCATTGCTCAAAAACATTTACCCCAGAACACACTGACTGCTCTGCACTTCTCTAATTTTATTTTCTGAATCTGTGAATCTGTGATACGCGTAGGATTCAGCAGCATCGTGTAGTCATTTTGTTTCAAATTTAGAAAAAAGATTCACTTCTCGGCCGACTCTTTGTTGCGATGACGTTTGTGTGACGTCGGCTCCCACTGGACACCGCAGGTTTCTAACGCAAAAGTCAGCGGCTTGTTTCTTTTATTAAAGGGACAGCTCAGAATTTTGCACAAAGGGCCTCATTTCCTCTTGAGTGTTGGAGACGTGTGGAGACACTTTTTTAAATATTCCATCCAGTCCTTGTATTTGGAGAGGTTCCTGTTGCTGTTGCTGTTCCTGTTTTAATTTAACCTTTCAGATTATTACAGGACACATTTCAAGCAACAATTTCATAAGACTGTTTAAAAACCAAGGATTTAATTTGCAAACCTTTGACCAGTAGTTTAAACCAGGGGTGCCCAAACTTTTTTCATCAAAAGCCACATGTTAAAACACAGAGCAGCGTAAGGGCTGATCGAGGGTCATAGACTGAGGGTCAAAACAGTGAGTAATTCAAATCTGTGCTTTTAGAACAGGTCTGAATGACCCTCCAGACCTTTGTTCAGGCTCAGACCCTCAAAACAACACACTACATTTGCTTGATCAAGGTAGATTTCAAAAACATGCAGTAAAAAGTGCTACTTGCAGATTAGTCAATTCACCTGGAAGTCTGAGGGCCAAAACAGTTGGTCTGAGGGTTTGGACACGCCTGGTTTAAACTGTCCTATTGGAACCAGTTCCTTTAATTTCCAGTCTTTTTGTAAATTGTTCCATGTTGTGTGTGCATGTGTCCTACCCACTCCACAGACCCGAGGGAAACTATTAGAACTCCAGACTGTCCATGTGAACGTCTGTGTCCACAGAATAATGTCTGAAATAAAACTAACCTTGCATCGCCTGAATCGTCACATGTTGAGGGACTATTTTCTCATATATCAGTCCGCCGCTGCCAAGCTTCTATCAGGAAGTACAACTCACTGCTGCTGCTCAGACATACTGTATTTTTGGGATTATAAGGTATAAAAAACGGATCTATTTTCATACATAAGGTGCACTCTATTATAATGCACATTAAACAAGACTGATACCTTAGCCCAGTCATCCACGATCCATTGGCAGATCGTAACTCTATCAAGAAGTACAACTCGCTGCTGCTGCTCAGACATAAATCCTTCAATTGTGGGGTTTTACGTGGGAGTTAAGGACTTGCCCCCATCACTACACTAGTTTGTTGCCTTGACAGACTCACTGCCACAACACTGATCTGTGCCGTTTTTTGGCTTCTGACAGAATTCCACCACCTCTAGAAACGGACTTTGGCTTCAAACGTGCCCGAGTTCAAGTTTAATAAAGCTTAAAGCGTCTTTAGGGACATGTGTTGGTGAAAAGCGCTATAGCTGTTGTTTTTAAGGCGACTTTGGGTGTCCAGAAAGGTGCCTAATAAATAAAATGTATAATAATAATAATAATAATAATCAGATTGTAAGGCGCACTGTCAATTTTTGAGAAACATAAAGGATTTGAAGTGCTCCTTATAGTCCGAAACATACGGTAAATCCTTCAAATGCAACGGTTGGTTTTACTTCTAAAATTATTCTATCAACACAGACGTTCACATGGACAGTCTGGAGTTCTAATAGTTTTCCTCAGGTCTGTGGAGTGGGTAAGACTGTTTTTAGCGGCAGGACGACTATGACCATTGACATGCACTAGCCTAGCACCAGCAACCTCTGCAAATACAAGGACCGGGGGGAAGATTTTAAAAAGTGTCTCCACACGTCTCCAACACTCTGGCTCACGGGGAAATGAGGCTCTGTGTCCAAAATTTAGATCAATATTGTGATTTCAATTATAACTACAGACAGAGGCATTGTATTTATTGCTTTAAAAGTGAAGAATGTTTATTTTTCCGCTTTTATTATGATTTCTGATGCAATTAGGCTTTTGGGATGAATGTATTTTTATTTACAAGGAATTTTTACATGTAATTTAATGGTGATCACATTGAAATTCGAATGGACGCAATTAGCAGATTTTAAGGGTAAAAGTACCATCATTATCTCAACTTCTGCTCAAAAACTGCTAACCCTTAAAGCTGCATTGTGTAACTTTTAAGCTCGGATAAAGATCTGTAGATAAACAAATGTGATTGAAATGTGATTCTTGTATTTGTTCGTTCAGGTTTCAGTCTTTTTATTCCTCTGGACGTGTTTAAAATGTGAACTTTGAACACAATCTATTTGTATTTTGTACTTAAATCATTTCGCTCTAAATGTTTTTTAAAATGCGTCGAATAAACGTCTTGAATTACGACAGAAAAAGCGTGAACTTCTTTGGTTTTTAATTATTCTCCGAAAAACAAATTCTGATGAAACTCAGACTCACAGCGACAAGAGGAGGGAGCACAGCGCCTCCTACAGGACAAACCGGTACAGCTACACGAGTTTACACACAGAGAGAGCGCCACCTTCAGGACTAAACCCTACAAACACCCGAAGACGGAGAAAGCTACAGTGTGGAACTTTCTGGAGGTGGCAGGTGAAATAAAACATTAAAACAGCGCTTCAGGACGTTCTCTTTGGAGATAATTATGTTTTTATGTCATAATTTGCTTCACCTGGAATGTGAATTTAACAACAGCGTTTATTCAGTTGCTGTTTTTAGTTTATAACAGCGCTCGCCTCTCCACAGACCTGGCCTGGCTGCATCATCTGTTGTCTCCATGGCGATAGATGCATTTAAAATGCCAGACAGTATCTTTTCTGGTCAAGCAATGACATCTCCATAGACACAAGCAGACAGGAGACCTTAAACCAGAAAAGTTACGCTGCAGCTTTAATCCACATGTTCACGGCGCCACCTACAGGACGCAGACGGTTCACACACAGGACACAGACTTTAGACACGTTTACAGTTTTCAAATCTCTATATTTCACATTTAGACATTTAAGAGGGTCGTGGGTCATTTTTAAACTTCAGGTGGACAGATTTTAGCTTCACAAGAACACGAGAGGCATTAAAGAACAGTGTGGAACATTTCAGGACAAACAGGACTTTGGATTTCAGTGAGAGGAATGAGCTTCATCAGCACAAAGTCACCGGAGCAAAAAAACTCAATATTTAACTTTGATATTATGGACAGAAGAAGAGAGACAGAGAGAGGAGGAGGAGGGGAAACTGCAGACAAGACTCAGCACAAATCATCTTTATCTTCTGAACAATATTTGTAAAACAAGGCAAATCTATAAATCTGTAAACAATCTGTATTTAAAAAAACCTGAACTTATCCTGAAGAAAAACAGGATTTTGTAGCTTTGAGCTTTGTTCTGAACTTCAGAAATTATAACTCTTTAAGTTAGTGAGAATAAAAACAGGTCTGGACCCTGGACCCTCCACAGATCTGACCCGTGAGGAGGCTGTACCTGCACCAGAGCGCCCCCTGTTGGCTCTGCACATGAGACCATCTAGATGTTATTCTGTTTCATTCAAACAAAAAAAAGTCTGAACACAAATGTGAGGAGCAGCAGTGGCACAGAGACAGAGCCTTCTTCCACAAACCAGGAGGTTGCCAGTTCAATCCTCGCTCAGGTATCTGCAGTCACCGGGAGGGCATCCGGCTTAAATATCTGCCCTATCGTTGTGTTCAGAAGATGATCCTGGAGGACTTGGACTCCTCTCCGTGTACCTCTCTCTCCACCTTCTCCTCGGGCTCCTCCTCCATCGCATCCTTCTTTAGTATCGTCAGCGGCCACCAGAGGGCGCCCTCCCGCGTGACCGTGGGCCTGCCCCAGCAGCAGGGGGCGCCCTTGTCCCCGGTGAGGAAGTAGAGCAGCGCGTTGAGCCAGGCATTACACGACGCCAACGGCCGCGTGACCTTATAACAGATGGACACAGCACGAATGGCGCCGCAGTCTCCGACCTTCGACCTCTTCAGGAGCAGGAAGAGTGTCCGCGTCACGTGGAACGGCAGGAAACAGAGCGCGAACAGCAGCGTGATGGTCACGATGGTTTTGATGGACTTCCTGCGGCGGCGGCTGTAGTGCGAATACTGCGACTCTGCGATGGACACGGACGTGCGCTCTCGAGACACGTCCGTGTCACTGGCCCCGCCCTCCTCCACAGATGAGGGCGGCGACCGCAGCGTCCGGAAGATCGTCCGTACGACCTGCGAGTAGCACCAGGCGATGACCACGAACGGCACGAAGAACCCAAGCAGGTGCAGCAGCACGCCGTACGGGACGTAGTCGGCGAACTCCCGGTCGATGGCGTCGTCCCAGCAGTTTAAATACGGCTCCGAAGAGTTTGGGCCGGGCCAGGTCTGCGGGGCTGGAGTCAGGTCCTGGTCCGAGCTATGGGCGCGGGACAGGAGGCCCGTCTGAGCGAAGCGGAAAATCGGACAGGTGAGGGCGAAGACCACGAGCCACACGAGGGCGCACACGAGCCGGACGACGCGCTTACTCTCCAGAGACATGGTCCTCATGGGGTGACAGATGCCCAAGTACCTGAGAGACAAGGGGACGGAGTCAGTTTAAACCTGCACACGTGCGCTGTGTTCGGGCAACATTAGGGCTGTGACAAGAACCGAAATATATCATATCGTCAAAGGTCTTACAATAATATCGTGGACCATCACAATATATCAAATCACAAGTCTCTTTGCTTAAATGAATAGATCCTTTTGGGGCGGAAGTAGTAAAAAAAAGCTGCGTGCGCATTTTGGTGACTGAAGTGTCATTGTTCTCCGTTCATTCAGATTTATTCAGACTGAACACGGACAGAGATAAAAACATTTACATGCACCAAAATGTCTGGTTGTTTTGTGTGTGTTTGTCAGCATCGATATTCTACCGGTGGACTAAAGTTTAGAAGTTTTACTCACTGATCGCCCAAGGATTTGGCAGTCGGACACGTTGGCTTGTTGAGGAAATTTTCACGATCTTTTGACGATAATCCTTTTGCAGAGCTCAACAAACTGCTAAGTTCTGCCGCACTTCTGTTGACAAAATGCGTGTGCAACCGAGCCTACGACATCACTGTTTACAAACACTAAAAGGGTTTATATGATGCAGAAATAGCTAAAAAAAAAAAAAAGAAGAGGGAACTACATAGACCATGATCCTTTGCTCCGTTTCAGTGCAGATACATGAAGAAATAACAGTTCTAAACACTTTGAAATCTTCATTCACTAGCAAGGACCACGCCGCAACACATGTGCGAAGCGAAAAGCGTTTATTGTATTGAGACGAGGCGGGTCGGCTGGGTTGAGACTCAGGGTGGGGGTTCAGTCTCAATCTTCACATGGCCCAGCAGGACGGGACCCCCCTCGTAGGCGTCTCATGTCTGGAAGAGAACAGATATGGGATGGGAGGGCGGGGTCGAGTCATTAAGGACAAACTGGGTTGCCGGGTTAGGCTGCTATAAATAGGCTTCTGGGTAATTGAGGCGTGACAGACATGAGCTGTGATTCGCTGGAGAGGAGTCGAGGGCGGTTGAGGCGTGGTCCTGTTCCCGAACTTCAGTTAATCATATTAACTGCATTTATTTGGATTAAGTCTTGTGAAGGCATTTTTAGAGGAAAAAGGAGCAGATTCACACAAAATATTGCATATATATATATATATATATAATTTGGTACAGTGAGATGTATATGGTGAAAATATCGTACAGAGAGATTTGGATTTTGTTCCATCCCTAATGACAATAAATCTTGTACCAAATGACTGGTTAAAGCATTTTGTAATGTCAGTCTTGTTATTATGTAGAATATCGTAATATCGTGAGCTTTCCCATGATATCGCAATAAATATCGTACCGTGAAGTTCATACCGCGACGATAAAGTGCGCACTGCAGACTCACCTGTGCACAGAGATGCAGGTGAGGAAGAAGATGGAGCAGTAGAGGTTGAAGTAGAAGAGGAACCTCACGAGCCGACACATGAAGTCCCCAAACACCCAGCGGTCTCTGAGGACGTAGGAGTGGACGAGGAAGGGCAGGGACAGGCCGTACATCAGGTCCGTGCTCGCCAGGTTCACCATGTACGTGAGCGAAGTCGTCCAGCGGCGCTTCACGCGACACGAGCGCGCCAGCACCACCGAGTTCAGCGTCAGCGAGAACACAAAGGTGAGCGAGTAGCACACTGGCAGGAACACGTACTTGTAGGACTCGTCGATGCTGCAGGGACGCGCCGCTGCCACCAGGGGGCCCGTGGACAGGTTCGACGCTCGCCGCACGGACATGTTTAGGATTCAAAAGTCCGACTTTGATCTGTCCAGTTTGTTATTTAAACTAAAAGCACTGATACAGGAGCAAAAGTCAAAGTTTAAGTATCACATCAAAAACTAAGAGTAACTGTATAAAGTATTTCTCGTAGATTTTGAGGTCTTAAAAGGCTTAAAATGTACTGATTTTGGTAAAGAATTGTTCTGAACTTCAACAGAAGCAGCTGAATAAAATTTTCCTACCTGTTTTTATTTGTATATTTTGGTTTGCTGAAATTATCTCAGCCCTTTCAGCAACTTTTCAGTCCTGTTCAAAAGTCTAAAGGTGTAGAGTGTACAGATACCTGCTCTTAAACTGTAGTAGTGAAGGAAAAGTAAAAAATATCTTTAAAGTCTACATAAGTAAAGTAAAATCTATACTTATGTGCTGTATTTTTAGGGTGACCAGACATCTCTATTTACCCAGGACAGTCCCAGTTTTGAGCCTCGGGTCCCCTGTCCCAGCAGATTTATCCAAAAACACTGATTTATCCCAGATTTATACAAAAAAATGTCCCAGATGTTCCTATTTTGGACCAATTTGATCCCTGTCAACAGTAAAGAGAGGCATAAATTGTAATTTGTTGAGTTAAAATACAGAAAAGCTACTTAAAAACTACCAAAATGCAAAGAAAATGTGACTATACTGACTCAAATGTTCGTCATGAAAGGTCTCTGCGTAACAGTTTTCCTTAATTACGCATTCGTTTACCAATTTTATTACACCAAAAAAACAGCGATGTTCTTATTTTGAAATTCTGGTCAAGTACTTTTATTTTGTTATATCCCTTAAAGAATATTTTAGAAGTCTAGTCAGCAATTATTTCTTCGATTTTAGATTTCCCGAACACATTTTTGCCCAAATTCCGATACTGTAGGCTCTGCTCCGTCTGAGGCTTTACCAGACTTTAATCGGAGCTTTATTTTTAACGCAATCTGACCGTAACGAACTGCGTCGCTTCAATCCATTTTGTATTTTTTCGCACTAAAAACCTCGTTTGTCTGCCTTTGCTAATGTGCGTAACCACAGTGACTGCTCAGAATTCCACCGTAGACACGCATGTAGAACGCCGCGAACATCGTGTCACCGCAAAGTAGGTGGAAAAGGTTGAAATTTGCCGACTAGTTTCTGACATTTTAATTTAATATAACGGTCTTTTTGACTTTCTGTTTAGTCCAGAGAGCTATGCTAATTATTTTTTATACAATTTTTATGTCCGATTTAATACAATTAGTCGATAAATAAAGTATATTATTATTATTATTATTATTATTATTATTATTATTATTATTATTATTATTATTATTATTATTATTATTATTGCAAAAAATGGTTGAAAAGTGCTTGCGAGTTCTCAAGAGGCGTCTTTCGTTCTCAGGATTCTCGTTACTGCTTTGTGAAAGGACGTTATTGCTGCTATAATATCTTGCTTTAATATTTGTCTCTCAAAAAAAAATCATTCCCGGGTTCGGAAAATGTCTTCCGGAAAACCGTTAAAACTCTATTCCATTTTGTCGTCGTATATGAGCGGTGGGAGTTCGGATTCATGACGTGGGATTTGCCGTGAACTCGGGAAAAGAACAAGAAAAATAAAACTGACAAAAAGGAAAAAGTTTAAACACGAATTCTTTAATCCGTTTGAGAACTTCCGGATTTAAGGAGGAAAAGTGGTGCTGGTTGAGTTGATAAAAACACACTAAAAGTTTCAAAACAAAACCTGCGATTTTTGTTCTGCGCGAGAGAATAACAAATATTCATCTGCAATTTTTCCAAAGAATCCTGGTTTTATCACGTGTGTCTGTGCGGAGTTGACGGGTCGATTCCCGGTTAGATCTGTGCCGTTTGTCCTCAAAGGAAGTTAGACTTTTAATCCGTGTTTCTGTAAAAAGAAAAAGAAAAAAAATGCAATTCATTTTTAAATATAAATATATTTTATACAAAAAATGTAAGTTTGTCCTCCACAGTTATATATAGAACTAAACCAGGACTAAACCAGGACTAAACCAGGACTAAACCAGGGCTAAACCAGGACTAAATCAAGACTAAACCAGGGCTAAACCAGGACTAAATCAAGACTAAACCAGGATTAAACCGGAATTAAACTAGGACTAAATTTGTGACTAAACCAAGACTAAACTAGAACTAAACCAGGACTAAACCAGGACTAAACCAGGATTAAATTGGAACTAACTGGGACTAAACCAGGATTAAACCAGGACTAAACCAGGATTAAATTGGAACTAACTGGGACTAAACCATTATTAAACCAGGACTAAACCAGGATTAAATTGGAACTAACTGGGACTAAACCAGGATTAAACCAGGACTAAACCAGGACTGAACCAGGATTAAACAAGAAATAAACTAGGACTAAACTGTGACGACCCTGGGACTAAACCGGGACTAAACAAGGACTAAATCAGGACTTAACCACGACTAAATCAGGTCTTTTTCATGATGACTTTGTTCCATTGGTTTTGCTGATGCAAAGTTCTGGTTCATCGGCTTCGTCCCAATCATTAACTGAATCTTCCTCAGGGTCCAAGATGTCACACAAATAACCCAGATGCCCTCCCATCCTCCTGTACCCCTGTGTGTCAGATGCCCTCCCATATATAAATACATAATAATAAACAACAGGTCAGAATTAGGCCAATGCCAGGACTTAAATCTAAGACAGAAGTAAACCAGGACTAAACCAGGACAAAAATGGGATTCAATCTAGAATAAACTAGGATTAAACCAGAACTGGTCCAAGTCATTTATGTTTGATTTAGTTCAGATTAGTTCTTACCATTTCTCAGCGTTCTCTGGTTCTTATCATTCCAGGATAGTCCGGTTTAGATCCCAGGCTGGTCCCAGTCTAAGTCCTGATCCGAGTTCTGATCCTAGACCCACTAAATCCTGGTTTAGTCCGACCTTCAGATCCTGTGAATAATTTATGAAGCTCATTCAAAACGGCGCCCAATGAAACCTAAGACAACACTGCAGTGTCCCCAAGTCCCGCCCACACGTCCACTGTACACACACACACACACACACACACACACACACACGTACAGACACCCTCTACACACACATGTACAGACACATACAGTACACACACACATCCACTGTCTCACACAAGTGCACACATGTACACACAAACGCATGTACACGCTCACACACACACTACACACACATGTACACACATGTACACACACCCAACACACACACACACTCACTCACACACACACTACACACACATGTACACACATGTACACACACACGCATGTACACGCTCACACACACACTACACACACATGTACACACATGTACATACACCCAACATACACACACACACACACACACACATACACACTCACACACAGGTGAGGTGTCCCGTCCACACACTTGTACATGTTGGGCTGTTTCCTGGACCCCTCCCAGGCCTGTAGGACGTGTTCTGGGCTTGTCCCACTGGGAGGACGTCCTGGAGGAACACATCATCCCTTCAAATTAAACTCATTAAACAGGGAGGAGCTGCTCCTGTGCTTCACCCAGGGAGGAGCGGCTCCTCCCCAAAAAACTCCAAGAGCTAAGGCCTTTCTGACTGAGCGTCCAGTCACTTTGGGACTCCATTTGTGTGCCACTTTGTTTTGCACCTTTGTTTGGCCAAGAAGGCTCAACTGGGGGAGGGAGGCGGAGCTCGGAATGGCGTGAAATCAGCCGACTTTTTTAATACAAATTTTACTCTGCAATAAACTGTTCTGTACAAAAAACCTCCCTGAACGGGACTGGTTGGCTTTATTTCTTTTGTTATTTTTGTTCTGTTTTTCCTTTTACAGCACATTTGCACCCGGCACACCAGCACTTTCCATAAGTAGGCCCTTTTCTTGGTTTTAGTTGCACTTATTTATTGTTTTAGTGGATTTTAGCCTTTCTTTTAGTTGGTTTTAGCTGTGTGCCTCCAAAATGTGGGCCTCCCATGCCGGCAGGAGGAGGCACAGCGTGCACTTCACTTTGAAGGAAGTCAAAGGGAAGTCCCACAGTTTTCCAGATTGAACTCAAGGAACCTGGTCCAGAAGGTGCCCACCTCCAAACCTGACGATTTGAAATGTATTCTGTCTCTGCCTTTCAACAGAGGGTTTGACGTGAGCTTTCGGTCCATGATTTTGATAAACGAGTTCTGGACTAGGTTCAAAAAAGTGGAGCCCCGGTTTTCGGCATTCACTGTTGGGAATTTGACTGACAATTCACTGAAACACGTTATTGTCAGAATGTTCAATGAAACTGTGAGTGCTGAGGATATTTGTCTATGGCTAAGTTACAGCACGGTGAAGGGCCAGGCTATCAAGGTCAGAGATGTGGACGGCATTTGGACCGGCAGCTGGAGGGTCCCTGTCCAGCAAAGGCAGGAGCCCCAGGGCTACCAAGGCCTGAAGCACCTGCCTGGTATGATTGTCCTGGGAGAAATCCGTGGCTAGATTCAGTACCAAGGACAACCCAAGCTCTGCCGGAGATGTGGGGAGCATGGGCACTTGGTGGAGGCTTGCACCCAAGTGGTCTGCAGTAAGTGTAGAGAAATTGGTCATACTTTTGAAGAGTGCACCAATGGAAATGATGGAAATGCAATCTTTGTGGGGCGTCTGACCATCTGTTCAGAAGCTGCCCCAAGTCATTTGCCAACAGACTGAAGGCCGGAAAACCTGAAAATGTTGATGATTGGTGGACCAACGGACGAGTTAATTGGGGAGGTGGGGCTGGGAAAATCAAATCTCCTGCCAAAACAGCCACATCAAAATCAATAACATCTGCAGCCTTTTACCATCTAAAAAACATAGCAAAAATCTAAGTTTTACTGTCTAAAGCACCTGGAGAGACTTCTCCATGTGTTTGTCTCCAGTAGGTTAGATCCTGTAACGGCCTCACACTGGCCTCTCCAAACGAGCTGTGAGAGCTGCAGAACATCCAGAACGCTGGTGCTCAGGTCTCTGCACTGCCCCCTGTGGCTAAGAGACTTTAAAGCAGCTCTGCTTGTGCACAAGTCTCTCCAGGGCTGAGCACCAAAGTCCATCTGTGACATGTTAGTGCCACATGAACCACTCTGAGGAGCTCAGGGACCAAATCCTGCTGTAGTCTTGGTTTAGTCCTGGTTTAGTCCTGGTTTAGTCCTGGCCTCCTGCTGGTCCCAGAGTCAGGACTAAACTCAGGGAGTCAGAGTTTCAGACTCATGCAACCCAGGTGCAGGATTTCCCAGAAGTCCCATCAGAGTGAGGAGCTGCAAAAGTAAGATGGACACTCTCACCTAGAGTGTGGTGCCTATAGTAAATTAATCCGCAGAGAGAAGCAGCTCCAGAGCGGCTCCTTTGTTTGACCAGAGGAGGAGCGGCTCCTCCTGCACAAATCTGTTAAATGAGCCTAATGTCCATCTTAAATCTGACCTGTCCATGCAGTATTATTTATTTTTCACTTTACAAAAATGCATGGATTGTAAAAAGGAGATAATGTATTCCCAGAATGAAACACATGCGTTGGAGGCTTATATTACATGATTTACAAGTAAATATAAGTTTTGATATATTCAAACTGTGTCGTCTAACTTGAATGTATGAAATAATCCTGGGTTTTCCCTCACCTCCGAGCTGCTGGCCAAGTGTTTAGTCCCACGTCCATGAAAACGTGGCATTTCTTCCTCATAGCTTCATTAATCACTCCGTGGACTTCTTTTACCCTGATAGTGAAAAAAAAATTTAACGTTTGATGGAAGTCTTTCCAAATAGAAAGGTTTGAGTGGAATTTATCGCCTTTAGTTTACAGATTACTAGCCACACTTTTAGCTTAAAGCTCCGAGGTTCACAGTTAAAAACAAACTTAATTGACAGTTTTGTGGGTTATGGCTGCATTTTACGTTGATAGTTGTGTGAGTAATTATTTCCCAAAGTTAAAGCATGTGCTCACATTTTCTCCTCTGGACCATAGACCGTATGCTCCTCCAGACGGGCTTTTTGCTCCGTGTATATATGTGCAAACAAATTCCAGGACGTAAAAACACTCTTATTTAATCAACTTATATTTGCGGTCAAAATAAAAGTTTCATCGACCCATAGGAAATAAATTCCAGATAATTTACTTTCAAATGTTAGAAAGCCAAACTTGTACAAGGAGTCTGTGCCGACATTCCCATGCAGAGATTGAATATTTACGCCTATACAATAATTTTTATAGGCAAACTATAGTGGGAGGAGACCGTGGTTTAGACTTGGCGACTCTTCGTTGGTGCACAGGCCTCAATCTTATCGGACTCCATCCAGAGTGTTATCGGGCTAAAAAGTCATGACTTCATCCCTATCAGTAGTTCTTGCCCTATTTAGTTAGTTTGCTATTAGATAGTTTGGAATATCAAACATTTGTCTTGACATACAGTGTGTTTATGAGTCTCACAGCTGTGATCAGAGCCTTTATCTTTACCTGAACTCGGTACAATAATGAAATATAGCAGCAGTTATACAGAATAGCTAAGCCTAGTTATTCATCCTAACACAACCCATCTATTGATCGATCTGCACCATAGACTGTGAGAGACGTAAAATATGACATGTCGGAATAGCGATCCCAAAAAGTGTCGGAAAACCGGCAGGTCTAAATAGAGGCGTGTTGTTCTACCGGGTTATCTAAAGGTTGAGATGTCAGAATAGGCGGCGAAAACCCACTGCACCAGTTCTGTGTCAATAGAGCGAGGAGTTTTCCTCATCATGACGCTCATTATAATGTTGCTGCTGCGATGTCTGGTGCAGTTATGAGTTAAATCGTCGAGCAGCAGACTTTTTTTTATAGGCGACGACACGTGATCGTCGGCGATACGCTCTGTGCGCTGTGCATAAGTGAGACTGTTGTTGGGCAACACACGAACCATTAGATGGTATAAGTTATCTATAAGTTATCAAAAGGTTCTATATATTACTAATACGTTTTGTATACGTCCAACTCGTTATGAATACGCTATGTCTACACCCAAAATAAAAAAAAAATCCATAGTTCAGCTATGCCAGCGTTTTAGGGAAATTCTGGTAGGTTGGCAGGGTCCTTATAAATAAACTTGCCTTGATTTGACCCAGTTTTATACAAGAAATGTTCCAGATGCCCTTATTTTTGACCAATTGGATCTAAACCAGGACTAAACTAAGACTAAACCAGGACACATCAGGTCTAAACCAGGACTGAAACAGGACTATCACAATTCTTGACTAATCTGATCCCCGCCAACAGTAAAGAGGAGCAGAAATTGTCATTTGTTTTGCCAAAATACAGAAAAGCATGTCTGTTAATGACCATAAAGCAAAAAAATAAAATAAAATAAAATAAATAAAAAGACAGAAGGCCCTCAGATTATGACTGACACGAGAATGCAGAATGTTTCACACTCTTTTCATAGTTTTATTGATCAGAATCAGAAAGGTTTTATTGCCATATGAGTAAACAGGTTCACAACATTTAGAAATTGCTGCGGTACTTGGAGTAAACATAACACAAACACTACAGACCATGGAATAAATACAATACAAGTAGAAAGCAATAAACTCTAGAATGTTACACAAAAATTACAACAGTGCAAGTAATGGTCAGTGCAACAGGGTTTATACCAAACATCCAACCTGGACTTGTCCCAGTTTAGTTTCTTAAATGTGTCACTCACACGCGGTAGAGGGCGCTAATGCACCACTCCATTGTTTACCCTCACAAACACCAGAGGAAGAGCGCACTCCTGTCTCCGCATCTGCATCGTCCCGTGTCCTCCTCCGGTGCCTCCGGTCTGTCCCGGTGTCCTCCCCCGGGGCCCGGCATCCTCCCGCTGCCTCCCGCTTGCTCCTCGGTGTAAGCCGGAGCCGCCACCTCCTCTCCCCGGGCCTCGGTGCTCCTCTCCCCGGGCCTCGGTGCTCCTCTCCCCGGCTCTCCTCGCTGTCGTCCCCGGGCCCGGGTGCCTCCTCCGCGGCCATGGTGCAGGAGATGGAGTCCCAGTGCGAATACCTGATGTACTTCCCCGCGGTTCCGCTCAGTGAGCTGAGTGACCCGGCCCGGTACCGGAGCCTCCCCCGCCGCAGTCACCTGTACCTGGGGGAGACCGTGCGCTTCCTGCTGGTGCTGCGCTGCAGAGACTCACGTAAGCGCGGCCCGGACCGGCCCAGAACGAGTCTTTTTGGTCCGAGAAGAGGGGGGCAGGTCACGGAAATACAGCTGTGAGAAAGGTCTTCAGGCTGTCCGCGTTTAGTCCTGGTTTAGTCCTGGTTTAGACAGATGCACTCAGTGATGCCTCGTGCAAGGTTAGTCCAGGTTTAGCCCGGTTTGGCCCTGGTTTGGTTCTTTATTAAAGATGCTTTGGGTTGCCCTTCTGCACATGGCTGGTTTTGTTCCAGTTTGGCTCGGTTTGGGTGATTCTGTCCGGTCTAAATGCTTGTTGTGACACTGCTCTTGTTTGTGCTCGTGTGCCCCGTGCTGTTGGCCTGGTTTGGCCTGGTTTGGCCTGGTTTGGTCCGGGTTTAGGCTTATTCCGGGTCCAGGCCTGGTTTGGTCCGGGTTTAGGCTCATTCCGGGTTATTGTTTGTTTTGACGTGTCTGTTTTGGTGCGTTGCGCGTCTTTGCAGTGCCAGAGGCGGCCTACAGGGGGCGCCACGCGGTAATGACACATTTATTATTCACAATGATTATAAATGTGGGTTATAACAGAGAATCAAGTGATGTTCTATTTAAAACTATTACATTTGTTCAAATAATAATATATAAAATTAAATAGGCACTTAAAGTGTGTTTTTTTGCCCTGGTTTAATCCTGGTTTAATCCTGGTTTAGTCCTGGCTCAGTCCTGGTCTTGTTTAGACCTTGATCTAATCACTTCTGTCCTTTGACCCGGGCATTTTAGCTCATGGTTAAAGTTTTGCTTTAGTTTTTGTTTTAGTCTTTGTTTTAGTCCTGGTTTAGTCCTAGTTTAGTCCTGGTTTAGTGCTCTGTAGTCCTAGTTTAAAGGTCTTGGTTTAGACCTGGTTTAATCCCAGGTTTAGCCCTGGTTCAGTCCGGGATTTTGTCCCTAATTTTAGCCCTTGTTTTAGTCCTGATTCAAACCTAGTATCTGTCTGGGTTTTAGCCCTGGTTCAGTCCTGGTTCAGTCCTGTTTTGGAGCTGGTTAAGCCCTGTTTTAGGCCTGGTTTTAGACCTGGTTTAGTCCTGGTTTAGTCCTGTTTTAGGCCTGGTTTTAGACTTGGTTTAGTCCTGGTTTAGACCTGGTTTAGCCCTTGATTTAGACCTGGTTTAGACATGGTTTAGGCCTGGTTTTAGACCTGGTTTAGTCCTGGATTTAGACCTGGTTCTGTCTCTGGTCTAGGTCTGTCGGAGTCCACAGAGTCCGGATCGTGGCGGGATTTGGCGTCCTCGCTCTGTGCCGTGGCGAGTGTCTCCCCCGGCGACAGCTCCCGTCACCGCGGCAACCATCATCACCACGGCGACGAGCAGGACGACTACATGGCGGCGGCAGAGGCGGCGATCGCGGCGCTGGGAAGTCGAGTCGACTCACGGTGCCGCAGCTTCAGAGACTGTAAACCCCTGATTATCCACACGTCCAGAGGCCACCGGAGGGCCAACATACAGGTACTGGACCAGGACCAGGATCAGGACCGGATCAGGACCGGATCAGGACCGGACCAAGACCCGACCAGGACCCGACCAGGACCGGACCAGGACCGGACCAGGACTGGACCAGGACCGAACCAGGACTGGACCAGGACCGGACCAGGACCGGACCAGGACTGAACCAGGACCGGACCAGGACCGGACCAGGACTGGACCAGAACTAGACCAGGACTAGACCAGGACTGAACCAGGACTGAACCAGGACGGGACCAGGACGAGACCAGGACTGAACCTGGCCAAGACCAGGACCGGACCACGACCGGACTAGGACTGCACCAGGACTGGACCAGGACAGGACCAGGACTGGACCAGGACTGAACCTCGACTGAACCTCGACTGAACCAGGACTGAACCAGGTCTAAACCAGGACTGGACCAGGACTAGACCAGGACTGGACAGGACGAGACCAGGACTGGACCAGGACTGGACCGGGACTGGACCAGAACGAGACCAGGACTATACCAGGACTATACCAGGACTATACCAGGACTATACCAGGACTATACCAGGACTAAACCAGGACTAAACCAGGACTGAACCAGGTCTAAACCAGGACTAAACCAGGTCTCTGTGTTTCAGTCTCCTCTGGATGAGCCTGTGGTCCTCTCTGATGAGGTCATCTTTCCTCTCACCGTGTCTCTGGACAAGCTCCCGGTCAGCACGCTCAAAGTCAAGGTACTACTACTACTACTACTACTACTACTACTACTACTACTATTACTACTACTTCAGATACGACTACTGTTCGTACCTCTCCTCCGCCTCAGGTGATGGTGACCGTCTGGAAGAGGGAGCAGGACAAAGCCGAGGTTCAGGAGCTCGGGTATCTGTCCGTTCTCCAGCAGAGGGCGCCGGTGCACACGTTCAGACACGACCTCAACACGTTCAAGGCTCAAGGTACGAAGAAGTAAAGAAGGAAGGAAGGATGCATGGAAGTAAGGAAGGAAGCAAGGAAGGAATTAAGAAAGGAAGGAAGCAAGGACAGAAGTAATTAAGGTTGTGAGGAAGGAAGGAGGAAATAAGTAAGTCAGCAAGGAAGTAAGGACGGAACTAAGTAAGTAAAGAAGTAAGGACGTAAGCAAGGAAGTAAGGAAGCAAGGAAGGAAGGAATAAGTAAGTAAGGTAGTAAGGAAGGAAGGAAGCAAGGAAGGAAGAAGGAAATAAGTAAAGAAATAAGCAAGCCAGGATGGAAGGAAGAAAGGAAAAATATAAGGAAAGAAGGAAGGAAGAAAGGAAAGACATAAGTAAGTAAGGAAGGAAGGAAGAAGGGAAGGAAGTAAGAAACGAAGGAAGGATGGAACTAAGTAAGTAAAGAAGGAAGGAAGTAACAAGGAAGAACAGAACTAAGTAAGTAAGGTGGTAAGTAAGGAAGGAAGCAAGGACAGAAGCAAGTAAGGTCGTAAGGAACGAACTAGGAAATAAGTAAGTCAGCAAGGAAGTAAGGAAGGAAGCAAGCTAGGAAGGAAGGAAGGAAGGAAGAAAGCCAGGAAGGAAGGAAGAAAGGAAGGAAGGAAGTAAGAAAGGAAGGGTTTGAATAGGCCCCGGGAGAGATCTCTAAATGACGTTCAAGGTTCAAGGTAAGAAGAAATATTTAACATTTGAAACACGAATGAAAATAAACTTACACAATAATAATAATAATAATAATAATAATAATAATAATTCGTAAAGTTCAGCTGTTCGGTGTTTCTCCTCAGTCAGTACGACTCTGAGCGTCCTTCCTCCACCCACCGTGCGCTGCAAACAGATGACTGTGTCCGGGCGCCACCTGGCTGTGCTCAAAGGTACTGCACCCATAACACCTGCTCTGTACAGCTCGTTTAGACCTGGTTTAGACCCGGTTTAGTCCTGTTTTAGATCTGTTTTAGACCTGGTCTAGTACTGTTTTGGACCTGGTTTAGTCCTGTTTTAGACTCAGTTTAGTCCTGGTTTAATCTTGATTTAGACCTGGTTTAGTCCTGGTTTAGACCTGCTTTATTCCTGGTTCAGTTCTGTTTTAGGCCCAGTTTAGTCCAGGTTTAGTCTTGGTTTAGCCTTGGTTTAGGCCTGGTTTAGTCCTTGTTTAGACCTTGTTTAGACCTTGTTTAGCCCTAATTTAGCCCTAATTTAGACCTGGTTCAGAGCTGGTTTTCTCTCACAGTCCTGAACGAGTGCTCTCAGGAGGAGCTGAGTATTCGTGACGTGCGGATTCTTCCGAACTTAAACGCGTCGTATTTGCCTGTGATGCCCGACGGCTCCGTGCTGCTCGTCGACAACGTCTGGTGAACATTTTATTCCATCTGTTTCATTTACTTTAGTTTGATTTTACTTTAGGTAAATCAGATTCACGGACTTTGTGCCGCTGTTTATTGTTTTGTTTTTGATTCAGTTAGACCTGTTTTAGTCCTTCTTTAGTCCTGGTTTAGGTCTACTTTAGTCCTGGTTTAGTCCTTCTTTAGTCCTGCTTTAGTCCTTCTTTAGTCCTGGTTTAGTCCTACTTTAGTCTTGGTTTAGTCCTTCTTTAGTCCTGGTTTAGTCCTGCTTTAGTCCTTCTTTATTCCTGGTTTAGTCCTATTTTAGTCCTGGTTTATTCCTTCGTTAGTCCTTCTTTAGTCTTTCTTTAGTCCTTCTTTAGTCCTTCCTTAGTCCTGGTTTAGTCATACTTTAGTCCTTCTTTAGCCCTGTTTTAGTCCTGGTTTAGTCCTTCTTTAGTCCTGGTTTAGTCCTTCTTTAGTCCTGGTTTAGTCCTTCTTTAGTCCTTCTTTAGTCCTGGTTTAGTCCTTCTTTAGTCCTGGTTTAGTCCTTCTTTAGTCCTTCTTTAGCCCTGGTTTAGTCCTTCTTTAGTCCTGCTTTAGACCTGTTTAGTCCTTCTTTAGTCCTGGTTTAGTCCTTCTTTAGTCCTGGTTTAGGCCTTCTTTAGTCCTGCTTTAGTCCTTCTTTAGTCCTGGTTTAGTCCTGGTTTAGTCCTTCTTTAGTCCTTCTTTAGTCCTTCTTTAGTCCTGCTTTAGTCCTGCTTTAGTCCTTCTTTAGTCCTGCTTTAGTCCTGCTTTAGTGCTATTTTAGTCCTTCTTTAGTCCTGGTCTAGTCCTGGTCTAGTCCTGCTTTAGTCCTGCTTTAGTCCTGCTTTAGTCCTGCTTTAGTGCTATTTTAGTCCTTCTTTAGTCCTGGTCTAGTCCTGGTTTAGTCCTGCTTTAGTGCTATTTTAGTCCTTCTTTAGTCCTGGTCTAGTCCTGCTTTAGTCCTGCTTTAGTCCTTCTTTAGTCCTGGTTTAGTCCTGCTTTAGTCCTTCTTTAGTCCTGGTTTAGTCCTACTTTAGTCCTGGTTTAGTCCTTCTTTAGTCCTGGTTTAGTCCTTCTTTAGTCCTGCTTTAGTGCTATTTTAGTCCTTCTTTAGTCCTGGTCTAGTCCTGGTTTAGTCCTGCTTTAGTCCTGCTTTAGTCCTTCTTTAGTCCTGGTTTAGTCCTGGTTTAGTCCTTCTTTAGTCCTGGTTTAGTCCTACTTTAGTCCTGGTTTAGTCCTTCTTTAGTCCTTCTTTAGTCCTGGTTTAGTCCTTCTTTAGTCCTTCTTTAGTCCTGCTTTAGTCCTGCTTTAGTGCTATTTTAATCCTTCTTTAGTCCTGGTCTAGTCCTGGTCTAGTCCTGCTTTAGTCCTGCTTTAGTCCTGCTTTAGTCCTGCTTTAGTCCTGCTTTAGTGCTATTTTAGTCCTTCTTTAGTCCTGATCTAGTCCTGGTTTAGTCCTGCTTTAGTGCTATTTTAGTCTTTCTTTAGTCCTACTTTAGTCCTGGTCTAGTCCTGGTTTAGTCTTTCTTTAGTCCCGCTTTAGTCCAGGTTTAGTCCTGGTTTGGTCCTTTGCTTTAGTCCTTTCCTTTAGTCATTGTCTTGTCTTGTCTTGTTGATATTTTGAGTTTTTAATAATACCTTTTCTCTCTGGTCCTGGTTTCCAGTCACCAGTCGGGGGAGGTGGGGATGGGCTCCTTCTCTCGCGTGGACACTCCCTCGGGCAGATTACCCAGCATGCTCAGCGCTCTGGAGGAGCACGACTTCCTGTTTCAGCTGCACCTCAACGACACCAACCAGGACGAGTCCACGGAGGTACAAGACCGGCTTTAGTCCTGGTTTAGTCCTAGTTTAGTCCAGTTTTAGCCATGGTTCAGACCTGATTTAGTCCTGGTTTAGTCATGTTTTGGTCCTGGTTCAGACCTGGTTCAGACCTGGTTCAGACCTGGTTCAGACCTGGTTCAGACCTGGTTCAGACCTGGTTTAGTTCTGGTCTTTCTCTCCTCAGGGTCTGGAGGTTCCTCTTGTTGCCGTGGTTCAGTGGTCGACTCCCAAAATGCCGTTCACAAACTGCATCTACACCCATTACAGGTGAGAAATTCAGTTTTCACCTGCCCCCTATCCCCACCCTACTGTTATAAAAGAGGGGTGTATTTTACTTCTGTGGGGTATTAACTGTTAACGAATCACATATTTAGATCCACGTACCTTTTATTGTTTTGAAAATGCTGTATTTGGTGAAAATAACATATTAACATGTGCATATCGCATCAGGTTTTTGAAGTTGTAGTGGACAGTTTTGTATCATGGAAGGAAGGAAGGAAGGAAGGAAGGAAAGAATGAGGTAAGGAAGGAAGGAAGGAAACAAGGAAGGAAGGAAGAAGGGAAGGACGTAAGGAAGGAAGGAAGGAAGCAAAGGAGTAAGGAAGGAACTAAGTAAGGAAGTAAAGAAGGAAGTAAGGATGTAAGCAAGGAAGGGAGGAAGCAAGGAGGTAAGGAAGGAAGCAAGGAAGGAAGCAAGGAAGGAAGGAATGAAGGAAGTAAATAAGGAAAAAAGGAAGGATGGAATGAAGGAAGGAATTAAGTAAGTAAGGAAGGAATAAAGGAAACAAGGAAGGAAGCAAGGAAGGAAGGAACAAGCCAGGAAGAAAGGAAGGATGGAAGGAAGCAAAGAAGTAAGTAAGGAAGTAAAAAGGAAGGAAGCAAGGAAGTAAGAAAGGAAGGAAGGACAGAAGGAAGTAAATAAGCTAAAAGGAAGGACGGATGTAAGGAAGAAAGTAAGCAAGGACATAAGGAAGGAAGTAAGCAAGGAAGAAAGGAAGGAAAGAAGTGAGGAAGGAAAGAAAAGTAAGGAAAGTAATCACTCTCTGACCGTCATAAATAATTTCCCACTTGTGGGCACAGAATCTTACAGCTAAATGTAAGAAGGGTTTGAATAGGCCGCGAGGGAGATCTCTAAATGACTCAAACACGCCTGGATGACTCGAAAACTGTTTCAGGCAGGTTTTTGTTGAGCGTTAGAACCTGATAGAAACCTCCAAAAAAAGAACTTTCTGTATAATACTCCGTCTTTAACCTGATGTGAAATAATATTTAGATCAAAACTAAAAATTAGCTGAAAACAGAACCTGAGGCTTCGCCATCGGGAGGAACGTTTGGAGACTTTAGGCCGGAGTCGAGTCGAGTAAAAACCTGTTGGTGAAATGTTTGTGGTCAAACGTTACAAAACGTCTAAACAGACAAAACAAAAACAGAAACGCCTTCAGCTGTTTACACCACCTCAACCTCAAGTCTTGCTCTAGTCCTGGTTCAGTCCTGGTTCAGTCCTGGTTCAGTCCTGGTTCAGTCCTGGTTCAGTCCAGGTTTAGTCCTATGTTGGACCAGATTTAGTCCTGGTTTAGAGCTGGTTCAGTCCTGCTTTAATCCTGCTTTCATCCTGGTTCAGTCCCTCTTCAGTGCCGGTTAATCCTGGTCTAGTCCTGGTTTAGTCCTGGTCTAGTCCTGGTCTAGTCCTGGTCTAGTCCTGGTCTAGTCCTGGTCTAGTCCTGGTCTAGTCCTGGTCTAGTCCTGGTCTAGTCCTGGTTCAGTCCTGGTCTAGTCCTGGTCTAGTCCTGGTTCAGTCCTGGTCTAGTCCTGGTCTAGTCCTGGTCTAGTCCTGGTCTAGTCCTGGTCTAGTCCTGGTCTAGTCCTGGTCTAGTCCTGGTCTAGTCCTGGTCTAGTCCTGCTCTGTCGCCTGCAGGTTGCCCAGTATTCGTCTGGATCAGCCTCGTTTCGTCATGACGGCCTCGTGTCCTCGGACCGTCAGGGTCAAAGAGCATTTCCGGGTCCGGTACGTCCTGCTCAACAACCTGCAGGACTTCCTCGCCGTCCGGCTGGTGTGGACGCCCGAGGGTGAGGGTCAAGGGTCAAAGGGTCAAAGGGTCAAAGGGTCAAAGGGTCAAAGGTTAAAGTAAATTCATGGGGAAATCTGCATCCTCACATGATTATAGAACATGAAAACCACAAATTTTCCAATTCCAAAGTACAAATTTGAGGTTTTACTGTTTGGATCATCGTAGATTGTTGTGGATTTCTAAATCTGAGAAGAATGAAAACTGGAGAAAAGTTGTCTTAAATCAAAGAGTCTGGATTTATTAAAGCGACCGTCCCACAATTACAGAGAAAATGAAAGCGAAACCTCCTGTCCGTTACACGAGATCCGTCCCTGATCTGAACGGCAAAACAAAAACTCAGAAGGCTCTTATACAGTCGACAAACTTCATAAAACCAACATGAGGCGATACATGAGGTGGGAATGTTTTACTTTGTTTCCTGTTGTGGTCTATTTAAGATAAAGAATTTGTTTGGAGGATGTTTAGATTTACTGTCGTACGTTTTACCTCATGTTGGTTTTATGATGTTTGTCGACTGTATAAGAGCCTGTTTTTGTTATTCCGTTCAGATTAGGATTAGAGCCCACAGAGCGTATATCTGAGCGTCTAAGTGAGTGTTCGTCCCCACAGCGTCAGCGTCGCTCAAATGAAGCTCCTGTTGCCACGGTTACAGGAGCGAATTTGGAGCCAGGTCCATATTTGGAAATCCTCCCGCGAGTATCATAGCAACACAAGAGCCAATCATGAGTGAGGAGGGTAAATGTGGCGCCTCCTCATGGCAGAGCTGATGCATCATATATACGGACTGTGGATGTGATACTCTGCACCTGCAGGAACCACTGGATTTACCTGCAGAAGAAGAAGGAAACTTTGAGCTTTTATCATCAAACTTTAAATAGTTTACGTCATTGATTTATGTTCTATGTTCTGTTATGTGCGAACAACAATAGAGTCGCAGTTTAATGAAATTCACTTTACTTTATGCTCGTTAAATTCTGCTAGTTTAGATTCTAGTAACGTTACACATTGTAATTGTTTGAGATATTTTGTCATTTTATTTCCTCGGGGCAGGAAAGCGGGAAGGGAACGAAACACACGAGCTGTCAATCAAACCTGTTGCTGACGCTAGGGGGAGGGACCTCGGGGACTGAAGGCGTCTGATTGGTCCGTTATTTATGTTCATATCTTGATTTATGAGCAAGACAGAGAAATGAAAAATTCAGGATCCTGTCTCGCGGGTTTATACGAACATTTTAAGACCAAAATGACGAGGTTCAGTGCAGCAGGTACAGACAGAGGGACGAGAAGATCCTAATGCAAGTCAATGGGAAAAAGGGAGAGAAGGAGCCGGAAGAGCCTCCTGGAGCACTTCCTGTTTGGCACGCTGCGGCTAACGGGTTAGCTTAGTCCACTCATATATACGGACTATGGGAGAGACAGACCTCGCGTGAGGGACAGAAGGATTCATTTTCTCTGTAATTGTGGCACAGTCGCTTTAATAAATCCCGACTCTTTGATTTAAGACAACTTTTCTCCAGTTTTTATTCTTCTCAGATTTAAAAATCCACAACAACGTACTACAGTAAATCTAAACAACCTCCAAACAGAGACGACTTCTCTGGTTCAGCATCAGATTTGTCCCACTGTTCTAAAGGATGAGAATGAACAAAGAGAATGAACAAAGCCACAATAATAAATCAATAAATAAATAAATTCTTTAGCTTAGTAAAACATTCCCAGCACAGTAGTAGTAGCAGGAGTTGATTTTCTTCAGTCATGTACTTAATCGTGTACTTCATAGGCTGAAACACATAAAACTATGACCAAAGCAGCGAAATCACTTCTGAACGTTTGGCCCAGTTTACACACGACGAGGCCAAGAATAAATCTGTGACCAAACTTGGGAAGCACAGAGAGGAAAAAAAAAAATAACAGTACTTATGAGTTTAGTACAGTTTATTTTTGAGTGAATCTTTTCCACTTCCTGTACCTAAGGCTGTACTTTTTCCTTCAAAATCAACAACATTTATCCTGCACACTCGCCTTATTGTCTGTGTCGTAAAAACATGTCTTTAAATCATTCTAGAGCTCTAAAATTTGTATAGAGGGATTTTAAATGTCTTTATTGATGCCGATTCTTTTAATCTGTCATCCAGAATATTCCACAGATCTACTGCTCTAACTGAGGCATCTGCTTTTGGTCTTAGTCCCGGCCTTTAAAAAAAAATATATATATATATATATATTCCTCTCCCTCTTATAACAAGTCTCTGTGGGCTTGAATCTCCCCTGAAAACAGTCAGGAAGGGGGTGATTATGAAGCAGCTCTGTTTGTTTATTTATTTATGTATTTATTTATTGTTTATTTATACAATAAACACAGATCATTGTGTTAAAATAATCTGATGCGTGTATCACAGTGTTTAGAGCTGTGGCTAATTCATAACACCCGTCCCTAGAAGAGCTTTTAACAGACAAGGAAAATGAAAAGTTGAAAATGAACAGTAAATACAATAATAAAAATGTCCAGAGACCAGTTTGCACGAATAAAAGTTTGTGACGTATACACACGTCACGTACGTACACACATATTTCTGGAGGTCTCCGTCTGTTCACACATTTACAAAGTCTCTGAGGTGCAAGTCCAGTCAAACATTTAAACAACAACTTTGAATGGTTAAAATGAACAAAATTCATAAAGTTTAAGATTTTATGTTTGCTTAAAATGTAACAATGATGGAACTGAATGGGCTTTTTATCTCAAATGTTTAAGGTCCGACTCTAAAGCCTCTCGGTTTGGCAGGTCCGCAGGACGACAGGTGCGACAGGATCATTGTGTTCAGAACGACATGAGCACATGATCGTTCTGAAGCAGTTCATTTGAGAGTTAAGGTCAATTATATTATTACTCACAAATATTCTGGTTCGATAACGCCCCGACCTCCTCTCTCTTTCATACATATTTCACTTTTTCAGCCTGTGGATTTGATGATCCCGCTCTCCCCAAACCCTTCTCTCAGTTTTTTATCTCTCCTTTCTCCTCTGTCATGTCTCTTTCTCTCAGCCCACTGTTCAAACTCTCTCTCCTCCGTCGTCTACTGTAGTTTCCGGAGTATAAGTCACTTCGGAGAATAAGTCGAACCAGCCAAAAAATGCACAATGAAGAAAAAAACATATATAAGTCTCACTGGACGATAAGTCACATGTTTGTGGGGAAATTTATTTGATCAAATCAGACTCTAGGAACAGACGTTTCATCTTAACGGTGAGTTGTAGTAATAACTGCAGAACAGAGATGAACAGGCTGAACATGTGTCAGGTTTGTCCACGTCACATATGAACAGTTAATCACAAAACTAGAGCAGAAACAACAGAACATAAGAAGTGTATCAAACTCTGCATCTCACTCTAAATCACTAAATCCACATTTAATTCTTCATCAGTCACTTCATCAGTCACTTCTGAGCACCTGCGATTAGTTTGTTTTGTTTTCTTTGTTGCAGTTCAAGTTTCCTTCACTTTTCTCCATCAAACACAAGTTTGTCTCACTCCAAACTTTCTTTCTGCTGCTCGATTACCGTTTTGAGCTGCAGATTTCAGCACTTGCAGCAGGACAGCGGCTCTTTCCTGCAGCATACATGCGCAGTAGAGTGAGAAGTGACAGTGGTGCAGGAGCAGATAGTGGCACACAAGCCTAGAGCGCCCCCTGGTGGCCGTCAGTGTGAACATAACCAACATGTGAAGTTATATATAAGTCGCACCTGAGAATAAGTCACAGGAAACACCCAAACCATGGAAAAAAGTGTGACTCATAGTCTGAAAAATAAGGTATTTCTCTTTCTAGGTGTCTTCCTCTCCTCCTCCTCTCCTTTCTCCTCTCTCATCCCTCTTTCTTTCTCTTTCAGCTCGTGGCTCCGATGACCCGTCCCTCTCCTCGGTTGTTTGTCTCTCTCCGCTCTCCAACCTCGGTCACTGCAGAAAAGGAAGCACTCTCTCCTTCAGCGTTGGCTTCCAGATCCTCCGCCCTGGGCTGTACGAGGTGAGCGCCCCCTGCAGGACATTTGCTTCATTTTCAAACAAACTTTACTCCTTTAAAGTTTGTGTTTTTGTTGTTTGTTTTTCCTCACTTTCCCGTTTCTTTCTCTTCTAGTTGAGCCAGCACATGAAGTTAAAGCTGCAGTTCACCGCCTCAGTGTCCAACCCTCCTCCAGACGCCCGACCGCTCTCTCGTAAGCGCGCACCTGTCAGCACCTGCCCGCCTGTCAGCACCTGCCCGCCTGTCAGCACCTGCCTCTGCCCGTGTCTGCTCACCTGCCTCACTTGCACCTGCGCTTAAAAAATACAATAAAATACAATACTGCAGCTTCTTCTTGCGATAGAATTCAGTAGATTACTCTTTAACTTATCCTGTACACCTCACTCTAAGTTCCTGCACCTGTCCCCCTGCACCTGTCCCCCTGCCCCTGTCCTCTCCTCTGTCAGCCTCTCACTCTCTTTCACTTCTCTTCTTTTCATCCGCCTCAGGTAAGAACAGTCCTTCGTCTCCGGCCGTCAGGGACCTGCTGGATCGACATCAGGCGAGTTTAGGACGATCTCAGTCCTTCTCCCACCAGCAGCCGTCAAGATCACACATAATGAGGTAAATACTACAAGTACTACCAATACTACCAATACTACCAATACTACCAATACTACGAATACTGCTGCTATTACTGCAAATACTACTACAATTACTACTACTACAAATACTACTGCTACTGCTGCAACTACTACTGCAAATACTACTACTCCTACTACTACTACTACTGCTGCATCTATTACTACTATTACTACTGCAAATACTACTACTGCTACTACTACTACTATTACTACTATTACTACGGCAAATACTACTACTACTACTGCTACTACTACTACTGCTACTACTACTACTATTACTACTCTACTGCAAATACTACTACTACTACTACTGCTACTACTACTGCTACTGCTACTGCTACTGCGAATACTACTGTGAATATTACTGCAAATACTACTACTACTACTGCTACTACTACTACTGCTACTACTACTACTATTACTACTCTACTGCAAATACTACTACTACTACTACTGCTACTACTACTGCTACTGCTACTGCGAATACTACTGTGAATATTACTGCAAATACTACTATTACTACTACTCGTACTACTGCTACTACTACTACTGCTACTACTACTACTACTATTACTACTCTACTGCAAATACTACTACTACTACTACTCCTACTACTACTGCTACTGCTACTGCGAATACTGCAAATACTGCTAATACTGCAAATGCTGCAAATACAGCTAATACTACTACTACTACTGCAAATACTGCAAATACTGCTAATACTGCAAATACTGCTAATACTGCTAATACTACTACTACTGCAAATACTGCTACTGCTACTACTGCAAATACTACCTCTAAATCTACACCAGCAGCCCTCCAGGTGCGTATCATGAGGTAAATATTTTAAGTACTACATCTGTACTTCTCATACTGTATGTGTGAACAGTCGGGACGCAGCAACAGTTTTCCCACGATTCGATTCGTATCTCGATACACGGGTCACGATATCGATTCAATTTCGATTTGTTTTAAGACGCAAAAAAAATCTCATGTAATTTTTTCTGCTCATGAGTCTCATATAATAACACTACGACGTTAATGAAACATTGCACACAACACATTACAGCAGAACCACTGTACAGTTATAGTTCATATGTGAAGTGTTTTAGTTCATTTGGTTCAATGATTCACAGAATTCAGTGAAAATAAGGACAGTTTTCTCAGTCTATTTTATATTTTATAATACAGCCAGTCTACTCTTAATATAGAGCGGTAGGGGAGCAACACTATCAGACTTTTCCTTTGATGATATTTGATCAATATATGATGTCCACACTGCTCCACCGCCTGCAGCAGAGTCAGTACGTAGCTCCTCCCACACTCCCCTTACAGTCTGTGCTCTTACAGAAACACTGTGCTCTTCTGTCCTCTTTCTGGACACTAAAACTATGTTATATTACATAGAAATGTCTCAACACACCGTTTTCTGACTAAAACCTATGACATATGGCGTCGCGTGTGCATATGAGTGCCTTTCATTAAAGCCGATGTGAAGCCAAAAGCGATTCTAAAGTATTTAAAAGTTCATATTTTTGTCATTCCAGGGTCTGTCAGCGTAAAATAAAAAGTGTCTGAAAGATAAAACCCTCCTCTGTTAGAGTACCGTAAATTCCGGACTACAGCGCGCACCCTATTAAGAGCCGCATGCTCAGATTTATGAAGAAAAATCAATTTTGTAATTATATGAGCCGCACCATATTATAAACCGCTGGCCAAAGACTAGGCGGGGGGTTCGCTTCTGCGTCCCCGCCGCCTGAGCGCCTCCGGGATGGGCCGCGGACGCGGTCCCCGCTGAACTCTGAGGACGGACTCGCTCACTGGTGACACTTGGGACACACACGCGCCACAGGCACTTACACACCTTCACACACTTGGGACACACACACGCGACATGCACATACACACCTTGGCGCTCTGGGAATAAACCACGGTAGCGATCGCTTTAGCCTTCAGTCTGATTTGTACAGTGGAAACACCGCGGCCGCCTGCTCTTTGCGTGTTAACCCAGTCCTCCAGAAAGTTTTTAAGCTCAGGCCATCTGCTATGGTTACCTCTGAAAGCTTTGGTTGTCTTTTACACTGGCTCAGTTCTTCTTGCTGGAGCCTCCACCTTCGCACTATCTACTCGTTTATGCCAATTTTACGGGCAGCAGCTCGATTTCCTTCTTTAACTGCCAGAGTGATCGCTTTTAGTTTAAAAGCTGCATCATATGCTTTTTGTCTGGTATTCTCCATGTTGATGAGGGTTAGCAGAAAGACTGAAATAAGGAAGTTGTGATTAATCATACAATTTCATTGGACCTCAGTGAACTACTTATTCATTTTATTGGTCCATGTTTTTCCTGCGATGAAAAAAATAAATAAAAAAGCCGCTTCATATTACACGCCGCAGTGTTGAAAGTGTAGAAAAAAGTAGCGGCTTGTGATCCGGAATTTACGGTATATCAGCTGTGAGCCTGTATGGAGCTGTTTTCTCGCTGCATCTGAGGAGGATGCTGCGAGAACTCTTTTCCTTTCTGACCAAAATAGACAACAACAGCGCATATCGACCGAACACGTGTATCGAATCGTGAGACCAGTATCACACAATTATGTTGAATATCGTTGCATCCCTAGAATAGAGTGAAAACGCCACATCGTCTCCACCAAAAAGGACTCGGATCACTAAAAGATTCATACGATTTATAAATAGAAACTTTAATTCTGAGGTGTATATGTGTGTAATGTGTCTCAGTGTGAACATTTTGATGATTTCTCTACAGATCGCAGCTTTCGGACGTCATTCAACTTAAGTTCTGTGGTAAAAAGTCTGATTTTCTGGCTCTCTCGTTGTCTGTGTGCGCAGGACGGGCAGTGCCATGGAGCGGCGAGCCATCACCCCCCCTGTGGGCTCACCCGTCGGCCGCTCCCTCTACCTGCCGCCCCCCGAGCGCACCGTGCTCTCCCTGGACAAGATCGCCAAGAGGGAGTGTAAGGTGCTGGTGCTGGACGCGGCCGCTTAGAGGAGGTGAGAGGGGAGGAGACGAGGAGTGGAGAGGAGGAGACGAGGAGCCAAGAGGGTGAAGAGGAGAGGAGGAGACAAGGAGCTCACGAGCCAAGAGGGAGTGTAAGGTGCTGGTGTTGGACGCGGCCGCTTAGAGGAGGTGAGAGGAGAGGAGACGAGGAGTGGAGAGGAGGAGACGAGGAGCCAAGAGGGTGAAGAGGAGAGGAGGAGACAAGGAGCTCACGAGCCAAGAGGGAGTGTAAGGTGCTGGTGTTGGACGCGGCCGCTTAGAGGAGGTGAGAGGAGAGGAGACGAGGAGTGGAGAGGAGGAGACGAGGAGCCAAGAGGGTGAAGAGGAGAGGAGGAGACAAGGAGCTCACGAGCCAAGAGGGAGTGTAAGGTGCTGGTGCTGGACACGGCCGCTTAGAGGAGCAGAGGAACTGAAGAGAAGAAACAAGGAGAGAAGACGAGGAGAGGAACACACCCCACTCTCCCTCGTCACGATAACTTAAGTAGTGGAGGTGCTGGATGCGGCCGCTTAGAGGAGGAGAGAGGAGTGGAGGAGGCAAGGAGACAAGAGGGAGAAGAGGAGAGGGGAGGCGAGAAGAGGAGGAGACAAGGGGCTAATGAGACAAGAGGGAGTGTAAGGTGCTGGATGCGGCCGCTTAGAGGAGGAGAGAGGAGAGGAAGCGAAGAGAGGACACGAGGAGAGAAGACAAGGAGCCCATGCCCGGTGAACACACCCCGCTCTCCCTAGACAAGATAACTAAGTAAGGTGCTGGTGGTGGATGCGGCCGCTTAGAGGAGGTGAGGAGAGATGAGGCGTGGAGGAGACAAGGAGCCAATGGGCCAAGAGAGAGTTGTAAGGTCCTGGTGCTGGACACGGCCATTTAGAGGAGGAGAGAGGAGGGAGAGGAGAGGAAACGAAGCGAGAAAATGAGGAGAGAAGTGGAGGATAAGAAGTGAAGAGAGGAGATGAGGAGAGGAGACGAGGAGAGAAAATGAGGAGAGAAGACAAGGAGCCTGCGCCCCCTCTGAACAGACCCTGCTCTCCCTGGACATGTTGGCTAGGTGCTGGACGTGGCCACTTAGAGGAGAAGAGAGGGGTGGAGGAGACAAGGAGCCAAGAGGGAGACAAGGAGATAATGAGCCAAGAGGGAGTGTAAGGTGCTGGGGCTGGACACGGCTTAGAGGAGGAGAGGAAACGACGAGCGGAAACAAGGAGAGAAGACGAGGAGAGAAAACGAAGAGAGAAGAGGTGATGAGGAGAGAAGATGAGGAGAGGAAACAAAGAGAGGAGGCGAGGAACCTGCCTCCCGCTCTGAACACAGCCTCCTCTCCCTGGACAAGATTGTAAGGTGCTGGACGCGGCCACTTAAGATAAGATAAGATAGGACTTTAGGAAGAGAAGACGAGGAAATGAGAAGAGAAGAAAGAGGAGAAAAGGAGAGGAGGCAAGAGGGAGTGCAAGGTGCTGGACGCGGCTGCTTAGAGAAGAGGATGTGAGGAAATGGAGGAGAAGGAGGCATTGTGAGTCGTCTTAACATCTGGTTTGGTTCATTTTGGCCACAAACTCCACACAAAACAAATTTAAAAAACAGTTTTTTGAATGTAAATGTCCCAAATTGGCCGCGCTTCTTTTACTACTGCTTCGTATCACCGCTGGTACGAACCTGGAATCGAACCCACAACCCTCTGGTTCTGAGGCGTGTGGAGGAGCCTGGGCCAAACGCATCAAACCGGCTTAAACTTGAATATTTAATGTGTTTAATGTATTTATGATATTTAAATGTGTGAACTACTGAAGCGCCGCAGTGAAGGGGCAGGAAACGTCCATATAAGGGCACGCAGGGTCTTTTTATTTATTTATTTAATTTTTATTTAAGCTGAAAAGTCTCGCTCAGAGTCTAAACCATTTCCCGGTCCCAGCGCAGTCGAGCTGTGAGATGAAGTGCACATGAGTCGAAATTTCAACGCCTTAAATGGCTTAAAGTTGAACTCGGGCACGTTTGAAGCTAAAGTCCGTCAGGGCAACAAACTAGTGCAGTGATGGGGGCAAGTTCTTCTTCTTTCTCTTCCTGCAAAAACGAACTCACACGTGATTTCAGAGCGAGAGTTCAGCGCGGGGTCAGAACAGAAGGACAGACTGCAAAAGATAGAAAGCTCTACCCAGTGCCTAATCGCATTAAATCGGTCATAAAAACTGTATAAAAATAATCAGCACCGCACTGTGGGCTAAACAGAAAGCCGAAAAGACCGTTATATTAAATTAAAATGTCAGAAACCAGTCGGCAAATTTCAACCTACCGATACTTTGCGGTACGTGCGCCTCTACGGTGTAATACTGAGCAGTTACCATGGTTACGCACATAAGACTCGATCGCCGATGTCGTTTCGAATCCCATTTATTTTATGAGCGAATTATATTTTTTGAAAACCGTTGTTCTTTAGTATTTAAATCATCACCGCAATATTGCAGAGCCTGTAACAACGTGGAGTCATGGTAATTTATAGGAAATAATCCTGTTTAAGGCTGAGGCCACATGAAGTCCTGGTTTAGACCTGCATTAGTCCTGGATTAGACCCGGTTTAGACCTGATTTAGACCTGGATAAGACCTGGATTAGACCTTGTTTAGTCCTAGTTTAAAGATAGTTTAGACCTAGTTTATTCCTGGTTTATTTCTGGTTTATTCCTGGTTTATTTCTGGTTTAGACCTAATGTAGACTTGGTTTAGTTCTAGTTTAAACCTAGTTTCTTCCTGGTTTAGTCCTGGTTTAGACCTGGTTTAGACCTAATTTAGACCTAATTTAGACCTGGTTTAGACTTGGTTTAGACTTGGTTTAGTCCTGGTTTAGTCCTGGTTTAGTCCTGGTTTAGACCTGGTTTAGACCTGGTTTAGACCTAATTTAGACCTGGTTTAGTCATGGTTTAGACCTAATTTAGACCAGGTCTAAACCTGGTTTAGTCCTGGTTTAGTCCTGGTTTAGACCTAATTTAGACCAGGTCTAAACCTGGTTTAGTCCTGGTTTAGTTCTGGTTTAGACCTAATTTAGACCAGGTCTAAACCTGGTTCAGACCTGGTTTAGACCTGGTTCAGACCTGGTTCAGACCTGGTTCATCACCACAGTATTGCAGAGCCTGTGAAGAGGCACTGGGTCGAACTTTCTGTCTTTTGCAGTTCTGTTCAGACCTTGAGCTCAACTCTCGCTCTGAAATCACTCGCTCTGAGTTCGTTGTTGCAGGAAGAGAAACTCCAGCAGCAGTGAGGATCGACTACAGACTAAGAAAAAGAAGAATATTGTGGTCAAAAAAGTATTGTTCAGCTGTAGTTTTTAGTGTAACAAACAAACTTCACTCTGGGAATCGAACCTGAAACCCTGAGTGTAAAAACATCTGCACAGTCACCGATTTGGGCGACAGGAATTTCTAAATAAAAAACTTGAACTTGGTCATGATAAAACTGTGAAACGAGTGCGTAATCAAGGAACATCGTTTTGCAGAAACCATTCATGACATGAGCCAGTATAGTCACATTTTCTTTGTGTTTTGGTCGTTTTTAAGCTGTTTTTTTGTATTTTACCTCAACAAATGTCAGTTTATGCCTCTCTTTACTGTTGGCAGAGGTCAGATTGGTCAAAAATAGGGACACCTGGGAATTTTCTTGTACAAAACTGGCATTTCTAACCAATGCAAGTGAGTTTTAATTGTTTTAATCATTGGAAATGTTGGGAAAGAGAGACGTCATTGACTCCCATTGAAGTATTCTGTAAAATCGAGTTTTCAGACCTTTTAATCAGGCTTTACTGTCGTCGTTCTTCGTCCTTCTCGTTAACTCTCGGAAATTGTATTCAGAGTGATTCATGTTTGAGTGTTCATTTTGGTGCAAATAAAATGCAGCTATCGATAGGAGAGGCCGACTTTTGGTTGTTATGACGTTTACAGCGACGTCAGCTCCCATTCGAACGTGGAAATCGGCGCACTTGTGTCTTTTATTACGTCGTTTTAGAAGAATATTGTGATTTAAAATTTGCAAATCATAACGTAATGATCCACGAGTGTCCATAACTATAGACGCAGGCGCAGAAGCACAACAGGCTCTTTTCACGTTACGTCAAGAACTCACGGTACAGTATTGCCACCAAAATCTGCATTTAAACAGTATTAATTTAAGACACCCCATCTGTATTAAATATTATTGACCTCGAGAATGTTTCACTGGAGTCAATCGCATCACCTTTTCCCAACTTTTCCTACAATAAATACTAGAGATGTAACAATAATGTAAATCTGGTGATATCGTATCGTCGGTAATATCATGGACCATCACCAATATATCGAATCCCAAGTCTCTTTGCTTAAATGAAAAGTTCTGATGCAGAAATAGCTTAAAAAAAACAGAGGGAACTACATAGACCATGATCCTTTGCTCCGTTTCAGTGCAGACGACATGAAGAAATAACTGTTCTAAGCATTTTTACATCTTCAGTCTTTGGGTTAAGTCTTGTGAAGCATTTTTAGAGGAAAAAGTGGCAGATTCACACAAAATATTGCAATAAATCTGGTACCGTGAGATGTTTATGGTGAAAATATGGTACAGAGAGATTTGGATTTCGTTCCTTCCCTAATGACAATAAATGTTGCACCAAATGACTGGTCAAAGCATTTAAGAATGTCAGACCTGTTATTATGTAGAATATCGTAATATCATGAGCCTCCCCACCATATCGAGATTAAACCAGGAATCATAGGATTTACTGGGAAAAGGTGACGTGATTGAATCTTTTAAAGGATCGTTGAGTTTCAGACGACGTCACAACATTCTCGAGGTCAATAATACTTAATGCAGATGAGGGTCGCTTACATTAAAACTGTTTAAATGCAGATTTTGGTTGTAAAACAGTGAATTCTGATAGAAATAATCAGGTTCAGCATTTGTGAATTTACTTAAAACAACCATTTATTTAAAACTAAAAATCTTGTATTAATCGAGCCAGATTTGCAGATTCAACTATAAATAAATAAGCTTTTATTATCCGGTAGAATTATAGCAAATTTTAAGGTATGGGTTTTTATTTTTGAGTCACTTGCATTTATTAAACGTGGCCAGTGTGACGTCAAGCACTGTTTTTACAATATTTTGCTCAAATATTTGGGGAAAAATCTGTAAAATTTGGTCTTTTATTTCAAACTACTGAGGACGGAGCCTCTTCACTGCGGCCACAGAAACAGCCGAATTGAGTGAATTTAAAGACATTTATTTATTATTTTGTCCTTAACATTTCCTGTTTTAACTTATTCCTTTGTCGCTGTTTACAAAACCCTTTATTTTGATGTTTGTTTTCAGTTTCACATTCCGTCCTTTTATTTCACGACAAAGCTGGAGTTTAATTTCACTTTAAAGAAGGAGTATTAAAGAAAAAACCCTTTTTGAGTTTTATTTGTTGTGCAATTAGTTAAACATCATTCCTCAGTCTCCACCTGATGGCGCCGCTTCACAGAAAGTATTTGCCAAAAGTGTAATTTCAATAATCGTAGTTTTTGCTGCAACTTTGATTTTCAAAAATACATTTTTCATTCTGTAAAAAATACAAAGGATTTTAGGACTCAGAGTATTAGACGCTGATTTTATTTTACATTTAAATAGCCACAGTAATTTATAGGAAATAATCCTGTTAAAGGCTGAGTCCACATGAAGTCCTGGTTTAGTCCTGGTTTAGTCCTGGATTAGACCTGGATTAGACCTGGTTTAGACCTGGTTTAGTCCTAGTTTAGTCCTGTTTCAGTCCTGGATTAGACCTGGTTTCGTCCTAGTTTAAAGAAAGTTTAGACCTACTTTATTCCTGGTTTAGATCTGATTTAGTCCTGGTTTAGGCCTAATTTATTCCTGGTTTAGACCTAATTTATACCTGGTTTAATCCTCGTTTAGACCTAATTTAGTCCTGGTTTAGACCTCATTTAGACCTGGTTTAGTCCTAGTTCAGTCCTAGTTTAGACCTGGATTTGACTTGGTTTAGTCCTGGATTAGACCTGGATTAGACCTGGTTTAGACCTGGTTTAGACCTGGATTAGACCTGGTTTAGACCTGGTTTAGACCTGGTTTAGTCCTAGTTTAGTCCTGTTTTAGTCCTGGATTAGACCTGGTTTCGTCCTAGTTTAAAGATAGTTTAGACCTTCTTTATTCCTGGTTTAGATCTGATTTAGACCTGGTTTAGACCTAATTTAGTCCTGGTTTAGACCTCATTTAGACCTAGTTTAGTCCTGGTTCAGTCCTAGTTTAGACCTGGTTTAGACTCGGTTTAGCCCTGGTTTAGACATGTTTTAGACCTGGTTTAGTCCCGGTTTAGTCCTGGTTTAGTCCTGGTTTAGACCTGGTTTAGACCTGGTTTAGTCCTGGTTTAGTCCTGGTTTAGACCTGGTTTAGACCTGGTTTAGACCTCTGTGGACACAGTCTGAGATTCACTGGATTTCTTGAGCATCGAATGTTTTTGTTGCTGAAGTTTACACTGGAAATACGACAAAGAAAAATGTAAATAAACTGAATGTTCGATTAAAACACAAACTGAAACATCTTTGTGCAAATTCGGCTTTGTTTGGGAGGGCATCTGGCACACGGAGAGGACACGGGAGGGCATCTGGCACAGTTCAGATGGCCACGCTGTTCTCGATGCGTTTGGGGTCCAGGTAACCGTAGGGAAACGCGGCGCCCTCGGTGACGTCGTCGCTCGGGGCCGTCAGCTCTGTGTTGCGGCGCGCGATGCCGTCGGAAATGGACGCGAGCTCGGCCTGCACCGCCTCCAGCAGCCTGCGGGGGGCGCCGGAGCTGAACAGCGGCTCCCTGTATCTGCACAGAGGCACCTGAGCCACAGAAAACACATTATTTAGAGTTAAAGTCAAATGTTATGACATTATTATTCAGTTTCAGCTTCTTTATTATTAGTCTGTCCACTCCAAAGCTCAAATGCTCCAACTATTCCTTATCGATTTATCTTATTTCGGAAAAACTACGGAGGATTTTCAGACATGAACCTCAGTCTGCCGTACATCTCCACCTTAAAGCCACTCGTTTGAGGACAGTGAGATGCAGATCTGAGCCAGAGAGAAGAACTGGTTTGAGCGGGGAGTTAAAGTTAAGAAGTTTTGTTAAGAAAAATAACCCTTCATTAAACTTAGACACAATATGTCCCCAATTTCTGACTCCATTCTTAAACCTGAATCAAGACAAATTAAGAAAACATTAGGTGTGTCCAGGTCAGGCCCAGAGGTGTGAAAACTCCATTACGGCCCTGAGTGATTCTGCTCATATGACCCACACTCGAGTTCAATAAACCTAAATAACAATAGAAACTGTAAACAAGGTGGGTATTGGGCTGCGTTTACACGGAAACGGTCTGAAGCAAAAACGCAAAAGTGCATTTTTTTTCTCTTATTCCGCGTTTTGGGGAATTCTGCTGCACACGGAGACACAAATCTTGCAGTTTGCCGATGCAGTTTGCACGTCCAGAGCGTAGGGGGCAGCACCACCAAGACCAGATGCTGCGTATAACCCTTCTGCCCTTCTCCCGCTGCTTCTCCGCTGCACCAAACATGTCTGTGATGTGTTGGAATCATCTTCTCTGCTCTGAATCGCTCTGTGTGATCAGTGTAGTCACTTTCTGACTCCTGTGGCATTTGCAGCTCGGTTGAAGCTCTGCCATGGTTTTTTTTTTTTTCCTGAACCGACTCGTGTTTGTGACGTAATCTCTACGCCGCAGTTTTCTAATTTCAACTGTTTACACGGTGACGACAGGGTGGAGCGTTTTCAAGATTTCCACTCTGGAGGGCGTTTTCAGATTTTTGCATTTTCAACCCCAAAAACGCCGTTCCATCTAAACGATATGGACATCTGGAGAAATGTTTTGCGTTTTTCACCTGTTGTCATGTAAACCACCCCTTAGTTTCAGAGTTATTTCTTTATAGTTTATAGCTCCAGCGTCGGACCAGAACTGAAGAAGCAGCTAAAATGTATTCGACTAAATAAACTTTTGTTCAGTCGACAAAATAAGAGTTTCTCCTTTGCTGTGGATTCTACCCTGACGACTGAGGGATTTTAACATGTTTATGATCGGACAAACTAAACCACAGTGTGAATGAAAAAATGTACAGTGAGGAAAATAAGTACTTGATCACCCTGTGATTTTGCAAGTTCTCCCACTTAGAAATCATGGAGGGGTCTAAAATGTTCATCATAGGTGCATCTCCACTGTGAGAGACAGAATCTAAAAAAAAAAATCCGGAAGCACATTGTATGATTTTTTAACAATATTTTTGTATATTATTGTGTCAAATAAGTATTTGATCACTTGCTTATTAGCCAGATTTTTGACCGTCAAAGACCTGTTATTCTGCTTTTCAATAGTCCAACTCCACTCTGCTCATGATTCTAATTTAGTAGCACCTGTTTGAGGGCGGCAGCTTCATAAAGATGCCTGTGCCCCCCACAGTCAGCCTACGCGGCAATTACCAAACAGCTTGGTGAAAAAAGAACAACTGTTGGAGCAATTGTCAGAAAATGGAAGAGGCTAAAGATACTGTCCCTCGGACTGGAGCCCCACACAAGCTCTCACCTCGTGGGGTCTCGATGCTAAGAAAGGTGAAGGATCCGCCCAGAACCACACGGGAGGAGCTGGTCAATGACATGAGGGGAGCTGGGGCCATGTTTCCAAAGCTGCTGTCAGTAATACACTAAGATACACTAAAATCATGCAGGGCACAGAAGGTTCCCCTGCTTAAGTCAACCCATGTCAAGGCCCGTCTGAAGTTTGCCAGTGACCATTGGGCAAAAACCTCCTTCCCTCAGTCAGAGCACTGAAGATGGGTTGTAGCTGGGTCTTCCAACATGACAATGCCCCGAAGCACAGCCAGGAAAACCAAGGAATGGCTCCGTAAGAAGCATATCAAAGTTCCCGAGTCGCCCAGCCAGTCTCCAGACCTAAATCCAAGAGAAAATCTTTGGAGGGAGCTGGAACTCCGTGTTGCTCAGCAACAGCCCCAAAACCTGACAGATCTAGAGAAGATCTGTGTGGAGGAAAGGGCCAAAATCCCGCTGCAGTTTGTGCAAACCTGGTGAAGAACTACAGGAACCGTGTGATCTCTGTAATTGTCAACAAAGGCTTCTGTACCAAATATTAAAATTGATTGACTCAAGTGATCAAATACTTATTTGACACAGTAATATACAAATAAATTGTTTTAAAAAAATCATACAATATGATTTCCGGATTGTTTTTTAGATTCTGTCTGTCACAGTGGAGATGCACCTATGATGAAAATTTTAGATCCGTCCATGATTTCTAAGTGGGAGAACTTGCAAAATGACAGGGTGATCAAGTACTTATTGACCTCACTGTGAGTTTTTTTAAGTGCTTGTGTCTTACGTATTCTGCCCCGGGGGCGGAGAGCATGGCCAGGCTGCCCAGGAGGCGCATGCTCGTGTGCACGTCCGGCAGAAACGTCAGGAAGTCGTCTTCCGTCAGCTGACCTTTGACCTGCGGGGGCGGGCGCAACAAACAGGACGGAGTGTTCGGGATCCACAGGGCGAAGTCCAGCTGTGGAGACACGGGTCGTGTGAGAGCGCCCCCTGCTGTCTGAGCCCGAGCCGTCTGCGTTTTACCTGGGAGAAGTTGACGGCAGCGTGGAGGGCGGTGCAGCTGAACATCACCATGGTAACGAACTCCGACAGCTCGGCTCTGGACTCGAAGCGCTGAGGGAAACCTGTGACGGGATTGGACAGGAGCGGTCAGGTGGTCAAGGTAAAGCCCGGGGTCCCTCCAAGACCTTTAATCTGGCCCCCGGCTGATTTTCTATTCAAATATTTTAAATTTTCTGATTTTTCTGGTAATTTTCTGCGCCGCTGAGCACAGCAGTGTCTGCAGCGCCTCTGTGTGGGCGCCTCCCACCAGAGCAGCACAAATGAAGACTTTTCTCTTTCCAAACGCTCTTAAAGGACGATCGATTTGACTGTCGACCGTGACCCTCATCAGCAAAATGTCCAAAATGAGAAAAGTGGAGCTGAGGGCAGGATTTTCCAAGAAAAATGAAGGCCTGATTTAGACCTGGTTTTGACCTGGTTTAGACCTGGATTAGACCTGGTTTAGTCCTGGATTAGATCTGGTTTACTCCTAGTTTAAACCTAGTTTAAACCTAGTTTAGTCCTGGATAAGACCTGGTTTAGTCCTAGTTTAATGATAGTTTAGACCTACTTTATTCCTGGTTTAGAACTGATTTACACCTGTTTTAGACCTGGTTTAGTCCTGGTTTAGACCTGGTTTAGACCTAGTTTAGTCTGGTTTAGTCCTGGTTTAGACCTGGTTTAGTCTGGTTTAGACCTGGTTTAGACCTGGTTTAGTCTGGTTTAGTCCTGGTTTAGACCTGGTTTAGTCTGGTTTAGACCTGGTTTAGACCTAGTTTAGTCTGGTTTAGTCCTGGTTTAGACCTGGTTTAGTCTGGTTTAGCCCTGGTTTAGTTCTGGTTTAGACCTAATTTAGACCTGGTTTGGATCTGATTTAGACCTGGTTTAGACCTGGATTAGACCCGGATTAGACCTGGTTTAGGCCAAAATGAGAAAAGTGGAGCTGAGTGCAAGATTTTCCAAGAAAAATTGACTAATTCTTATTTGTTCTCGGAGGTGAGTGGGAAACCTGTGTGTTTGGTGTGTTTGCAACAAGTGGCGGTGCTCAGGGAATTTAACCTTAAACACCACACGAGACACGGCAAAAAATACAATAATTTGAACAGAGAACTGAGAAGACAGAAGATAAACTAACTGTTGCTGGGACTGGGACTGTTTTCACCCGGAACAAAGAGGTTAGTAATAGATTTGCATTTCTCTGCACAAATATTTGTACTTACTGCTATTTTTGGGTTATATGTGCCATGAGTTTGATCCCCTGTGTTAAAGTCACATGACACTGACCGCCTTGTGTGTACAGACTGACCGCTCTCTGGAGGAAATCCGTGTTCGTAGATTTCCCTGATCCAACTCTGCAGCTCCGAGTCCCGCGCCACGTCCTCGTCTCCACGGTAACACAGGTCCAGCCAGCCAATCACAAACCTGCACGAGACGGGCCGCGGCGTGAGGAAGTGCTCCCCCCGAGTGTCCGAGATGTGGACAAAATTTAGAAGATCAGACTGAGCAAAGGCGTGCGGACTTAAAAACTCAGAGGAGCGCCACCTGATGACATCACCAGGTGGAACAGAGTGTGAGTTGTGACAGATCTGCAGGATTTCTGAAACATGTGTGAATGAAAACAAAACGCAACTACAGTAATATGCCAAATAAGAGCCGGGTCCCCTTTAAACTCCGGGTGCAGGTGAATATTTTAATAAATAACCAAATAAACGGCGAGTCTAATGTTCGTGCTGAAGACAGAAGTCGAGCTGCAACAACAGGACGGCTCATTTGCATAAACTATAAGCGCTGAAAAAACAGCTGGGTCCTCCTGATGCGGTGGATAAACGTTCTCGCTCTGCTGCGCCACACTCGCTGCGTCTGTCTGTCAAATGTGGGAAACTCTTCGCTCCGTAGATAATTTGTTGGAACATTTCAAATTAACCCTCGAAGACCTACGTTATCATATACGATAACGAGGAATATGTTTTATATAACCGCGCATAACTTTCTAACCGTAAAAGATAGAAACTTACTTTTCTCCTCTGAAAGTGCAGACATAGAGGTTTCCGTACATTTCTGCAGCTTTATCCTACGTCACACTCACGCTGTGTGATGACGTGAGCAAAACGAGTGTCCAATAGGAACTTTGTTTTCCCCAAACTCATGCGCTCCGTCCATTTTGATCGACCCAAACTTTGCCAAAGATGAAGCGAGTCAAGATGGTCGACTCCTCTCAGCTGTATTTGCATTTAGCGAGTGAAAAAGATTAAGTGGAGTTTTTTCTCACATAAATAGCAAATTACGCATCTTGGTGTGCGTAATTGCGCATTCCTTTCTAATATTTATTTGAAAGGTTTATTTCACTCAAAATGTACAAATCCAAATGTAATAAACATGGAAATGCAGAAGTGCTGTGGCTCTGGCCCTGGACCTGACAGGAGCTGTTTCCAGGACTGGACCAGGAAAGTAATGGGGGATTTCACTTTTTTTTGTTTTTAGGGCAATAAGGAGATTTTTTATTTACTTACAGACTTGATATTTTGCATTTTTGTAGCTAAGGCCCTAAATTAAGCATTTTTTATGTCCAAAAAGTTGTTTCTACATGTTTGCTGTGTGTTTTGTATAAAAGAGTGTGAATTTTCTTTTCTTTTCTTTTTTTTTCATCTCTATTTCTGGTCCTGTAGCTTTTATCACAGCCACATGACACAACTACAGCAGCAGAGTGTGAAATAACAGGTTGGACTGAACAAAAGGAGGTAGAACACTTCATTATAGGGTAAAAGGGGCAGTTTTAAAAGCAAAATTAAGAAAAAAATCCAGGCGCGGAGAAAAAAGTACTAAAATTTCCCTTAGGTCTTCAGGGGTTAACTCGCCTACGTCTATATAGAAAGTCGCTTAAATTATCGTCACACTGGTTAAAAGAATTTGAGTTCCAGATTTTCCCAGTTTTACTGAGCGAGATTTTTGTGAGGAAGAAATTAATCGCCCTAAATTGACGCCTAGTTTCAAATAAAAGTCTGGCCGGTTAAGAGACTGAAACAAATAAACGCCCCGGCTCTTATTTGGTATTTGACGGTAAATGGATGTTTCTGAGAAGTACACTACATTAGAACAGTGTTAAAGCCCCACTGCAGAACATTTCATCACGTTAGACTGTGAATTTCTTGGATCTGGCCAAGATTTTAAAACTTACATCAGGTTCTTCATCGTGTTTTCAGATTTATTATCGACTTACTCAACCAGAGACGGTTTCATTCTGGTTTAGAGGTCGTTTATTTTAAGATAACTTGTCCAGTAAAATGATCTTGCTACACGGACAGATCATTTCACTACTTTTAAGTCATTTTCTGATAGGTTTATATCTTATCTCTATTTTGGCCATGCTTTATTGCATTGTAGAACAGGGTTAACGCCCCAGTGTGGAACATTTCGTGTGTGCGTGTTCTGACCTGAGGAGAGCGCTCCACACTCGGGGGGCGTCCTGGCCGTACAAACACTGCGGCAGGTGGTTCAGGCCGCGCTCCTCCACGTCACGAGGGACACACAACGAACTGTACGAGAGACGAGAGGAGCAGCGGGACAGGACCAGCGGGAGGGCATCCAGGCCACAGGCCACCGCCTGAGCAACGGAAGAGTTAGAGGTGGGGAAGTCCTGGTCTAGTCCTGGTTTAGTCCTGGTTACAGTCCTGGTACAGTCCTGGTTCTGTCCTGTTTCTGTCCTGGTCTAGTCCTGGTTTCATTCATGGTTCAGTCCTGGTCTAGTCCTGGTTCAGTCCTGGTTCAGTCTTGGTCTAGTCCTGGTTCAATCCTGGTCTAGTCCCGGTTCACTCCTGGTCTAGTCTTGGTTTGGTCCTGGTTCAGTCTTGTTTCAGTCCTGGTTTAGTCCTGATCTAGTCCTGCTTCAGTCCAGGTTCAGTCCTGGTTAAGTCCTGGTCTAGTCCGGGTCTAGTCCTAGTTCAGTCCAGGTCTAGTCCTGGTTCAGTCCCAGTTCTGTCCTGGTTGAGTCCTGGTCCAGTCCTGGCTCAGTCCTGGTTCAGTCCTGGTTCAGTCCTGGTTCAGTCCTAGTTCAGTCCTGGTTCAGTCCTGGTCTAGTCCTGGTTCAGTCCAGGTTCAGTCCTGGTTCAGTCCTGGTCTAGTCCTGCTTCAGTCCTGGTTCAGTCCTGGTTCAGTCCTGGTTCAGTCCTGGTCTAGTCCTGGTCTAGTCCTGCTTCAGTCCTGGTTCAGTCCTGGTTCAGTCCTGGTTCAGTCCTGGTCTAGTCCTGGTCTAGTCCTGCTTCAGTCCTGGTTCAGTCCTGGTTCAGTCCTGGTCTAGTCTTGGTCTAGTCCTGGTCTAGTCTTGGTCTAGTCCTGTTTCAGACCTTGTCAAAGATTCCTCCTGAGTTCAGTAAAACACTTCGGGCCTGGAAGTTGATCTGTGGTGACGTCTGAACGTGAGACATGAGCAGCTGAAACACAGACCTGTTTTTTAGACTCTGTTTCTTCAGGAAACGTTTCAGCGATGGACATTTGGACACATTTTCTATTTTAAAACCCAAAACGTCTCGATGTCCAGATGATCTCTACACTGAACCACTCTGACGAATGATGCGTCTCACTTTATTTTCTCCTTTTTCACACCAAACTGGCCCAAACTGTGTAAACTGATTATATCTCTGTACATATCTAAGTCTCTAACCACTGCTTTCCAAACAAGAAGTGAGCACGGGCGTTATTCAGCACCATCAGTTTTGATTTTTTAAAAAGCTGCACGCGCATTTTGGCGATGGAAGTGTCATGGTTCAGACTGAACATGGACAGAAGAAGAAGACGGAGATAAAAACATTTCCAGCACCAAAATGTCTGGTTGTTCTGTGTGGTTGGATTAGATTTGCACAGGGACGGTGGGGACATGTCACAAGCAATATTTGGGGTTAGACAAATTAGTCCCTACCAATATTTGCCATTTTACTTTAATAAACAAAATTATGAATTTATTTCAATATGCTTCCTAACTCTGTAGTATTAATTTAACACGTTTTAAGGTAGGGTCACTCCGCAGCATCCAAAAACGCCCTGGACGCCGCTATTTGGAGCCTTTGCATTTGAATTGAGACGCCCCTGACGTGTTTCTTGGACGCCGTGGACCAATGGGAGAAAAATACTTGATGCGTGTCCAGGGCGTCAACTGTGGTCTGCGAGTGCCGTGTTTTCCCGGTCGAGAGAGTGACTTTTATTACATAAAACACATCAGCGGAGCTCCGGCCCCGTGGAGCAAGTGCTACCAGGTAAACTGGGGAAGAGCAGGCGCCGCATGTGCTGCTCACACTAGTGCCTTTCATTTTTCCCCAGTGACCATGAAGTAGTGAAACCGGCTGATGAATCAGGCAGAACAATCATGCCACCAAAAAAACAGGATATAAGAAGTTATTTCATCACTGAGGGAGTAAGTCGTGCGCCTACAACAGGTTGATATTATTGAGCTGTGACGCAATGCAAACCTGTTAATTGCAAACGTGTTATAATCTGGCCTAATTGTTATATTGCTGATTAACTGTAGCCAACAGAATAAAGCCCTGGAATATATCTGCAATAAGCCTGGAAAAGTATTCAAGTCAGTTGGATTTCATGGCGGGTTGTCAGAATCAATATTCTACCGGTGGACTAAAGTTTTAACGTTTTACTCACTGATCACACGAGGATCTGGCAGTCGGAAACCTTGTCAAATTCGGCTTGCTGACGAAATACTGGCGATTTTTTTTAATGATAATCCTTTCGCTCAACAAGCTGCTGAGTTCTGCCGTACTTCTGTTGCCAAAATGCGTAGCCGTACATACATCGTCACTGTTTACTAACACCAAAAGCGGCTATTAACCTGCTCTACATGATCTTGGGGTTTTTTATTACATTATTTTGTCCCTAAATTGTATGAACATTGATAATAAATCAGGAGCCTCTATCCCTGAGGTCGCTCCTGCTAACTCTACAACAGCCCAAACTACAGGTGCAGACACGTTTGGATTTCCAAATATGGAACTGGGCTCCAGATTTTATACTTCATACAGTCTGTGGTGCTCATGTCACTGTAGGGGGCGCTGTACCTGGTGCAGAGGGTGCACTGCCGGCAGCTGCCTGAGGGTGGCGATGGCGCACAGCTCGGAGATCATGTGCGTGCGCAGATAGTGCGAGTCGAGCTGATGCACCTGGAAATCGACCATTCGCAGCCAGAGCTTCGCCATCAGCCAATCACAGCGAGAGTCAGAGGGCAGGAAGACCGGGTTCAGGGGCCCCGGGGTCTGCTGCAGCTGAGTAACAGGATGGTGAGACCTGAGTTAGATCTGGTTTAGACCCAGGATAGACCTGAGTTAGACCTGGATTAGACCTTGGTTAGATCTGGGTTAGACCTGGATTAGACCGGTTCTGCAGGATATACATTAGGGTTGGGCAGTAATATGGTAATCCGGTATCCCACGGTATCAAAAAGTACTAATGATCTCAGTTTCATCACCGTCATTAAAAAAATCTGCATAAGGACCTAAAACCACAGCAGGACTTTCTCCCCTCCGCTCTCTCTCTCCTCTTCAAACGTGGTTCCGCTCGGAGATTTCCATCCACACGCAGCGAGGAAGAAGAAAAACCCTGACTGACGCTTCGTGTGCGATGTTGAGCCCAAAAGTTTATGATGGAGATGTTTTATTGAAGCCAAGAGTCGAGAGAGGATGAGGCGCTGAAGAGGAGAAAGTTCCCGCTCGAGGGCGAAGTCAGACTTTCACGGAGGAGACGGTAAAGCCGTACAGTGTCCGCATCGACAGCCGTGCACCTCCGAAACTTTCTAACGACGCCTCAAAACGACGCAGACGATAAGGGCTATGATTGGTCCTCTCCAACTCTCTACATTTCCGCTGCTCCGCTCATTCTAGATTTTGAGTAATAATGTGTTTAATGCAGCTTTGGCACATTTGTTTACGTTTTACACAAGCCAAACTTCAAACCACATGGCTCATTTGTATACAGTATAAGCGCTGATAAAAACGGCTTGTGCGCTGATGCTGATGCGATCGAACGCACTGCAAAGTTTGGTTTGATCAGAACTTGTGCCTCATCTTCAAATATAAAGCTGCGACTCTGTTTCTGAAGGGTTTTGGTGCAGCTACAAAATTAGTAATTAGTCACAGTAATACCGTAAACCCAGAGAAAATGCTGAGAAGGTTTTATGGGATCAAAATTTGGATACTGCCCGACCCTACATGACGCAGGAATGAACCTTTCCTGAGTATCTTTTTGTGCATTTGCTCACGTCTTTGTAGTTGCCACTGCTTGAAGGGCGCACTGACAGCAAACAGTACTGAGTCTGGAGTCTATTCCTTAGTTTCTGCAGTAGTACCTGTATGGCGATGGGCAGTAGCACCCCCTGTGGGCTCAGGTGCAGCAGACACATTGGAGCACACAGGTATGAAGGCTTCCCGTTAATCTGATTGGCTGGAACCCCGTCCAGCACCGAATAATCCAACAAGTAAAGACGACCACTCTGCCACACAAGACAGGGTTAGACCTGGTTTACTCTTGGTTTTGTTCAAGTTTAGTCCTGGTTTGGTCTTGGTTTAGATCTGTTTTAAGCTTGAATTAGACATGATTTAGTCCTTGTTTATTCTTAGGTTACTTCTGGGTTACATCTCCTTTAGTCCTCATTTAGTCCCAGTTTGGTCCTGGTTTAGACTTGGATTAGATCTGGTTTAGTCCTTGTTTATTCTGGTTTATTCCTTGTTTAGTCCCAGTTTAGTCCTGGTTTAGGCTTGAATTAGATATAATTTAGTCCTTGTTTATTCTTAGGTTACTTCTGGGTTACATCTGGTTTAGCCCATAGACTGTATAAAAGAAGTGGACTAAGTGAGCGTGACGTCACCCATAGTGTTTAGCGCCGCTCAAATGAGGCTCGCAATGCTAACGGCTACAGGGGTGAATCTGGAGCCAGGCCCTATGTTATGAACAGGGTTTTTTTGATGGCCAAAATAGCGGAAAAAAATCAGGATCATGTAGAGCGGTTTCGTATGAACATTTTAAGACCAAAATGACGCTCACAGCAACAGGTACAGAGAGAGGAGCGATCAGATCCCAATGTAAGGCAATGGGGAAAAGGGAGGGAAGGAGCCGGAAGAGCCTCCTGTCGCACTTCCTATTTGGCACGCGGCGGCTAACGGGATAGCTTAGTCCACTCTTATATACGGTCTATGGTTTAGTCCCAATTTAGTCCTCGTTTAGTCCAAGTTTAGTCCAAGCTTAGACCTGTTCTAGATCTGATTTTGTCTTGGTTTAGACCTGATTTAGTCCTGGTGTAGACCTGGTTTAGACTTATATTAGATCTGGTTTAGTTCTTGTTTATTCTTGGGTTAGTTCTGGGTTACATCTGGTTTAGTCTTAGTTTTGTCCTGGTTTAGATATGGGGCTAGTTTTGTTCCTTTTTTATTCAAACAAAGAAAAAAAATCCAAACAAAATATACAGCTTTGAAAACAACAAAAACATGTTTACATTTTTAAGCTGGAAAAATATTTGATTGAGTTCTAATTTTCTTTCATTTTAAATGTGAAATCTTTGATTGCGGGCCAAAGTTTTGTTTGCAAGTCGAAAAGTTTTGAACCTCAAAATCTTTTGCAAACCAAGAACGTTTGCTTGCAAGTTCAAATGAACGCGATGGGCGGGATCTTAAAGAGGAGAAAGGGTGGATTTCTATTGGTAGCTTGCCTCTGATTGACAGTTGGGCTGGTGCCTGCCTGGCCCTCCCACCAACTCTTCTACTGCCTATCTGCCAAGTTACCCCGCCCCCTGAAGACGGTGTGTGAATGGGAAGAAGTCCGTTGGTGGGAAATTGGAAGGTAAGTCGCTATAATGAAATAGTTTAAAATTCTAAACAGCAAGACCATACGTTGTATTGTAAAGATATTTGAATATAAATGTTTCCCTTATCAGTGATACCTAGAATGCAGTGGGCGTCTGTTTTCGCAAGCAAGACGGTGCACCAATTTACCTCATTTACTGGGCTAATACTAGAGACGTTACCTAGCTAGCTACCTAAAGAACCCCAGCACGGTTAAACTTAGACCTTGTTGTGTAAGAGCTTCAGCTATTTTGATTTGGTACAGAAATTACTAAAACCCGCTCAGTTAAGAACGAGCTAGACCTCTTAAATGCTACCCAGCTAACACGGTTACGTTGTCACAACATTGCAGATTAGTGAATTCATGACCACACATACGTTGTAGCTACAGTACCTCCTGACATAGTAGTAACGTTGAAAGCACAACAAGCCTTGTCACTCAGTTGTTGCTTTCCTTTCTGTCTGTGAGGTTAAAATGCTGCAACCAGAGCAGATTCTACCCGTTGAAAGCAATACCCAAAAGCCATGTTTTATAAATCCTAGCATGTAAGAGGCCTAGCTCGCTCTTAACTGAGCAAGTTACGTCAAGGGTACATATTTACCTCCTTCACTTGCAACGTTACTACCGCGTCAGGAGGTACCGTAGCTACAACATATGTGTGGTCATGAATTCACTAATCTGCAATGTTGTGACAACGTAATCGTGTTACCTGGGTAGCATGTAAGAGGCCTAGCTCGCTCTTAACTGAGCGGGTTCTAGTAATTTCTGTACCAAATCAAAATAGCTGAAGCTCTTACACAACAAGGTCTAAGTTTAACCGTGCTGGGGTTCTTTAGGTAGCTAGCTAGGTAACGTCTCTAGTATTAGCACCGTCTTGCTTGCGCAAAACAGACGCCCACTGCATTCTAGGTATCACTGACAAGGGAAACATTTATATTCAAATATCTTTACAATACAACGTATGGTCTTGCTGTTTAGAATTTTAAACTATTTCATTATAGCGACTTACCTTCCAATTTCCCACCAACAGACTTCTTCCCATTCACACACCGTCTTCAGGGGGCGGGGTAACTTGGCAGATAGGCAGTAGAAGAGTTGGTGGGAGGGCCAGGCAGGCACCAGCCCAACTGTCAATCAGAGGCAAGCTACCAATAGAAATCCACCCTTTCTCCTCTAAGATCCCGCCCATCGCGTTCATTTGAACTTGCAAGCAAACGTTCTTGGTTTGCAAAAGATTTTGAGGTTCAAAACTTTTCGACTTGCAAACAAAACTTTGGCCCGCAATCAAAGATTTCACATTTAAAATGAAAGAAAATCAGAACTCAATCAAATATTTTTCCAGCTTAAAAATGTAAGCATGTTTTTTTGTGTTCAAAGCTGTATATTTTGTTTGGATTTTTTTTCTTTGTTTGAATAAAAAGGAACAAAACTACTCCCATATTTAGACCTGGTTTAGATTTGGTTTAGTCCTGGTTAAGCCCTGATTTAGATCTGAGGAGGTGTCTGGGCAGTGGGCGGAGTTTAGTCCTGGTTAAGATCTGAGTTAGATCTGGTTTATTCCTGGTTTAGATCTGGTTTAGTCCTGGTTTAGATCTGGTTTAGTCCTGGTTTAGTCCTGGTTTAGACCTGGTTTAGACCTGGTTTAGACCTGTGGGAAGGGAAGTCTCACCTGGAGCTCCTGCTGGAGGGAGGAGCCTGCAGGGAGGAAGGGGCGGAGCATGTCACAGGTGACTGACAGGTTCTGGGGGAGGGTCCGGACTCGTTTCAGGGCCAGAGGATTTGGGCCGGTCTGAGCCTGGAGACCGAAGAACCAGTCCTCCCTCCAGTGAGTCTGAACAAACTCTGGAAAACACAAGTGCAAATACTGATGAGTACTACTATTCCAAATACTAAAACAACTATTCTGTCTGAAGCTCTGTTACTCTAATTAGACTTCAATCAAGTTTTATTTGAACACAATCAGACCACAAACAGCTGACGTCGGAATTACAAGTGAGATGATTTGTGCACTTGTTTTCACTTGGTGGTGACAGGTTGGTGGTGTCATTGTGGTTGTGGTGGTTGTAGAGCCAGATTTTTTCCTAAAAAACTCGATTCACAATTCAATTTGACCGTATAGCAGCATCCAACACTTGGATGTTGTGAAAACCTCTTCTCCGCCGAATAAAGTTTCATATGGTTCACAGTAGGGATAGGCTTTTGATTACATATTCTTAATCGATTGCCAGGAGAATGAATGATTATCAATTAATCATTAACATTTTTATATTAAAATTATCATCACTATTATTACTGTTACTAATCTGCATAAATAAACTCAACTTTACAACAAATAAACCATCACCACTACAGAGCCACATCAGTGTGAGATCAGAATGTGTTTAATGCAGCTTTGGCACATTTGTTTACGCATGGCTCCTGGTAGAGGTAAGATCTTAAGCCCGAGCCCGAGCCCGACCCGAAATTCGGGTCGGGCCTAAAATGTCAATCATTGCTTCGGGTCGGGTCGGGCTTCTCTCTCGCTGACTTTTTTTTAATAAATAAACAGTTAAATTCGTGCGCAGAGCATGAGCCAGAGCCAGAGCGGCTCCTGTAGCAGGAGCCGCAGAGCCAGCGCATGCTCTGCGCACGTGAACGACGCCCTCTTAATAATCTTCCCCTCCGCAGGTCCGCATGAAATTTCGGGTTTGCTTCGGGCTCGGGCCTGCAAATCAAGTTAATTGGTCGGGCTCGGGTCGGGTCGGGTTTTAATACCCGCGGGTCGGGTCGGGTCGGGCTGGATTTTTTAGGCCCGATCTTACCTCTAGCTCCTGGTACATGGCTCATTTGCATAAACTGTAAACACTGGAAAAAAGCAGCTCTTTCCTTGTGCTTATGCTTCAGCTTCTGTTGGACTAAAGGACACGACTCAGTGGATTATGAGTGTTCTCTCTGGGACAGAGATTTGTTTGTGTCGTTCTCGGGGGAAGTGAAAGAGACACAGGAAGTGACTACAGAAAGACTACAGGAAGTCTTGGTGAATGCAAAATGTATGCGCTGTATAAAAAAATCTTTTTTTAAATTTTTATTTAACCTTTATTTACCCAGGAAAGTCCCATTGAGATTACTAATCTCTTTTTCAAGGGAGTCCTGCCATGCACACGTCACTTTCACACTAGGCAATGTGGGTGAAGTGTCTTGCCTAAGGACACAACGTTTCTGTGACTGGCGCCCCACTGTGGCACCTGGAATTCCCAGTGTCTCCCATCCAAGTACTAACCAGGCCCGGCCCTGCTGAGCTTCTGAGATCTGACGGGATCAGGCTTTGACAAGACGCTATGGCCACATTAAATATTGATTTTCCCAAAAACAAATCAATTTAAGTTGCCAACTCAATTTTTATTTTAAATCGATTTTTTGCCCAGGTCTAGGTGGTTATTGCAATGGGGTGGCTCTGGGGGGCTGGTTGTTGCGGGTTAACTTTTGCCTTGGGGTGGTTGTCACAGTGGGGTGGTTGTTGCATTGGGGTAGTTGTCACAGTGGGGTAGTTGTCGCATTGGGGTAGTTGTTCGGTGGCGTTGGTGTGGTTATACTCACTGGCGGTGCGGTTGCCGTGGGCGCTGAGGGCAAACACAGTCTCCAGCTCAGACCAGGACCAGGACTCGACTCGGTCTGAGAAGCCTCTGAGGTACTGCAGGTTCACACCAGAACTGAGACACGACCCAGGACAGGAGCAGAGGCAGGAGCAAAGACAGGAGCAAAGACAGGAGCAGAGAGACACATGGAGAAAAATCTGTGAAGATGTTTTACTTTGCAGGACTGAACTACTTTACTACTATTATTACTACTTTGCAGCTTCTACCAGTATAAGGCCGGAGTACCTCTTGCGGGAGTAGCTGAGCTCGGGGGTGAGGTCAGAGGAGCTGCTGATATCCAAACACTGAGGAGCGCCCTCCACAAACACACGCCACCTGCAGGAGAGCAGAGGAATAACGGGGGCTGTGGTTTCACTTTCACTACATTAATGAATGTCTTAAAGTTGAACTCCGGCATGTCAGAAGCTAAAATCCGTTACTAGAGGAGGTCGAATTCTGTCAGAAGCCAAAAAATGGCACAGATCAGTGTTTCCTCGGTGGAGATCTGACTGTGGCAGTGAGTCTGTCAAGGCAACAAACTAGTGTAGTGATGGGGGCAAGTTCTTAACTTCCACGTAAAATGCCAATTTGCTTCACACTGAAGAAGCTTAACACCACTTTAACGCATCTTACAACAGCCACGACTCTAACAAACAAAACGCTCTGCCTGGTTCACTCATTAGTGTCTGGGAACGTTAGAAAACAACTTTATAAGCAGCTTTTGCCTTACCTCTGTTGATTTCCCACTGCACAGGCCAAAGCCCAAAAGACTCGATCGCTGATGTCATTTCTATTCCCATTTATTTACGAGTGAATTATAATTTTTGAAAACGCTAAAAAAAATACATTCCCAAACCATTTTCTTTCAACAACTTTCAGTTTCTCTTCTTCACCGTCAGTAGTTGATTCTCACTTGTTGCTTCTGGTGGCTCGAGCCTCTGGAGTCGACAATCGAGTCTTTTGGGCTTTGGCCTGTGCAGTGGGAAATCAACAGAGGAAAGTGTAAGGTGCTTATGAAGTTGCTTTCTAACGTTTCCAGACACTAATGAGTGAACCAGACAGAGCGTTTTGTTTGTTAGACTCGTGGCTGTTGTAAGATGGGTTAAAGTGGTGTTAAGCTTCTTCAGTGTGAAGCAAATTGGCGTTTTACGTGGAAGTTAAGAACTTGCCCCCATCACTACACTAGTTTGTTGCCTTGACAGACTCACTGCCACAGTGAGATCTCCATTGAGGAAACACTGATCTGTGCTGTTTTTTGGCATCTGACAGAATTCCACCACCTCTAGTAACGGACTTTAGCTTCAAGCATGCCGGAGTTCAACTTTAAGTAATTTAAGCAGCTCTGTGTGTGAACGGGGCTCGGGGTGAGTAGGATGGTTTACAAAATTAACTTTCACCAAATTTTGCTTGTTCCAATTGATGAGCATCATAAGCATCTGTACCAAAAATGTCAATTGGGGTGGCACAATTTTTCACATTTTTGAAATTGTTAAAATGTTGGAGACGTGTGGAGACACCATCCATCCATCCTTCTTCTCCCGCTTAATCCAGCTGGGTCGCGGGGGCAGTTTGCTGCCCAATCCACATAGCACCTGACCCTCTATGAGCCCCTCTGTGAGGAGCCACAGGAGGGTGGACATCATGGTCCTTGGTGTTAGTTCAGGTGCTACATGTTTTGGGTTGATGGGGGAAACCGGAGTACCCGGAGGAAACCCATCCAGACACGGGGAGAACATGCAAACTCCACACAGAAAGGCCCGGGCCACCCGGGAATCAAACCCGCAACCTTCTTGCTGTGAGGCATGAGGGTTGCCACCATGCCTCCACATGTGGAGACACTTTTTTAAATAATCCATCCTGTCCTTGTATTTGCAGAGGATGCTGGAGCTAGACTAGCGCAACGGTCATAGCTCCATATGATATTTCTGCAACAAAAAGTTAATTCCTTGAAGGTTATTAATAACAGTACAGAGAGAAGCATTGGCCTTATTAAACACTATCAACAATCTGTGCGAAATGAAGACCAAAAGCAAATTTTGCTTCGCTTTGTGAAAGGACACAGAGATAAAGTATCAAAGAAAACAAAGTCATCACACATGGAATATAGTGATTGAACTGTTCTATTGTTCTAATATTTGTAGCATAAGTACAGAGAGACTGGGGGAGCTTATTAATGAGCAAACTTATCTTTATATTGTTCATCTTTGTATTGTTTATCTTTGTATTGTTCACCTTTATATTGTTCACCTTTGTATTGTTCATGTTTTTATTCATCTTTGTACTGTTCAACGTCCTACTGGCTCAATTTTTGGTACAGATGTTCACAGTGTCAATAGGAACAAGGCAAAATGCGATCTGGCAAAATTTAGAAAACTTTTATTTATACCATCATGTTGTGAGCTGCCATAGGGGTGTGGCTCTGTGTGTGGGCCGGGCCTATGACAGTGCAGCTCACATCGAGGAGGGGGCGCTGTACCTGACCCTCTCCTGTTGCCGTTGCACGTCTCGGAGTCGGTGCAGCTTCAGTTTCTCCTCGGTTTCCTCACTCAGCAGACACACTGAAGACACACGCAGGATTTACATTATAATAAACCACAGAGTCAGACTCATAGACTGTTTATATAAATGGACATGACTAAACACAAATAAAATAACTAAAATAATGGACACGTTCCAAACAGGAAGTTCTCATGCGGCTCTTCCGGCTCCTACTGATTCTGGCTCCCATTGAGTTACACTGTCTCTCTCTCTGTGACGGCTGCACTGAGCTTTGTCATTTTGGTCTTAAAATGTTCATATTAACCTGCTCTACATTATCCTGGTTGTTTTTTTTTGTGCTATTTTATCCATCAAAAAACTCTTATTCATGATGTAGAGCCTGGTTCCAAATCCGCTGCTATAGACTCTTTTAAAGTCCCTGACAAAAGTCTTGTCGCTTATCCATTTTGTAGAAACAAAAGCTTATAACCTGACTTTAAATTAATCGATTGGTTTTAGAAATGTCTCATATTAAAGCTAAAACCCTCCCAAATTATGCTCAATATATTAAAATAAATTTGCTTCAATGAAGAAAGATTGATCATTTTATGAACACAGAAAGCTCAGATTTTGGCAAGACAAAAGTCTTGTCGCCTTGTCATATGATGCACCCCATCCTAGATTACAGCCTCACCCATGATCAGTTACTGATCAATCAATTAGTGGGTGTGTATAAAAAGAACCCCAGCACACCAGAGCTTCACATCAACTGCAACTTGACCTCTGACAACAGGCCTGAGATCCACCCTGAGACCAAAGTGTTAATTATCAAGAGGCTGAAGACCAGATCCATGGCTGAGGTGGCTGACACCTTCAATGTGTCAAGTACAAAGAATAAGAAAAAGATCTGAAAAGACTGGAGATGTTTTTGACAAGCCCAGGTCTGGCAGACCCCGCAAGACAACTGCTCGGGAGGCCCATTTGTTGATTCGAAAATCCAAGGCCCCTTTTCCACTGCAGCAGAGCTCCCCCAGGCCTGGTCACCTCAAGTCCCTGTGTCAACCAGAACAGTTTGTAGAGTTCTGTCTCGAAATGGCCTCCATGGTCAAATCAGTGCACAGAAACCAGCACTAAACAAAAGGCAATTAAAAAACCGTGTGGCATTTGCCAAGGCCCACAGCCTGCTAAAACGATGAACACTGGAAAAGTCTCAGAAGGTGGATTTCTCAGATGAATCCTCGGTTGAATTACATCACAGCCGCCGCAAATATTGCAGGAGACCTACTGGAGCCCGCATGGATCCAAGATTCACCCAGAAAACAGTTAAGTTTGGTGGCAGAAAAATCATGGTCTGGGGTTACATCCAGTATGGGGGTGTGCGAGACATTTGCAGGGTGGAAGGCAATATCAATAGCCTAAAATATCAAGAAGTATTAGCTACCTCTTACATTCCCAACCATAAAAAGGGTCAAATTTTGCAGCAGGATGGTGCTCCATCGCATACTTCTATCTCTACATCAAAGTTCCTCAAGGCGAAGAAGATCAAGGTGCTCCAGGACTGGCCAGCCCAGTCACCAGACATGAACATCATTGAGCATGTCTGGGGTAGAATGAAAGAGGAAGCATGGAAGGCAAAACCAAAGAATCTTGATGAACTCTGGAGGCATGTAAGACGCTTTCTTTGCTATTCCTGATGACTTCATCAACAAATTGTATGAATCATTGTCGAACCGCATGGATGCAGTCCTTCAAGCTCATGGAAGTCATACAAGATATTAAATATGGATCTCACAGCACCACTACTTAATTCACTGACGTTATGCAACGTATTTTTGTATTTGAAGTAAATTATTTGTTCAGTTTTCTGTAGGCGACAAAACTTTTGTCTTGCCAAAATCTGACCTTTCTGTGTTCATTAAATGATCAATCTTTCTTCAGTGAAGCAAATTTATTTTAGTATATTGAGCATAACTTGGGAGGGTTTTAGCTTTCATATGAGACATTTCTAAAACCAATCGATTAATTTAAAGTCAGGTTATAAGCTTTTGTTTCTACAAAATGGATAAGTGACAAGTCTTTTGTCAGGGACTGTAGTGTGAGTAAACAGTGTTGATGTAGGCTCGGTTGCGCACACATTTTGGCAACAGAAGTACGGCAGAATTCAGCAATTTGTCGAGCTCTGTGAAAGGATTATCATCAAAAGATCGAGAATATTTCCTCAACAAGCCGAACTTTGACAAATGGTGTCCGACTGCCAGGTCCTTGTGTGATCAGCGAGTAAAACTTAAAAACTTTAGTAGAATATCGATTCTGACAACCACACACATAACCAGATGTTTTGGTGCTGGAGATGTTTTTATCTCAGTTTTTTTCTGTCTGTGTTCAGTCTGAATGAATCGAAATGAACGGGGAACAATGCCACTTCTGTTGCCAAAATGCACACGCAGCTTTTTTTATCACTTCCGCTCGAAAAGGGTTTATAACCGTGAACACTGCAAGCTTCAATTGGGCGGTGCTGAACTCTATGGAGGACATCACACTTGCTTAGTCCACTTTTTCTACAGTCTATGGTCAAACTGTATAAAGAAGTCGACTAAGTGAGTGTGACGTCATTCACATCATTCAGCTCCAGCCAAATGAAGCTCGTTGAGGCCTGGAGTTATAGGGGTGAATATGAACAGTTTAAGGTGAGGAGCCGGATTTCCAGAAAGAGGAAAGTTTTTTTTTCTGCAGAAAGTGAATTGGGCTTCATTCAGACTGCAGACTGAAGTGACCCAAATCAGATTTTTTCGCCCCTATGCGACCTGTATCTGATCTTTTAATGACAGTCTGAACAACACAGATCCGATTTTTAAAAATGTGACCCAGGCCACTTGGATATGTGCTCCTAAAACCGATACATATCGATACTCATCACGGACGACGATGACGCAGAGTACAGGGGTCTCACACAGGACTTTGTGGACTGGTGTCAGCAGAACCACCTCCTCATCAATGCCGGGAAGACCAAGGAGATGGTGGCGGACTTCCACAGACGCCGCTCCACTGCTTCCCCACCAGTGAACATCCAGGGAAGGGACATTGAGAGAGTGACTCATACAAGTACCTGGGTGTTCATCTGAACAACAAACTGGACTGGACTCACAACACAGGAAGGGCCAGAGCAGGCTCTACCTCCTGAGGAGACTCAGGTCCTTTGGAGTGAGGGGGCCACTCCTGAGGACCTTCTACGACTCTGTGGTGGCATCAGCCATCCTGTACGGTGTGGTCTGCTGGAGCAGCAGCATCACAGAGAGGGACAAGGAGACTGGACAAAGTCATCAGGAAGTCCAGCTCTGTCCTGGGCTGTGCCTTGGACTCAGTGCAGGAGGTAGGGGACAGAAGGGTCCTGGCTAGATTCACTTCTATGCTGGACCTGGAGTCTCACCCTCTTCAGGGCCCTGTCTGCTCTGGAGAGCAGCTTCAGCGACAGACTGATCCACCCTCGCTGTGTGAAGGAGAGATTCCGCAGGTCTTTCCTTCCTGCTGCTGTCAAACTTTACAATGAACACGGCTAACTCTGCTGCCTGTGCAATACTGGGACCATGTGCAATACATAAGATGTCCAGCAGTCACTTTACCCATTACAAATTTATTTATTACCATAAGATACTGTAGCCACTTTAAAGATTTTATGATATTTATACTGTACAAACTGTAGCCACTGTATTCAGATAGCAATTTATTGTATATAGAATTTTATTTTATTTTATAATCCTTATCTTTATAGAGTTTGTCTATTTTTAAGTAATTCTGTACTTCTATTGCTGCTACTGTTTTCTTGCTGTTCTCTTAACTGTGCGTTGCAACACTGAAATTTCCCCATTGTGGGACAAATAAAAGGATATCTTATCTTATACATATCTGATCTTTGGACATATGACTTCAGTCTGAACAGCTGGGTCACATTCATCTGACCTACATCTGACCTACACGTCATCAACAAGTGAGAGTTTGGCAATACAGCCCAACGCCGACGTCTTTGCTCACTGAAAGAGTCCGAAGACGTGTTTCCTCCCGTGAGAGCGGTACGACAGCAGCTTTAAAATTTCCAGGAGCTCAGTGCAGCGTCCAAGTTTAGGCGACTTCCGTAAACACTGAACTCGCTGCTGTGATGTTGTCGTGATGTTGCCAATGGTCCTGCGGGACACTTTGGGGTGTTTAAAGTTCACACTGGAGATCACGGACAAGTTGCATTTCATTGGAAATGTGAATGACCTTGCAAAAAACATCTAATTTCATTAAAAAAATCAGAATTGAGCATTAAGCCCTGCAGTCTGAACGTCACCTTGGAGTCGAATTATGCCCATGCTCACTTCCTGTTTGGAACGTGGCGGCTACATTTTGTAAACACTCAAACATTTAATCAGGACTAAAGCAGGACTAAAGCAGGACTAAAGCAGGACTAAAGCAGGACTAAAGCAGGACTAAAGCAGGACAGAAGACCTCACTTTGTTTTGAGCGTATCTCCACGTCTCCGTCGCTGCTCCGGATCCACCTATGACAGGGGAACACCTGTGGCTCCTCCCCCTCAGGTGAGTCCCTCAGCTGAAGCCCCGCCCGCTCACGAAGCCTAAGCTCCGCCCTCTCACAGCGCCAGTCCAGATCCGGGAGTCCGGCCTGAGGGTCCAGTCTGAGGCGGAGCAGGACAACGGGGCCCAGAGGAGAGACCACAGGGACGGACACTGAGCACGCCTGGACCAATCAGAGAGAGGGAGGGGAGACAAACGACCAATCAGAGCGAAGGAGGAGACAAACGACCAATCAGAGGGAGGGGAGACAAACGACTAATCATAGAGAAGGAGGGGAGACAAACGACCAATCATAGAGAAGGAGGGGAGACAAACAACCAATCAGAGCGAAGGAGGAGACAAACGACCAAGCAGAGGGAGGGGAGACAAACGACCAATCAGAGTGAAGGAGGAGACAAACGACCAATCAGAGGGAGGGAGGAGACAAACGACCAATCACAGGGAAGGAGGAGACAAACGACCAATCAGAGGGAGGGAGGAGACAAACGACCAATCAGAGGGAAGGAGGAGACAAACGACCAATCATAGAGAAGGAGGAGAGACAACGACCATTCCTTCCCTGTGATTGGTCGTTTGTCTCCTCCTTCCCTCTGATAAATGAGCAATCAGAGGGAGGGGAGACAAACGACCAATCAGAGGGAGCGAGGAGACAAACGACCAATCAGAGCGAAGGAGGAGACAAACGACCAATCAGAGCAAAGGAGGAGAGACAAACGACTAATCAGAGCAAAGGAGGAGAGACAAACGACCAATCAGAGCAAAGGAGGAGAGACAAACGACCAATCAGAGCAAAGGAGGAGAGACAAACGACCAATCAGAGCAAAGGAGGAGAGACAAACGACCAATCAGAGCAAAGGAGGAGAGACAAACGTCCAATCATAGAGAAGGAGGAGAGACAAACGACCATTCCCTTCCCTGTGATTGGTGGTTGTCCCTCCTTCCTGTGATTGATGGTTTGTCTCCTCCTTCCCTCTGATAAATGATCAATCAGAGGGAGGGAGGAGACAAACGACCAATCAGAGGGAAGGAGGAGACAAACGACCAATCAGAGGGAGGGAGGAGACAAACGACCAATCAGAGCAAAGGAGGAGAGACAAACGACTAATCAGAGCAAAGGAGGAGAGACAAACGACTAATCATAGAGAAGGAGGAGAGACAAACGACCAATCAGAGCAAAGGAGGAGAGACAAACGACCAATCAGAGCAAAGGAGGAGAGACAAACGACCAATCAGAGCAAAGGAGGAGAGACAAACGACCAATCATAGAGAAGGAGGAGAGACAAATGACCAGTCAGAGTGAAGGAGGAGAGACAAACAGCCAATCATAGAGCAGGAGGAGGGATAAACAACCAGTCAGAAAGAAGAAGGAGAAAGAGCCAGTCATAGAGCAGGAGGAGGGACAAATGACCATTCCCTTCCCTGTGATTGGTCATTTGTCTCCTCCTTCCCTGTGATTGGTCGTTTGTCTCCTCCTTCCCTCTGATAAATGATCAATCAGAGGGAGGGGAGACAAACGACCAATCAGAGGGAGGGGAGACAAACGACCAATCAGAGCGAAGGAGGAGACAAACGACTAATGATAGAGAAGGAGGAGAGACAAACGACCAATCAGAGCAAAGGAGGAGAGACAAACGACCAATCAGAGCAAAGGAGGAGAGACAAACGACCAATCAGAGCAGAGGACGAGAGACAAACGACCAAACATAGAGAAGGAGGAGAGACAAATGACCAGTCAGAGTGAAGGAGGAGAGACAAACAGCCAATCATAGAGCAGGAGGAGGGATAAACGACCAGTCAGAAAGAAGAAGGAGAAAGAGCCAATCATAGAGCAGGAGGAGGGACAAACAACCAATCATAGAGTAGGAGGAGGGACAAACAACCAATCAGAGCAAAGGAGAGACAAACGGCCAATCAGACAGAGGGATAGGAGAAGTGACTCATATCTGAATAAGTTTGAGTCTCACGGATCCCGGGATCAGGCACTGGCCGCTGTGGGTGACACATGTGGGCGGAGTCTCTCCCTCTGAACCAATGAGAGACACCCACAGTCGACTGAAGGAGCCGCAGGTAGGTCCAGGTGAGGTCCAGACCGAGACCAGGTACAGCATGGTCTAAACCTGGACTAAAGCAGAACTGAACTGCGTCTGTACCAGGATGAGGACTGGAGTTAGACCTGAGCAGGACCAAAAGACACATGTGAGTCCAGGCGATCAAAGTTCTGACCAGAACTGAAGCAACAGCTTGGATGAGCTGCAAACATATTTGACCAAAATAAACTTTTGTCCAGTCGACAAATTGAATTTGTCCTTTTGTCATGACACTGACAGTAGCAGTAGTAGTAGTTGTAGTAGTAGTAGCAATAGTAGTAGTAGTAATAGTAGTAGTAGTAGTAGCAGTAGTAGTAGTTGTAGTAGCAGTAGTAGTAGTAGTAGTAGCAGTAGTAGCTGTAGTCGTAGTAGCAGCAGTAGTAGTTGCAGTTGCAGCAGTAGTAGTAGTTGTAGTAGTAGTAGCAATAGTAGTAGTAGTAATAGTAGTAGTAGTAGTAGCAGTAGTAGTAGTTGTAGTAGCAGTAGTAGTAGTAGTAGTAGTAGCAGTAGTAACAGTAGTAGTAGTAGTAGTAGTTGTAGTAGTAGCAGTAGTAGTAGTAGTAGTAGTAGTTGTTGTAGTAGTAGTAGAAGTAGTAGTAGTAGTAGCAGTAGTAGCAGTTGTTGCAGTATAGTAGTAGTTGCAGTAGCAGCAGCAGCAGTAGTAGCAGTAGCAGTTGTAGTAGTAGCAGCAGCAGTAGTAGTAGCAGTAGTAGTAGCAGCAGTAGGATAGTTGTGTAGTAGCAGTCGTAGTTGTAGTAGTTGTAGCAGTAGTTGTAGTAGTCGTAGCAGTAGTAGTAGTTGTAGTAGTAGTAGTTGTAGTAGTAGTAGTTGTTGTAGTAGTAGTAGTAGTTGTAGTAGGAGTAGTTGTAGTAGTAGCAGTAGTTGTAGTAGTTGTAGTAGTCGTAGCAGTAGTAGTAGTAGTTGTAGTATTAGTAGTTGTAGTAGTAGTAGTAGTTGTAGTAGTAGTTGTAGCAGTAGTAGTTGTAGTAGTAGTAGTAGCAGTAGTAGTAGTAGTAGTTGTAGTAGTTGTAGTAGTAGTAGTAGTTGTAGTAGTAGTAGTTGTAGTAGTAGCAGTAGTAGTAGTAGTCGTAGTAGTAGTTGTAGTTGTATTAGTTGTAGTAGTAGTAGTAGCAGTAGTAGTAGTAGTAGTAGTAGTAGTAGTAGTAGTAGTAGTTGTTGTTGTAGTAGTGTCCTGTATGTTTTTTTAGCATTGACAGTTGTGTTTGTCATTTCTCAGTGAAGCAACAGAAGATTTGAATAAAATAATTTCACAGTCAAATGAGATGAACAGAAGCTCTTCACATATCGGTCACTTCCTGTTCCACCCACACACTTTCTGTTTACACGCCGAGAATATTCATGTTTTCACCTCCCCCTGTCCCTGCCCACAGCTCTGTACGTACACTGGTTATTTAATTATTATTTAATGTATTAGTCAATGGGTTAAAAACATCTCTGTCAGTTTTATTAGTTTGAAATGTGCTTTTCTGTTGTTTACAATGTGTGTGCAGTGTGTGTATGTTCACTGTTTTTCTCTTGGCACAAACTTGAAATAACGCCAATCAATCCACGTCACATGGCATTTTTTAAGGACTAAAAACACATACTGCTTGTTTTAAAAGTAAAAACAAGGAAAGACTCAAGCCTGATCACTGAACTGATTACTCCAAACATCTGCAATTAATATTCCCAAACTAATTTATCTAGATTACATTATTTGCAAACATTACAAAATATATAAAATAAGTAGCAAGAGTCACAGGTCATAGAGAGAAACTGGAATCTGAACTTCAAACTAATAAAAAAAAAATAAAAAAAAGTTTGTAGAAGCTTTAACACAGAATAAGACCCCATGGAGACACCGGGAGGGCATCTGACCTAAAGAACTGCAGACTTGTACTTACTGTGTCTCTTGTAGACTCTCGCCTTCCGAGTGACAGGTGCGATGTGATACATGTGTGACAGGTGAACTCACCTCTCCTCCCAGGCTCTGCCCACTGGCTCCGCCCCCTCCCACTGGCTCGGCCCCTTCACCTGGAGCCAAACAAAACAGTGTGAATTTACCTTTCAAATGTGGAGACAGTTTAACACAGAAGAACCAGGACTAAACCAGAACTGAACCAGGACTGAACCAGAGTGAACCTAGACCTGGTTTAATCCTGGTTTAGTCCTGGTTTAGTCCTGGTTTAGTCCTGGTCTGTGTATCATTCGTTCATTCATTTTTCAATATAAAACCAAAAATAAGAAAATGAAAAAACAGCTCTTTCCTTCATTATTTGGCTCCAAAACCAAAATGAAAAATATGACCCACTTGAACCCGCACATCACTGCCCAGTGTCAGAACAGTTTGGTTGGTGCGGTATCATCGCATACGATAAAACCGCACCGCAGGAGAAATTCCCTAACCTAAGAACCTCTGCTTTAGACCATGGAAGCACCAAGATGGCAGCCAGATCTAATGTTCATAGCTGTGTGACGTATTTTTGACAGTAAAGTCGCGTCTGTGAATTCGTATTGAAAAAAGTGTAATCGTAACTTTTCATTTTGTAATTTGAATTGTTGATGTAACTTTTTAATTTGTGTTCTGATGGATAAAATAGACACAATACACACATTTTATGCACGACTGGACTCATTCAAGAGTTTACGAATAATCATTTTATGCTCAACTCCAGCCAAATAAGCACAGATTTCTATCCTACGCACATGAATACTTCTGACAGCTATAATAATTATACAGCTAAACAGGAGCCGCATACCTTTTTTTTTTTTTCTTCTTCTTTTTTCAAATGCTCATAATGTTGTGCTGTGGCTGCAGGGATCCGTGTTTACATGATACGCAAATATGTCTATACGCTGTAAAACCAGGACGGGGGCGGTGGATTTGCATAAACTCAAAAAAATGAGTCTCTGTTGGGTAATAAAGTGCAGGGTGAATTTTTATTTAGTGTTCATCCATCCATCCATCTTCTTCCACTTATCCGGGGCCGACCAATAATTCAGGAGAAATTCACCTAAATACACATGCGCGCTACAGCTAAGAACAGAAACACGTGCGCTAAATGAGGTCTTCACTCCTAAATGTCAGAAAATAGTCATTTAGTTTCTATAACTTGGATTATAAAGATGAAAAGCACCAGAGACAAAGAGGAGAAAAGGTGAAGAACTGTGGCTGGAGGGAGCGGTCAGACCATATTTACAGAGAGACACTGGACTTTTAGCCAGATCGTGCAGATTTAAGTTAAAACTCGTGAACATGTTGGGAGACAAAGGAACAGGATGTGGCTCAGCTCCACGGCTCTTTCTGCCAGATGATTGTGTTAACATCGAGATCTATCAATCGATTATTGGCACAGCCCTGGTCCTGTCAGGACTTGAATAACCTTGATCCAAACAAATCATGACCTCACACTGAGCAGCAGCAGCTCTTTGGAGTCTACAGGTTGGTTCCGTTTTTTTCTGCACATCACATATATTACATCATGTGTGAATATTTCTGGCAGCGCAACGTCATCTCAAGCAGGTAGTAAACTCCCATAAGCACAGTTAAACAGTGCAAAACAAAATAAAGTCAATAAAAAGTAGTGTGAAAAGTATTTTATTCATTGTCTGCACTTGTAAATAGTTGATATAGTTAATGTAAAATGTCTGAAAAATGAAAAATGAAGCTCAGTTTGTTAGTTTAGAAGAGGGGGGTGGGATTAAATCAATTCTTGTCTTCCCACTCCTTTTTGGACCAAATATTTTGTTTCTATCCTGATTGCTCTAATGTTATATGTTCCATTGTAAAAGAATGTACATTCCTTAATTGCCCAAAATAAATAAATACACACACAATTTACACCAGAGACATGAGAGCTGCTCCTGTGACGCCAGCATCTGTATTTTCTCTCACTTAAACACCAAACTCATAGAATATAAGAGTTTCCCACCTGCGTGAAGTCGCCCCATCAAACTCAAACCTACACAAAACTGTCGATCGTTTGTGCTTCGTTTGGGCTGCAAAAAGTTTTGTTTGTGCGATTCTGGTTCTTAAGATATTCTCAGTTTTATTTTGGGCCGATGAGGTCGTCCAGTCCCTCAAAATGTTAAGTATAGGATAATTATGGGACGTCATTTCTGCTCATCTGACGGCACCAAACTCCGCAAAACTAGTGTCAATAAAAGCTCTGAGGCTGTAGAAAAATCTGTATTATTCTATAAAATGTGAACCAAAAGCAAATTACTAAAAGCTGATACTAGTTTATATGAGTTGACATAAGGTGCTCTCCCGGCTCCTTCTGACTCTTGCTTCCATTGGGATCTTGTCATTTTGATCTTAAAATGTTCATATTAACCTGCTTTACATGATCCTGATTTTTTATATGTATTTTCTTTGCTATTTTGTCTGTCAAAACAATCTTGTTCATAACATAGAGCCTGGCTCCAGATTCGCTCCTGTAACCGTGAACATCACAAGGTTGAACAGAGTGTTTTGTGTTGTGTTTTGTGTTTGAGAGAAGAACTCTTAATAAATATGCAAGGACTGTGTGTTAAACGTGTGAATGAAACGAAACACAACTCCAGGTATGTTTAAAGACCCTCAACTATGGACGGTTCCTGACCAATGGACAAATGCCAGAAAATATTAGTAACGGTTGTCAAAAGTATCGAAAATCCGATCTTAATCAATACCGAACCTAGTATTAAAACTAGATACTCATTTGAGCAGGTATTGATACTAAAAAGACATAATCATAGGACTGAAATGAATCTTTCCTAGTCTATATGGTTCTGATACCGCTCACAGATCACACAGATATAAGGCCACATGGGAATAGAAAAGAAAGCTAAAAATGTGTTTGGAATTAATGTACCGGTAATGTCACAATATGAACATTTCAGAGTCTTTTGACCCCTGATGGACCTGCTGGCTGCTTGTGGTTTATTGGATCTGAGAGACGAAAGTTTTTTTGAGACCAGAAAAGTCTATAAACTTTGAAAACGGTTTATAATTTCAAAGTTAATCAATAGTATGTGATGGCTACACTAGAAGTAATATAATTAAAAGACTGGCTTATAATTAAGTAAGGGGTGATGTAAAGGCCATTTTAAGCCTTTGGTTTTAAGTTATGTTCTTGATTTATTAAAATGTCCTAATTTCCGGACTATTGAGCACATCTGAATATAAGCCATATCAACTAAATTTTAAATGAAAAAAAAAAAAATACATATATATTGGCCATACTTTTCTACAAGCCACAGGTATCCATGTTGTAATTTGAGATATTTACACAGAAAGATGGTACACAGAAAGATTTTTAAGATTTTTATTTAATGCCGCTCTACTGCACGTCTCGTGCAGAAAGAGCCGCTGTCCTGTCTGTTATCTTGTCTTCTGGGGAAAGAGCCGCTGTCCAGTCTGATATCTTGTCTTCTGCAGAAAGAGTCGCTGTCCTGTCTGTTATCTTGTCTTCTGGGGAAAGAGTCACTGTCCTGTCTGGTTTCATGTCTTCTGCAGAAAGAGCCGCTGTCCTGTCTGTTATCTTGTCTTCTGGGGAAAGAGCCGCTGTCCTGTCTGGTTTCATGTCTTCTGCAGAAAGAGTCGCTGTCCTGTCTGTTATCTTGTCTTCTGCAGAAAGAGTCACTGTCCTGTCTGGTTTCATGTCTTTTGCAGAAAGAGCCGCTGTCCTGTCTGTTATCTTGTCTTCTGGGGAAAGAGCCGCTGTCCTGTCTGTTATCTTGTCTTCTGGGGAAAGAGCCGCTGTCCAGTCTGATATCTTGTCTTCTGCAGAAAGAGTCGCTGTCCTGTCTGTTATCTTGTCTTCTGGGGAAAGAGCCGCTGTCCTGTCTGTTATCTTGTCTTCTGGGGAAAGAGCCGCTGTCCTGTCTGTTATCTTGTCTTCTGGGGAAAGAGTCGCTGTCCTGTCTGTTATCTTGTCTTCTGGGGAAAGAGCCGCTGTCCTGTCTGTTATCTTGTCTTCTGGGGAAAGAGCCGCTGTCCTGTCTGGTTTCATGTCTTCTGCAGAAAGAGTCGCTGTCCTGTCTGTTATCTTGTCTTCTGGGGAAAGAGCCGCTGTCCTGTCTGGTTTCACGTCAACGTTTTTATGATTTCAGCAGATTTCAGGCTCTGAAGTTTGATATTTCTTCCTTACTTTTCATCACCCATGACGAGATTTCCCATTCACTCATGTTAATTTAGCATCCGAACTTATTTTATCACACGGTGATAAAATGTTTTAGCGTTGACAATATCTCTCACTAGTGTTGTGACTTCATGTTAACAGTTCAGGCTGTTCGCGCATCCACGGTTTTGATAACAAATAATCTGTCCATATATTAGACGCATTGTGTTATAAAGCGGCTATCACACCTTGACCATTTAGCCAGCGTATTTCCGACATATGAAAAATTCAGCAAATACGCTGTCGTACGTCGGATAAGTTATAGGCGAGTTTTGCATAAGTCCACATACGGCAAGGTCGACGAAAAATTTTCAGCTGTCTTAAAATTTCTCTCCGTATGTCAGCGTGTCTCATACGTCCTGCACGTGCGGCATAAGTTGAAGGTAAGTTATACGATCCTAGACACACGTTAATTGTAAGTTACTCATAAGTCCAAATACGTTGAGATAATGCGTAGTTAGACGCAGGGTTCAGTGTGAGAAAGAAGCGGTGGCTTATAGTCTGAAAATGATGGTAATTATTTTAGCTGGAAGAATATGGGGTATTTATTTTTATATGTATTTCTAAAAATCAGTCAAGAGAATAGACACATCCCCCACTGTTCTGGGAGATGTCTCCAAAGTCTTAACTGAAATCAGAGAGAGATTTGCAGAGATCAGACTTTGTACAGTCACTCGTTCTTCAGAACTTTCATGGATGTTACGGCTGATTTACACAGAGTTTGGCGTTGTTCTCCTACCTGCCGAGGGAACAACGCCATGTACAGCCTGACTTCTCCAGGACAGTCGCCCAGGTCCTCAAATCTGACCCAGGTCACTGTCCTATAGGCGCATTTCCAAAGCACAACAGACTCCTTAATTCAACATTTATTGCTATACCCCATCCTAATTCGTTTCACAGCCATTTTGAGTTACTCTATTCTGTAATGATCTGTGATTATAGCTTTGCAGCAAAGCACAGGCCAATGAAATATTCAGTGGGTCCGGAACATTTTGAAAAAAGGCTAGAGAGAGATTTTTGTCTTGGTCCGGATGTCATTGCGTTTGGGTCCGGATCTGGACCAGAGCCGGCCAATTGGGTTCCTCTGTTATATATTATATAAGGAGGAGGGTGTGAAAAGGAGAAAAAATATCAATCCTTAGGCTTAGCGGCCTGTTCTCCCCGTGGATGGGTGTGAAAGTGAAGTGTGTGTGAGTGTTGGTGGCAGCTCACTACCATCGGGTATGGACTAATAATGTTAATAATGCTCTGTAAAGCCTCTTTGAGGGTCCTTTGTCCTAAAGTTGTTGCTGTAAGGCGCCAAAATGCAATAAAATGCATTATTGGTCCCTAACATCCACAGTGAAGCAGCTGCAACCCTTCAGCCAGGAGAGAACCCTCTGGAGGCTGAATTTCTTCCCCTGTGGAGCACCTACAGAGACAAACGTTTATTAGTGAATGATTCTTTCATGTTGTTGTGAGGCTAATCTCAGTGAGTCTTACCTGGACGGGACTGATTGGCGCTACATGGATTCCCTGGAATCTCCGGCAGCACTGTGGCACTCGGAGGGGAGGAACAGGAAGAGGAATCCACTCCACCCAGGATTCACCCGAAAATAACAAACTAAAACAAAAAACGGGTGTCCGAAGGAATGACTGTATACAGCCAAGCTGAATACCCCCAAACCAATCTGGGAAAGTGATATTTAACCTAGTGTGCAGGCCAGAGAAAAGGACAGAACAAACACACAGAAAGACCGGAGCACAAACACACGCACACTCGCAGACATTCCCATTTAATCTACCTCCATCCAGGACAAGCCCCCAACTGTTACGAGCCAGGGATGGCTAGGGGTGCTGGCACAGTAACAAGTAAATGATGGTTTTACCAGGTATGTAGAAAAAACAGGAGAATGGAGGTGTCTTGGAAAAAAAGTCAAAACTGATATTTTATTTTAAATAACAAAGTAATGGAACTACTGCAGGAATCCAAGAACAAAGGAAAACGAAAGGTAGCTGCAGCACGATGACCCGTTGGCCCCAGAATGACGGTGGCTCTCGCCTTTTATGTCAGCTGATGCACTCCCCTCCAGGTGCGGCGAATCAGCTGACACGCCTTAAAAGGAAAAACAAGGAAAGAAAAAGAACAATATTACCGGATTATTGTATTACCACCCAACCCTAATGTGAATAGTTAGAAAGTAGTCAAAAAGGACCAGGTTTTTCAGGATCTTGGCCGAAGACTTACCACGTTATATGGATTGGTGCTGGGGAATAGCTCAATGTCGAAACACAGGTATGCAAACATGGTTCCCAGGTTCCACACGTCCACGGCCTCGTTCCAGGGCAAACCCAGGATGATTTCAGGGGGTCTGGAGAGGAGAGAGACATTAATGATCTGACAGATAAAGAGCACTGGATCACCACCTCCTGTGCCTCTTTTAGGCGAGATTTACAAAGAAAACACACAGTGGCATTCAGGGTTGGCTCAGGTATCTCTGAGTCTCACGTTTAAAAATCCTGTAGTGTGTGGCGGCAACATCACTACTTCCTGTCCGATTCTAAAATTAATACATAATTTAAGATCAGGCAGTAAATAGTGAAGTTGAAGGTGGATGTCACTTAAAACATGTTGAACCTTAGTTTATAATGCTAATTTTGAGGCATAATTAATATTACAATAGTAATATTTATGTTAACTTGTAATTGTTAGAAAAACAGGATACAAAACCGTACACGTGAGGTTTTTCTGGCAAAGGTAGCATGTTGAGCTAAATCTGTTATGTGTAAGCGGTTAATAGCCCAAGGAAGCAAAATACCCCCTCTTTAAATATCCCTGGCTGTATGCCCCACCTCTGTGTTCTCTGTTATGTCATTTCTCTACATTTTGAGACCTACCTGTAGCACAAGTGTTGTATTCTCATGCCCTGTATGCAGTCATTTCTGGTTGCAGGGATGGCCAAACCAAAGTCGATGAGTTTCACCTGCAGGGGCCTCTGTCTGTGATCCACAATCATCACATTATCCACTTTAATGTCCGTGTGGATTATGGACCAGTGTTTCAGCGCCTCCAAAGCTATGGACACCTGCGCGGGACAGTTAGCAGAGTTAGCACTATAAAATGGCCATAAAAGTTCATTTTTTGATAGTATTGAGCTTGTCACAACAACAAATTTTGAATTGTGATATATTTATATGTGATATGCCGTAGTTTTCGGACCATAAGGCACACTTAAACTCCTTTATTTTTCTCAAAAATCGTCATTGCGCCTTATAAGCCAGCGCACTTTATGTGTGTATTAATTCTGGCTGTGCTCACTGACCTCTGCACCGCAAAGTAATTCACCACAACAACTCTAAATAACTATAAATGTTCTTGTAATGAAAAGAAAAAGTACACATGATAAATTGACTGATAAGTTGGTGTAGTGATGTAGCTCCAGTACCTGTTTGATGATGGTGCTGACAATGGAAAGGGGCAGTGGGCCATAATCTTTGTTGTACTCGAACAGACTCATGTCCAGGAGTTCGAATATCATGGCTTTCCCCAAACGAGTGTCAAACGCCCCCAAGAATTTGACGATGTTTCTCTGGTCGTATCCTGCCTCAGCGAACCGAGTCAGGAGCAAAATCTGAACATACAGGGGAGAGAGTTCAGTGTAATCAGATTAGACATAAAGGTAAAAACATTAAGGAGGCACTGTGTAACTTTTCTGGTGGGGAGTTTCAGCCGTTAGACGTTATCGTTGTGCAGTGAATGGTTCACAGTAAAGCGTCCATTTTGTCTTTCCTGCTTTGTTCAGGTTAATGATTTTATTGCTTGAAAATCTGTTGAAAAGGACGCATTTTTACTGTGTTAATTTTGACATTTAAATTTAGTCTTCTCACTACAATGACTTTTAGTCAAGACAAATAGTTCTTTTTTGTTTTAGTCGATAAAAATGTAGTCGATTACATCCATAATAGGCCACATTTTACTTTCTTACTGTTATAAACTGAAGGCCATTGCTTCATAGGACATTCTTATTCGGCAAAACTTTTAGGTTGTATTCACAGCATGAAAATCCAATAGTTCACTTGCTTTGGGCCGGACCAAATTTGTTATTTATTTTTTTTATTTTGGGACAGTTCACATTGTACATTTTTCTAAGTGACCAAACTCTGTAAATAAAACAACATGTCCTGAGATCGTCGAGCCACTGGACAGAAATGAGTGGGAAAGCCTCTCCAGACATTTTATTTATAAAACTTGTGAACGTACAAAAGCGTTATATACATGACAAGTTTGTTTTTATTTATTTTACTTTTATTAAACCAGGTGTGATATTTTTATTCTAAATCTAGATAAACACAAATAATATTGAGATGCATTTATACCACTTTCAAAAGGTTTAGTTTGTTTGACAAGGGCCAGCGCAGAGGCCAGCGCCGTGGACGCCGAAGCCGGGAGTCGGCCTCCCCGTCATCACCTCCTTGGCGCCGAGGAGTCCGCCGAGGATGCCGCGGAGGCCAGTCCCGAGGAGGCCGCGATATTATTGTTTTTTTTTGTCAAATTTTGACACTATGTAATAAACAGGTTGTTTAATAAAAGCTTTTTTCTGTTAAATGAAATGTGCTTTTCTGTTGTTTACAATGTGTGTGCAGTGTGTGTATGTTCACTGTTTTTCTCTTGGCACAAACTCGAAATAACCCAATCAATCCATGTCACATGGCATTTTTAAGGACTAAAAACGACTAAAAAGTAAAAACAAGGAAAGACTCAAGCCTGATCACTGAACTGATTACTCCAAACATCTGCAATTAATATTCCCAAACTAATTTATCTAGATTACATTATTTGGAAACATTACAAAATATATAAAATAAGTAGCAAGAGTCACAGGTCACAGAGAGAAACTGGAATCTGAACTTCAAACTAATTAAAAAAAAAAAAGTTTGTAGAAGCTTTAACACAGAATAAGACCCCATGGAGACACCGGGAGGGCATCTGACCTAAAGAACTGCAGACTTGTACTTACTGTGTCTCTTGTAGACTCTCGCCTTCTGAGTGACAGGTGCGATGTGATACTAGTGATGGGAAAAATGAACCCGAGCGCCGAAGCTTGTGCCGAGCAACATGGGCGTGGAAAAGTGAAGCTTCCCGCTTCAAAAACACCAAAACCACGTGACCGAAGCTCCACTCACTGAGGATGACGTCATGCTTCATTTGCCGGTTCACTTCCTTTATAAGCGCTTTGAATCCGGCGGCCCCTGGTGGCTGTTGTCGGCGTTTGTAGTGAGTGAGCTTGTTGGAGAGATAGTCTGTATTTGAGAAATTACTGAATCCTTTTGTGAACTTGTACAAAGAATATTCCTCTAGTCTTGGTGTAAGTAACAGGCACTTTATTCTTTCACTCTGGTAAAATGGGTGTCTGAGTTTTAAATGATATTTATTTTGTTATGGGCACGTTCTGCTATCACATAATGCACAAATAAATCCTCTCCCTTTACAGATGGAGCCTGCTAGAAAAAGGAAGACTTCCCCTGTATGGAGATATTTTGAAATGATCTCGCACAATAAGGTGTCAATAAATTGGGCTAAGCCTAATGACCCTTACTGTATTTGAAGGCTCTCTAATGTGAAGAAATGATTGTTGTAGTAGAAGCTTAAATTACATAGTAAGCTAATTGATGTAGGCCTCAGTTCCACAAGCATTTACTTGATTTGTAGTCAGCAAACATTTGCTGACTAGAGAATGAATGAGCTGCGAACCAAATGCAGAAAAGTTGCCACATAGGCCTACAGGAGCCACTTTCCTGTACTCTCTGCAAAAGAGGGGTGCGACCTTTTTTCTGACGCACATTTTGGGGCTTTTTTTTCTTCTTCTTGTCTTTGGCCTCAATAAAATCAAAGTGTTGAGGGCTTGTTAGGTGGAATGTGGGTGGCCTCGCCACCTTCCTCTTTTTTCCCCGTTCCCTTGTGGGGAGATTGATTATATCTGCAAACTTCACAGCAGATGCAGATGGCCCGGATATGAGACTGGGTGGCCAGCCGGAAGCAGAGGTGGATGGCCCAGGCATGAGATCATCAGCTGGCGGGGATATGATGGTGGATGTGGATGGCCCAGGCTTTCTGGCAGTGGATAGCGTGGATAGCCTGGGTATGAAGGTGGAGGTTAATGGCCCAGGTATGCAGGCAGTCGATGGAGTGGATGGCCTGTGGAAGATGGTGGAGGTGGCTGTGCCTGGTATGAAGGCAGGGGGTGGCTTTGGCATGAAGGTGGATGTGGATGGCCCAGGCATGAGAGCTGTGGATGGCCTTGGGATGATGGTGGAGGTGGCTGTGCCTGGTATGAAGGCAGGGGGTGGCTTTGGCATGAAGGTGGATGTGGATGGCCCAGGCATGAGAGCTGTGGGATGGCCTTGGGATGATGGTGGAGGTGGCTGTGCCTGGTATGAAGGCAGGGGGTGGCTTTGGCATGAAGGTGGATGTGATGGCCCAGGCATGAGAGCTGTGGATGGCCTTGGGATGATGGTGGGAGGTGGGTGGCTGACAGGAGGCAGAAGTGGGTGACCCAGGTATGAAGGCAGCATCTGATATGGGTGGCTCATCTTCAAAGCTTTGGCTTGTGATCACTTCTTCCTCCATAGCAACGGCTATTTCAGCTTCTGGGAGCAGCTCACTGTATTCCCTCTCAGTTGTTAAGCTGGGAAGGAAGAGATTGGAGGAATTACCTCCATCTGCACTGGGAACATCCCAGATGCTCGGAAACCCGACTGAGCATTTTCCATAGTGGCTGCTTTTTCTCCATGCAGGGGTAAAGAGAGAGAAAAAAGCTGCTTTGGTAGCCTCTTCCCCCTGTTTGCCTTGTCCAGCACGACCCACCTCCTGCCAATGATGCTTTAAGCTCCTAAAGAGGGACTTGTCAGCAGGTTGGAGGGCATGGGTGGTGTGGGGCGGATAGCTGATCACATGGACGTTGTGTTGCTTCATCAGGTGTAGGAATTGGATGTTGAAAACATGGCTGTAATGTCCATCCAGTAGTAGCACATGGGGCCTTGGATCACCCTTTGGCAGCTGCTGCACAAACCGCTGACCCCAGTTTAGAAAAAGATCGGAGGTAATCCAGCCATTATCAGAACCCCTGACGATCACATTATCAGGCCTTGCATCCAGCCACTCGGGTTTCACCCTTTTGCCCTTGAATATTACCATGGTAGGGATGAAGGTTCCCACAGCATTAAACCCTGCTAAGACAGTGACAGTCTCTCCCATCTCTCCTGAGGTCACTTGGAAGCATGACTTCCTTTCACTCCAACGACTCTTTTCGAGATGAAATGATCCTGCAGCCCAGACTCATCGCAGTTCCATATATGTGACGGCACATCCTGGATCTGCAGCTGGTTCAAAAACGGAGCGGTATGTTTCGAACCATGATTCAACAACCACAGGGTTCATCCCAGAGGCCCTGGCAGCAGACAGGGCCTCTGGTTTTCGGGAGGTTGATCAAGGGATTTCTTTTCAGAAATCCCTCAAACCAATAATGTGCCCCGCCTTCTGCTTCTCCTCCGAAAAGCCTACGATGCCATTCAATTTTGCATATTGAAAAGCAATTCGGCGTATGTCTCCGGCCTCTAGCGGGAACCCCCTTTCAGCCAGCAGCTGTACTAGACTCGCCAACTCACTCTCTGCCTCTTTTGAGAGCAAGGGGGCTTTACCTGACAAATGGCTGGCACCTTTCACCATCCCTTTCACTGCCGTTGTAAGGTTCCATTTTGGGACATTCCATGCCCTTGCTAGGAACCTCAGCATTGGTTCTTTTCCTCAGCCACCTGCCTGTTGTACTCATCAATTGCCCCTGCCATCCTGTCTTCTTTCCATTGATTTAACTTCCTTCCCTTCCTAGAATGCTTTTTCCCTCTCTTCTTTCTCTTCTCCTCTCCTCTCTCTGACAGCCTGTCTCTTCTCTTAACCATTTTGATTGATGTCCCTTACTGTAAATTCTGTAAATTTCACATTTAGGCCCATTATTCTTTACTCACCACAATAAAGACTCACAAAAAATGTTGTTATATTTATTAATAAATGTCATAGTTTTCATATTTTGGGGGAAATTTGCTCTTTTGTACATACTAACATGAAGAGTAGCACTGTCCCACTCAACCTGAAACACCCTGTCCCACTCTATCTAACCCTGTCAGGTTGAGTGACAGTGCTAAAATTGTAATTTTCATAAATATTACATTCAGTTTCACTCAAATTCATAGTAATTTGTAAGCACACTGACACTATGGTGCATCAAAAGCCAAAACATGTATTGTTACATCATAAAGGACAGAGCTATCAACCTTAGTAGTTTGAAACACATATAGAAATGTACAGTGTCTTACCATGAGGTTTCAGGGGTCTCACATTTCAAATAATAACAAAAGGACCGCCCCTTTAATGTCAGACCAATCAAAATGCTTGTTTCATGTCCACTGGACATTAAGCTATAACCCAGTAACAACAGCTGTGATTGGCCAAAAAAAATTAACCCTTTAAATGACTGATAATCTTAAGTGTCCCACTCAACCTGATGTCCCACTCAACCTGAATTTACCCTACTTCAGAACAAGTACCACAGCAAAAGAGCGACTGTTCCAACTCCAGCTCCAGATGGGAGGACAACCCCTTAAGATGATTATTGAGGTGGACACGCATTGGAACAGCACTTTCTTGATGTTCAAACGCGCATATGAATTTAAAGAATCTGTCAGCGCAGCCCTCACCACACTGAACACTGATGTAGCCCCATTAACAGCTTCAGATTATGATATTATGAAGGAAGCACTCGTTATTTTGGGGCCATTTTACGAGGCTACTGTGGAGCTGTCGAGTGAGAAAAAAGTGTCTTCCTCCAAAGTAATTCCACTGATGGCCATGGTGCATCATGCGGTTGTTAACAGATCTTCTGAACTCACCAATATAATTGCAAAAAATCTTGCTGAAAGCCTGACAAAAAGACTAAAAGAGCATATTTTTCATATGGAAACAGTTAGTATGTTAACATTGCCAACTCTCTTGGATCCTAGGTTCAAGCATTTAGCTTTTCTAAGCCATGTGAAAGCACAAGAAGCAATTAAAGCCGCTGGCGGCAATGATGGCCCTCGCCCCGGTGCACACGCCCATGCCAGGCAACCGCTGAGGTCTTGTGACCGCCCTGGCACGACTCTCTCCTCCCGACAGCTCGTCCCCCAGAAAAATTACATAGGGCACCTTTAATATTTGAAAATGGGAACGATCTAGAGCCAAATTATAGAAACTAGGCCACAGGTCACATGACTTTTATAATCAAGAGCACTGTCAGACTAAGACTGTGCATAAAAACAGACCCTCCAACAGAAAAGTTACATAGTGCACCTTTAAACATATTTTTGGGGGGGAGTATTTGCGCCCTTTGTGGCCAACCATGGAAAATACCCCATATCCATAATGTATTTTTTCGGTCGTAGACACGCATAGAATTTAATACCCATATTTGGTACAAATCCCATAATGCTGATGTTTCATGTCTGGATAGGGGGCGCTATAGAGTTCACTTTTCATATACTTTATAGTTTATTATATTCAGTCCATGTTCAAGCTTTAGTGATTCAAATTTCAGCACAATCAGACAAAGTCTGTGCGTGTAGTAATTTTTGAACTATTTATTGGGGGAGTCTTTGCGCCCCTCCTGGCCAACCGTGGGAAACACCCCATATCCATAATATATTTTTTGTTTGCTTTGATACAGAGAATTTAATCCCCAAATTTGGTACAAATCCGATAATGTTGACGTTTCTTGTATAGGCTAGGTGGCGCTATAGAGTAACTTTTCATATGCTTTATAGTTTATCATAATCAAGCCCTAATCAGGTATTAGTGATTCAAATTTCAGCACGATCAGACAAAGCCTGTGTGTGTAGGCATTTTTAAACAATTTTTTTAGGGAGTCTTTGCACCCCTGCTGGCGAACGATGAAAATTTCACCATGTCCATAATATAAGATTTTGCTTGAAATCATGCGTAGAATTTATTCCCCAAATTTGGTCCAAATCCGATAATGTTGACGTTTCACGTATACACTAGGTGGCGCTACAGAGTTCACTTTTATTATATTTCATATTTCATCACATTCAGGCCGGGATCACACAATAGTTATGTGAGTTTGAGCTCTGTAGGCAAAAGCCTGTGGCCGTGAGAGGTCATCAAAGAAACAGGAAACGAAGGTGTTATTAGTCGGGCGTATACGGACAAACCGTGAAAAAGTGCGCGGGGAAAAATGATGGCGTTTGTGGATCCACATCTGTAGATGTGACGTGTCAAATCTGAGCTCGTTTGGACCAAAACCAAGACACTTGAAGACTTTGGCGTACACGCAGTCAAAAGGGTGGTGAATTTTTTATCCAATATGGCCGACTTCCTGTTGGTCACAGGGCGGTGTGACAATGACATTTTCTGCTTGTCTCCTTGTTTTCTATCACTGTCCCGAATTTTGTCGGCCTACGCCAAAATATGCTTTTCAGCTCCCCATAGACTTTCAATTTTTGACTTTTCCAGGGGGCGCTGTCGAGTAGGGGCACTTTGGGCATTGTCGCGATGCCCGTTTTATCAAATTTTTCGCCGGGCCGGTCGATCTGATACCCCCATGTGAGACTTTTCGTCGATGTTCAGGGGGTCAAAAATGCGATCATTTTGGCGGAAGAAAATAATAATAATAATAATAATAATAATAATAATAATAATAATAATAATAATAATAATAATAATAATAATAAAAAGAAACCGAGCAAGAACAATACCCCTCGCCACTTCGTTAGGCGAGGGCCAATTAATCGCTTAAAAAACGAATGCGTGCAGCTTATGAGAAGCGCCACATCTGCCCTCCCGGACCCAGCTGAAGCTGCTCCTGTGGATCTTTCTAGCAATTCGGGTAAGAAAATTACTTTATATTTTCACATCAAGAGTCCTAACTCTATATAGGCTATTGTTTTATATATATTTTGTCAATAGGTTCCCTTTGGAAGCCTTTTGACCAAACAGTTGAGAGCAGCCGAAGCACCTCCAGCATTTTTGCAGACGCAACTATTGAAGTTGATCGCTTCCTCGCTGAAACAAACGTTACAAGAACAGAAGATCCAATAGTGTACTGGAGCAGAGCAAAGCGCCTATATCCAAATCTTTATAAACTGACAAGAATTTATTTGTGTTCTCCAGCATCTTCAGTGCCATGTGAAAGAATATTTTCTAAAGCCGGAGAAATACTTTCTAAAAAGAGAAATCGACTAAATCCAAAAACTTTGGAAATGATAGTTTTTTTGAATAAAAATGAATGAAAACAAGATTCCGATTTCAGGCATGTTTATTGTAACACCGTTAATAACAATGAGAATATGTATTTTCAATCAGTTTCAATCAAACCGCCTAACATTTGCTATACATTAAATGAACACCAGATGGCAGCATTTTGAAGCTTCACTAATGAACCTCTTGGTGAAGCAATAGTCCGGTGCGCTCCAATGGTTCATGGCGCTTCATTTTTCCCATCACTACTTATAGGTCCTATAGATAGGTATTTTAATAGATCCATGATATAGATTCATAAATCCTGCCTGATGTGTGCACCTCATCTGAACCGGAAGTGTGCCGGCAACGTCATCACGTCACGTACGCACAGCTCGAAAAGAGTGGGGCTGGTACATGCATAGGAGCTGCACATGTCAACATTGTTAGGTGAGCTTTAGATATTCAGTTGTTTTTGCACTTACTCGCTGTTTAAATACGTCTTATGTCTCCAGCTAAAAGCCCTGTTGTACTACTTCGGAAAAAGAGTCGACATAAACTTCGAAATAAAAGAGTTAGCTACACTGAGGCCAAATCGTGTTAGCTTACTAGCTGATGCAGTTGACTAATGATAACTATTCCTACTTAATAGGCGGTACTCAGTACTCAGTAACAGGCAGTGAAATATTACAAAATTGGCATTAGGTCGTAAATGTGCAGCTCTGCTATGTTGCTTTAAAGTAGGTGGGCAGTGTGCATGTGGTCAAAGTACCAGTGTTGTGTATGTTCTAACCATTACTGTAAAGTCCAATAGCTCTCTAAAGAGTGTCCTTGTTTTAGATTCTAAATTCTGTTATGTGTAGGTCATCATGATACTTTTCATTAAGGTTTTGTTGTTTCTACCCTGTTCATATTGCATTATATAATAAAAGTATTTAAGAGCTTGTAAAGTTTCGCAGCATCTAGTTGTGGACAGTGGCAATATGACTTGACATGTAACTATAGACTTCAACCCTTTACAATTCAAGTTTTTTCTGCAAAGTGTTTACTTCTCTTGTTTTTTCTTTTTCTCACAGATTCCCTTCAGTAAGCAGCAAACATGTCAAAAATAGACAAGATGAGCATCCTCGGGGTGCGGAGCTTTGGGATAGAGGACAAAGACAAACAAGTCATCTCTTTCTTTAGTCCTCTGACTGTGCTGGTTGGACCCAATGGAGCGGGGAAAACGGTACGGGCATCTTTGGATCATTTCCGAGGTTAAATCTAAGGCGTGACAATCATGGAAAGATGTCATTTTTGTTTTGATTTTTAATAATAATAATAATAATAATAAATTTTATTTATAAAAGCGCTTTTCATGACACTCAAAGACGCTGTACAGTAACAAGATAAAAAGCAACAAACTTTTAGTTTTAGATTTTTAGTTTGAAATAGTGGGTATTATTGACTGCAAGTGCAAATATTACAGTCTTTCTGGTTGTGTTTTCTTCTAGACAATTATTGAATGTCTGAAATATGCAACATCCGGTGAACTGCCTCCAGGGTCAAAAGGAGGTGCTTTCGTCCATGATCCAAAGGTACTGAACTTCTCATCATGTTTTTATTGTTTAAAATGAATATTTATAGTCTGTAAAGCAAAACAACAATACTGAATAACTGGTGCTTTTAAGTGAACAATGCAGAAAACACAAACCAGCTCAGAACTAGAGCTATTCAAAAGTATTTAAAATCGGATACAAAAGCTAGTTTAAAGACTATATACTCATCTGAGCAAAAGTCACATTCTCAGGTAAGGTTCATTTCTGTCCTGTGAATGTGACTTGTGTAAAACTGAACAAGTGTAAAACTGCACAGACTAGTTTACGCCCATGGACCACTACAGAATGATTAAGGGATTACATGAATATAAGATCACATGGTAATAGAAAGAAAGAAAGAAAGTACAAATGTTTAGTGTTGAAAATTGTATTCCATGGTATGGTGATAGTCTGTTGTTACTGAGTATCAAGTCTATTAATTTTAGTTACAACACTACTACCTACTGAAGTTAATTATGTAAATGAAATCTGCGATCCTGCAAATCATTTAATTTGAGATTTCATGCCAAGTTTTTGCCAGACAAAATTCCCACAAGTTTGGGCACACAAGAGCAAAACAATCTTGTGAGTTTTTTTTTTTTTTTCATTTTTTTTTTTCATGTGTTTACATTTGGATTGGACAAAATAAGAGGTTAAGTTCTTGTTAGATTTGTAGCTATACATTTGTTGCTACAATGACAGAAACCAATAAAACAAATTGTGAGGCTAAAACTGGGAACTGAATAGCACAATTTATATATTAGAAATTATGTCAAAATCTTGTCTTGCCTCATTCTCATGGACAGTCTTGCATTGTGTCTCCTCCCCTCCCTCTTACTGTTCCTTTGACTGTACCCACACCTTTTGTACAAGTTAACACTAAGGCTTATTTGTGGTCTTGAAAGTTTCACTACAATTATTTCTATAAAAAATACACTGATTTGATGGAACACTCAATCAAAATGTGCAATATGTAGCATAAACCCTCCCATTTAAGACCTTATTTTTATTAAACCAAGTTGGTGTGTTATAGGATGCCCACGAAACCGACGTGAGAGCTCAGATTCGTCTTTTATTCACTGATGTCAACGGAGAGAAGGTAACCATCCATCGCTCCATGTCCTGCACCCAGAAGGCCAAGAACTACTCATTTAAAAGCTTAGAACAGGTCATCACCCGAATTAAGTAAGAAATGAAAGTGTCATATTCATCCATTAAACTCTATAATTAGTCAAAGTGTAATATCTGTATGTTATGTCTGTAATAAATGTGTTTTTTGTAGGAATGGTGAGAAGGTGAGCTTGTCGTCCAAATGCGGTGAACTGGATAGGGAAATGATTTCGGCTCTGGGTGTGTCCAAGCCTGTGTTAAACCATGTGATCTTCTGCCATCAAGAAGACTCCAACTGGCCCTTGAGTGAGGGCAAGGCACTGAAGGACAAGTTTGATTCCATCTTTGCTGCAACCAAGTAAGGCTATAGGTTTTATATGTTATAATGTTATCAAATGTGTGTGTTATTACTGTCTCAGTGGCGTAGCAAGGTGGTAATATGGTCAGATTAAAGCTTTATTCACAAATGAAGAGTGCAGAACAGAGATTAACATAACCAAGGATGCCCCAAATCTGATACTATTACAGAATATCTACTCCAGTCCAAGAAAATTTCCAGGAGTTGTTATCAGTTTCCATGATATCAGTTCAGCTGATATCCTGGTTGGGCCTTTTATTTGATGTAACTATTTACTTGCAAATGTTGGTCTACTTTCGTTATGTTTAAACTTCTTTTCATACAAAGCTGTTCAACAGTTACTCTGTGGATAAGTCACACAATTAGAACAATTTGTACTAGTAGTGTTTACTTGTTATTTTTTTAAAATCATTTTTTATCATAGGACCTGTATAATTGCAGTTATTGATTAACTGATGAATATTGTAGTGTGGCAACTTGGGTATTTGCAGACATTCATCATTATTCCCCTTTTTTAATTGTCAGTCCATTGGAAAGGTCATACAATGTTTCTCTACTCCAAACTTGTGGACTTGAGTTGTTCCTCTGTGCCCCAGGTACATAAAGGCTCTGGAAACCATGCGTCAGCAGCGTCTCAAACAAAGCCAGACGGTGAAGGAGTGCCAGGTGGAGCTGCGCTATCTGAAGCAAAACAAAGAGAAGGCTCAGCAGATCCGCGAGACTGTGGCCACCAAAGAGGCCCAGCTCATGGCCTCCAAAGACAGTGTGCAGAACATCGAGAGCCAGATCGACCCCTTGGAGGTACAATAATACGCTCTAGGACTACTGCACTTTTACAGTAGTTCTGTCTTTTGGGGTAAAAAAGAAAAGTATTCTAACTTTTCCCCTTACAGGCTCCATAATAAACTTGATGAATTACAAGTCTGACACACAATTAAGATTGAGACTTTGTTTGAGTTTAGTTAATTAGTTAATTTTGTTTGCCGCCATCCTAAGAAATTATAATTTATCATCTTGCTGAAAATGTTCATGAATTTGGCAAATTTCCCTCTCTGGTACTCTTTGATTGTTTAAATAAAAAGAATAACAGCTCTCCCTCCTGTGGGTTCACCACCTGCAGAGGGTTCATAGGGGGGGTCAGGTGCTATGAGGATTGGGCAGCAAGCTGCCTCCGCGACCCAGCTGGATTAAGCGGGAGAAGATGGATGGATGGATGAATAACAGCTCTGTCAATGCTGTTTATGTATAATGCCAAGAAATAAAACACTTAAAATGTACACACTACCAGTAAAAAGTTTGACACTTTTTAATTTACTTTTCTTCTTTCTTCCATGATTATTTGCATTGTAGATTCTCACTAAAAGCATCAAAACTATGAATGGAACAGAAAGATAGTAAGAAATTCTGCATAAAAAATGCAAAACTGTAATTGTGATAGCACTGACCAGTCTGCATATCATTTAAGCCTGGCATCAGGACGAGCTCTAAATATCTTGGGTAACACTCAGTGCTAGGACAAGATGTCTGGCTCCTAATTAGTGAAATAACACAATAGCACATAACACTTGTAACATTTTGATAATAACTGGCTGTTTTTGTCCCAGAACCGCTTGATGGATATCGATATGAAGCTGAGCAGAGTGATGAAGCTGGACAATGACATTAAGGCCTTGGAAAGCAAAAAGAGGCAGATGGAGGATGACAACAAAGAGCTGGAGGAGACCATGGAGCAGGTGCCAAGGCAACAGCTCATCCATAATTTATACAGACAAAACACTCATAATTCACTCATTGCTTTTTCAATTGGTAGGATCATCATGTACAAAATCAAATTAGAATTCAGAATAAAAATTGTGAAATAATTGATAAATCTCCAAGTCTGTTAGATGGATGTAGGTAGAGAACAAATATTATAAATATATCAAGTACCCGTAAGGCTAAACAAAAAAAGTGCAACATTTTTTTAAAGGTAAGACATTAAATTGTTTTAAAATTTTCTAAATAGTACAAAAAGTGGTCCATTCACATGTTAAAAATACTTATTTTAAAAAAAAAGGGCTTTTCGGGCACTAGGGGTTTTGTCATAATAACACATTTTGAAGCACGATATAATGCTACAGAGAAAGATCGTGATAAACTATACTATAAACTATACTGAAACAACTTTATTCCACTTACACAAACCAGGTTAATCCCAATAAACCAGTTTTATAATAGACATTTTCATTAAAAGGCCTGAGTTGGAACTAAAAAAATAGCAGAATGAACCAATAATTAGCCATAGAAGTTATTTATGTTGCTTTATTCTACAGCTTGAATCTCGCTTTATTACTTAAAAATAGCAAAACTCCACTATTGCAAAGAAATTGTATACATGATAAAATATTGAGCCCCAAAACATACTGTTCGTGCTTTCATATATAGAACTATAAGTGGATGTAGTATTTATCTTGTCCAAGAAGGGCCCGTCACCTGCTTGTTTACATGGAGATATCATGGCCTGGTATTAAACCTACATTTGCATTCACTCAATCATAGGTTTTTAATGCTCAAACATACCTTGAAAAATGCATTCTTTTGTGTTGTTAACTTTGGTTGGTTGCACCTACTTGTCTCTATGAAAATAACACTATAACACAATAACAACTGCATGATATGGAGACAAGTAGGTGGTGAACTCTGTATCGTTTAAGTTTCATATTACACCTTTAAATGAGGAAAAAGTCCCTTTTTACCACTTCCATCTGTTTAAAATGTGTTGTGTAGAAAGACAAACGCGCAGACGCATTGACATGAAGATGTTTTAGTTTATTTGTCTAAGCAGTTGCCTAATGGGCCACCAGACTCCCCTCTGTTCCATGTGCCTGTGCCTTCCATGGCAGACTCATAGGCTCCACAGATGGTGAATGAGAGTGTTGTAACTTGGGGATGACAAGCCCGTTCATCATGCGGCTGTACTCAGATCAGTTTTATTTTTACGAGAGCCGGATGTTTGTTTTCGCTGCTTAAGACTCCCAAAACCCCCTCTGCTCCATCTGTGTTACGTGCCAAAGCGTGTTTGTAGAGGAGTTTGAAATGGGGAATATAATGTGTAACTCATCAGTACATAGTTAGTACAAAGATGACAATGATACTAAAATGAACTAAAACAAAATAACCAAAGTGTGTTGCTTTTCTAGATGTGGCAAAACAAAATCACTGCTAGGGCTTTCATAAATCAATTGCAGTGTTTTGATTTAATGACAAAACAATGGCGTAAATTATTTTGGATTTTTTTTTGTATTGGTATCAGTATATTGTCTTGCTCTAACACACAATATTTTTAAATTTGAATTACAAACGTTTCATTTTGTTTGCTTCAAGATATTTACTCTGCAAAGTAACACGCAGACTCCATGTTGGTGAGTTAAATCAGTGACTGTCCTCACCAAAATCTGATTTTTATTTTATCTCTGGATCTTTAAGGTTATTTAAAAGACATGAAAACCATAAAATCTGATGTGAATAATTAGAGGGATCATGATTAGAAAGAAATCCAGTGTTTCTGCTTTTAATAGTCTTAACTCCAGGAACCTGATCATAATCAAGTTTTGAGTTTGCATGTAACGGCAGGTAGAGGGTGCTCTTGGAAAAAAGGGGCAAACCTTTAAACACAAACAAAATTCAGGCACTCCAAAAAAAGTAAAAATTGCACAAGGAAAAGTATAGTTAAAAGAGCTTTATTTAGATGGCCAAAGCCAACATGTTTCGACCATGAACCTGGTCTTCATCCGGGCTTAGTGGGTAGTGGCTCCGGGTTTTTTAATCCTTACATATATCATATCATTAACATGTAGCATTAATATCTCACTGATAACTACACTTAAAGCTCTACACTGAACCTTTACTACCACTGTGCGCTGTTCCAGGTGTTCCAGGGCTCAGATGAGCAGCTGCAGGACCTGTACCAGAACCACCAAAAGACGGTGAAGGAGAAGGAACGCAGGCTGACCGAGTGCCAGAGAGACCTGGACAGAGCGGGCCGCGAGTGTCAGAGGCTCAACCAGGTCAAAGCTGAACTGCTAGTGGAGCAAGGTACAACCACAGCAAACATATTTGTACTTCCTATACATAATAACGTCTGTGAAATATGGAAGATCATGAGCCATAGCTATTCACATTTTATTTTACTAATTCCTCAAAACCAATACAAAAGTCCTGCACAGTGACCATTGGGATTTTTTAAAGATGCATACAGAGCTATGTGCCCGAGCTGACATTTTGGTGAATGTCGTTCCCTACTCTTCACCCCACTGCCATGACATCATGTCCTGTCTGATAAACCTGATGGGGAAAAAACATTGTCATTGTAAAAGAGTTTAAAGGGCCATCTTGTAGAATTCTCAAATTAAATCAATTAGTATAGTACCAAATTACAACAGCAATGCCACTGCTATATCGGAAGCGCTGATAATTTCACATACAGTGTAACAAACATTCACTATATTTGTTATATTCCAGGTCGTCTCCAGCTCGAGGCTGACCGTCATTCCCAGAACATAAAAAATCGTGATTCCCAGGTGAGAGAAGAGCTAACACCAAGGCTGGAAATAGACAGTTACATATTACAATTAAAAAGAGCTATATGTAAAGATGATTTTTATTCTGTGTGATGCTGGTTTGTACAGGTGCGCTCTCTGTCCTCTTTTCTGGAGTTGGAGGGATACGACCGGACCCCGTTCACTAAACTGCAGCTGGAGAGTTTCCATCGTCAGGTTTCCCAGAGACTGGAGCAGGAGAAAGAGACATTTAGTAAAAGTCTGGTATGACAAGTGACTAAATATTGTTTGTTTGTATATGTCCATTTCACATATATTTTCTTCTTTCCATTTCTATTTGTTATATTTTCTTCTCTGTGTTTAGAGCTGGACCTAAGCTTTAGGGGGCCCTAAGCAATTTATTTATTTTTTCCCCCTCACATTCCACAAACATGATGCACAGCTGCCACCCCCTGCACTAACTGTATCTATAACACTCACATCAGGCCGTGAAGTACAAAGGCCTGTACAGAGGAGAACCTAATATTATAGGCTCACCATTTCTTTACCATGGTGTGTGACTGCCATGAAAACTTTCACTTTAGTTTCACTTCACGATCGCGTTATTTGTCTTTAATAAAATGCAGCACATTTTAGATAAATTAGTAATTAATTGGCGGGTGATTAAACATGAATATAAGTATAATATGCGTACAAGTGCACAGCTCATTAATATGCAGGAAAACTTGAGCGCATTTGCAGCTTGTTCATGGGTCAGCGTTTCCCACAGAAAATTGGTTAGGTACATAGTCAAGGTAGGGAGCAATTGTCGTCAAGGCTGCCACCCTAACTATAAAGCGCTGCAGGAAACACTGTGGGTCATTCACTCGTCGAAAAGAAGCTCTTTATTTTATTATCAACAGTTATCTGCTGCTGACTAAAGGGGCTGAATTCTTGGCGTGAGGCAAAGACGACAAACACACATGCCGCAAACTTATATCACGTTGCCCTATTGTCCTCATGGTCAGGTGTGCTATGGTTAACCAATCACAAAGTAATATTCACACATGGGGTAGCAAATCAGGGCCCTGTGTTGTTGACTGACCAAAAGACAAGAATAAATAAACTATTGTGACTCGGAAGGCGGGACCCTTCGCAGCCACGGGGCCTTACAGAACAGCGTAGTCTGTATAGGAAGATCCGTCACTGTCTGTGTTGTTGTGTTGGAGGGGAAAAAAATGATTGGGATGTGTGCTAAATTTTTTTGTTCAGGCTGATTTCCAGGAGAAGGAGCACCAGAAGCAGCAGTCCATCGATGAAATGCGTGATAAAAAGACCGGTCTGGAGAGGACAGTGGAGCTGAAGAGGGACCTGCAGACCAAGAAGCAGCAGGAGCTCAAGAACGTGAAGACCGAGCTGCAGAGACTGGAGGGCTCGTCCAGTCGCCTGCAATACCTGGAGACCGAACTAGCCAAAGCTGTGAGTACTACAGAGGATTATACTAACAGCTCATATTTAACAACCATATTTAGTTTAGTTAGTATGTCATTTCAAATGCTTTTTACATTATTTCTTTACATTTACATAGGAGAATGGATCTCAAATAATAGTGTCAGAAATTATTATGGGGCTTTTAGTAAGAAGAAACTGTTTGAGTTTTAAAATTTGAAGCAACTGGATCTCAAGCTCTAGTCCCTTTTTTTTTATACATTTTTCTTTTTTTACTTATCAATTTTCAGACTGTTAAACTGTTTAATCAAATAATCAGTTTCAGGTCAGGTGATATTTGGTGGTTTAAAATACCTTTATATCTCAGGTTCATTTTAGAATAGTAATAAAAGGTACCTTTTGTCTGGAGGGGGGTGAACTACAGGGCAAATAGACTATAGATAGTAAGACAGACAGTAATTTTGGAGCAATAAATTGGAATCATGATTCAAGGTAGATTATTTGTGTAGCCTTTTGGATTGGGTTGAGTAAACTGCATTGAAAAGTGTCTTTTATTCCCGTGTTGTCTTTAGGAGCGTGAGTTACAGAGTACCCTGCAGAACTCCAATGTGGATGAGTTGAAGGCAGAGGTTTTGGATCTTCAGAGGGAAAAGGCGGAGCTGGACCGGACTCAGAGACAGCTGGATCAGGAGATGGAGATTCTGAACACTCACACCACTGCACGCACTCAGATGGACATGCTCAAGAAGGACAAGGTGATGTGTGTGTGATCTACTGTAGGGACACTAGAGGTCAGTAATGCTACACCAGGATTGAACATGCCATTTGTACTCAAAATGCAACTCCTCATTCCTGCATTATTATGAGCAGCCACATAAGTTGACATCTAGAGTGTGTTTTGCTTCATTCACACATATTTAACACAAAAGTTTAGACTGAGTTCTTCTCATACGAAAAACTCACCTTGCGATGCCAATTTGCTAATATAAGTCCACCGCTATGCTTTTAAACCCCATTTACTAGAACCATTTAGATGATATCAGCTCTTGCCAAAGTGAACTGATGGTAAGGTAGCTGTTAACTTGAAAACTACCACTATGTGACGTCACTAAGTGGAACAGGACATTTGAGCTTTGGAAATGTAGACAGCGTAATAATGTAGGATGTGTCATTGAAACAAAACACAACTCCAAGTATGTTTTTGATGAGGTAACAACATTATAGCATGGTTTAAAGCTCACAAAAATCAATTATGTGTAATATATGGTATTTGAATTTTTCCTTCCAAATTAAAACTAGACACAAGCACACATATTCATAGTGTTTTTTTGCTTAGCTGTAATTCCAGGGGCAGAACAAACTGATATGTCGGAACTACCTTTGAATGAATTACATTTTCACTCATCCAGGTTTGACAATCAAGGCTTTGAAAAAACAATGAGTGAAACAGCTCTTTCAACTGTGCATTGTTTTAATTGATTAAATAGGAATGATTTCATTGGATTATAAGATAGAAAGAGATAAAACACTTAAAATGCAAAAGGTGTGGTTGTCTCAGTTACCACAACATTCAAGTTCTTCTTTCAAATCTTTTATATCACTTTGTCTTGTTAGACCGAGAAAGCGGAGCAGGTCAGAAAAATCAAATCTCGTCACAGTGAAGATTTGGTGTCGCTGCTCGGACACTTCCCAAACAAGAGAGAGCTGGAGGACTGGATCTACAGCAAATCCAAAGAGATCAACAGCACCAGGGACAGACTGGCCAAGCTCAAGTCAGTCAGCCAATTTATTCAATACCCTTTATTTTACAATAAAATATGATTGTAGCTTCGCCCCACAATGCTAAAGCAGATATTTGTGGAAAAAACAGACTTATGGGCACTGTCTCTTTCAAATTATAAAACATTAGACTATAGGGTCTATTCATGCTTACGTCACAGAGCAGGAAGACGTTTGGAAAGATGCAATTATAACTTCCGGCAAGGAGTACTTTGTGTCTCATTGGTCTGTTCTCAGTAGTTAGCTATTACTACTGCGAAAAGACCGGAAGTACTGCCCGCCGGAAATTGTAATTGCATCTTTCCAAATGTCTTCCTGGTTTGTGATGTCATGTGAATAGAGCCTGTACAGTTTCCACTACTGCAGCCTTTACTTTGCTTCCTGACAGTTGTGAAACATGTCAGGAAGCATGAAAAAGCTGGATTTCCTCATCATAAACATGACTGGGTTTGTGGTTTTTTTCATTCACACATGTTTAACACACAGACTCTGCATATAGGCCAAGTTAATTTTGCAAACACTGTTCCACTTCATGATGTCATGTGGTACCACAGGAAGTGCTCCACTGTGTTTTTAAATGCAATACACCTTCACTAGAATCACCTGGAATTGTCAGTGTCCACTAAACTAAATGTAAAAGGGAGCTGAAAACTACCGCTTCATGACATCACAAGGTGGAACAGCGCTTTTGAGCTTTGGAGATGTAGAGAGACTAATAAAAATAAAGGGTTACTCAAACATTTGTGAATGAAACAAATCACAACTCTGGGTAGGTTTTTGAGGAGGTAACAACATTCTTACGTGGCTTATAGCTCACAACAGTGAATTTTGTGTAACATAGGACCTTCAGTGTAATTGTGAATTGTGAATTGTGGCCACAGCTAACAATGTAAAAACCTGATTAATTCTCACAATTGGAAAACTAAGAAATCGCAAGCTAGTCACTTTAAGATGATTTGATGTTTGATGTCTTGGATTTGTGGTGGTTATTTGCAGTAAGGACTTGGCGTCGAGTGAGCAGAACAAGAGCCACATTGGAGCTGAGCTGCGGAAAAAGGAGCAGCAACTAACCAGTGACCAGGAGAAGTTTTTTGACGTGTGCGGGAGCCAGGACCTGGAGTCTGACCTGAGCAAAGTTCAGGACGATCTGGAGAAAATCTCAAAACAAAGAGGTACAAGATGATGCATTTAACTCTTAGTAATATGGGCAATTCCAATATAACAACCTCATTGTGTTTAATGTATAATAAATAATTTGGAAACATTTACCATTTGCACAAGAGTAACATGTTTTACTTAACAATCTTCCTTTGCAGTGAAGGGAATTATATGCATGTAACTTTTCTAGGATTCATTTTATTTCTACGTAGGGCTGGGCGATATGGACCAAAAAATATATCTCGATATATTTTGCTATATCTCGATATACGATATATATCTCGATATCTTTACAGGAAAAATACAGCCTCTCCAAACTACTGCAAAAACAAAAAAACAAATTTTATCTAATTAATATTCATTTAGTACTGCACTTAAACACTCTGTGGCCCTTTTTGGATTTTCACCCACAGTTTAAGAACCTCTTCTTTAAGAGAACTTCCACTGGCACTTTACACAAAACTGCTTCAAAGTGAATAAAGTGCAGGATTTTTAAACCTGTATTTTCAAATTCCAAACTGGAGTTACATTCTCTTGTTTTAAAGTGGTATTTAGCCTCTGCACATTTACCAAATCAAACGCACATTGTGACAAACAGATTTATTTGGCATTTGGCACAGGCTGCAGAGAGAAGCTCCGCACGCTCCCGCACACCGGTATGAGTTTATTGGCGACAGCAGCGGCCTTAATGAAAAATGACCGCACTCAGTATTCAGACCTTGAGTCCATGACAAGACCGAGTCCAAGATAAGACCAAGACAAAGCTCTCACTTTGGCGGAGAAGGAAGTCCAGCGGCGTGGGGGTGTCTAATGAGTGGTGGGACAGGTGTGGGTCCTGCTGCGGGGCTTTCCTCGTTTAAGGGGGCGGGGGGGTGTTTTGAAGCGGAGTTTGTTCATATGAGTGATATGAGTGGACCTCGTATGCTTGAGTCGTGCACGGTCGGAGGTGCCATGTGGTTGCGCTGGGAAATGTTCATTTAGAAAGTTTAACTTGTCATTTTACGTCTGTGCGCAGCTCCTTATTGTGCTGAAGAAACACTCGCACAGATGAGCCTGTTTTGTTTTCCACGTTTGCATGACGAAATACTTACTCGCAAATGCGAGTTAAATGGGCGCACTGTAGAGCCCTGGTCCTAGTCTTGGTTTAGTCCGCGACCGAGTCCCGGGCTCTGCGGCCGCGTTTAGTCCTGGTTTATTCCTAGTCCTGGTTTAGTCCGCGGCCAGGACAAAAGCGCGGAGGCGAGCGCGGCACAGAGAAGGCGAGACAAGCAAAGCGGCGAAACCAGAAGTAAATGTAAGCATTATAGCGATATATCAATATGCCAGAATTCATATCGAGTTTCGAAAATATCTCGATATATTTTAAATATCGAGATATCGCCCACCCCTATTTCTACCTATTGTAAATCGGTCGGGGGGTGGAGTAAAATGATTACATTGTACTTTGCCATGAAATATCTGAGAGGTAAATTCCCAAATATGGAACCTGATCATTTATATTATTGTCTAGACCCAATACCTACATTCTATATTACAACGAAAATCTGCAGTTGAACAGTATTTATTTTACCTGCCTCCCATCTCTATTAACTAATATTGGCCTATACAATGTTGTGACGCCATTTGAAACCCAGCAATATAAATAATGATGTAAAATAAGTTCTATATGTTCATAAAACTACTTATTAGCACACCGTTTATTCTCTCTCATTTGTTTTTTGTCTTTGTATAGCCATGTTAGCTGGAGCCACAGCGGTATATACCCAGTTCATCAGTCAGCTGACAGAGGAGCGAGAGCCGTGCTGCCCTGTGTGCCAGCGCACCTTCCCCTCCGAGTCCGACCTCCAGGAAGTGATCAGCGACATGCAGTCCAAGCTCCGGCTGGTCCCCGACAAACTCAAGAACACAGAACAGGATCTGAAGAGAAAGGAGAGGAAGAAGGAGGAGATGATGTCTCTCAGACCTGTCAGGTACAAAACGCAATTATCATTTGAGTATTTTAAGATTTTACAATGTACAATAGAACTAATAATACAAATAGTGTTCATTTTAACATAATATAGTAGTAGTATAACCACATTATACATGTTCTACTCTCTTCTTGTAGTGTTGCTAATGATGTTTATATACATTTAAAACAGGTAAAGATATTGTTTTTAGAGAGCTGCTGTAAAGAACATTTTATCCAGTAGAGCTCTATTAGTAATGGTGTCTCTATATACTGCAAATAGCATCAATCAGATACCCTTCTTGATTCCTCCAGGGAGTCCATAGCTTGCCTGCAGGAGAAGGAGCTGCCGGAGCTGAGGAACAGGTTGCAGGCAGTGAACAGGGACATTGAGAGGCTCAAGGGGGAAGTGGAGACTCAGGAGATGCTGCTTGGGACGCTCATGTCTGAGGAGGAACAGGCCAAAGCCTGTCTGCAGGACATCTCTCTCATGGACAGATATCTGGTACTGACCCCTGCTCTCACCTCAGTAACACACAGCTGGACTGAGGATGTTTTAGACCACTCAATACAGTAACTCCAACTTCTTGGATAACCCTTTTCTAAATCACATAACCATTTCTTATTTTGCAGTAAAACACTTCAGTAGTTTGATAGTACTTATAATGAGTACCCACTACTGCGAGTAAAAAGTACTTAAAATAAAAATGTGTGGTATTTTATTCAAAATTAAGTAATTGCATTTTTTGGTTATATATATCTGTATGTTCTACTAATTTTAAGTTAAACTTTTTTTTGTTCTGTTCTTTTTTTATTTAGATGGACCTCAAAGAAGTTGAGAGGAAAATAGCTCAACAGGCAGCTAAACTGCAGGGAGTGGACCTGACCAGGACTGTTCAGCAAGTCAGTCAGGAGAAACAGGAGACGCAGCACAAACTGGACACCAGTAAGACCATTTCACATTGAGCCAAACGCACACCAGAGCTCATTTACAGCAAGTCAACGCACACTGCAGGACATCAAGACTCTAACACAGCCAAAATTAAGTTGAAATCAGCCATGACATTGTGTCCATATTAACTGTGTTCCACTTTTCCCAAATGCAGACGCATACCACTCTCATAAAAAAAGGGATTTTTTGCTGTTCAGGCCTTAACATTGTCCACACTTGTGTTTTTAAGATGTCCAACCCTCTGATGTTTGTCTACAGCCACCAGTAAGATGGATCTAAAACGTAAACTGATCCAGGACCAGCAGGAAGAGATCCAGAGGCTAAAGAGCTCCGTGAATGAGACCAGAGCTGAGAAGCTGCAGCTCAGCAGCGACATGCAGAGGCAGCAGCAGCTCGAGGAGCAGTGTGTGGAGTTCACTGCTGACATCAAGGCTCTCAGCAGAGACATCACGGTACTATCACACTACGTACACAAGTCGTGTACCAGGGAAAATATGGAAATGTCTGACCACCCTTATAAAGTTAAAGATTTTAAGTATGACTAGTTATTGAAATGCATCAGTCATCCTACAAGAATGATTAAAATTTAGTTTTATCTGTGTCATTCAGAGGATTTTGCTCAAGACTGTTTTCTGTACTATTTATATGATGTAGTTTGTTGTGTAAACTACAAAACAATAAATAAATAAAAATTCTGGGTTTTAATTCTTAACATTGTAAAAAAAAAAAAAATTATCTGGACCTTTTAAAAACATAAATACATGTAACAATTAAGTTTCTAACATGTTACCAATGAGTTTGTATTAAATGTCTGACCTATGACCTTTATTCCTTCAGGACGCCAAAGAGCAGCTGTCTCCTCTGTCGGCAGCACTGGACAAATTGCAACAGGAGAAACAGGAGATTTTGGAGCATAAGAGGCAGAAACAGGAAGAGGGCCAAGAGAAGGTAAAGTAAATACGAAAAGCAAATGACAACATTAAAATGTTCTGAAAATTAGGTTCTGCTTTGATATAATGTTTGGATGTTTTTGCATTTAGTTAAATGCCATTAAAGAGAGAGTGAAAGTGGTGAGCACACTGGAGCGGGAGATAAGCAAATATACAGAAGAGGGAAAACATGAATACAAAGAGGTTTGCTTTTGCTTTAACACATTTTTGTTAGAAATACATGTTTCTTCTTGTATGGACATGCATATTTTAATTACATAGATATTATTTATCAGAAAATTGTGTATCACAGCAAAAAGAATCAGAGCTTCAAGAAACCAGCCAACAGCTTCATGAAGCGGACAAACACAAAGAAAAAATCAATAAAGACATAGGCAACATCCGACAGGACATAGATACTCAAAAGGTAATAAAGCATAGACTTGTTTACATATTGCTGAGTAAATACTGAACACAAAATTACACTCTTTCTTATGTGATCAGGTGCAGGAGCGCTGGCTGCAGGACAACCTCACCCTGCGAAAACGAGTTGAGGAGCTGAAGGAGGTTGAGGCCAAACGAGAGGCTCTGCTCAAAGACATGGGCAACATGCAGGTTCTGCAGCTCAGACAGTAAGACACACGTCACTGGACACATGCTTTTACTGTGGTGAGCACAATAAAACCATGTGTTTGTTCTGGTTTTCAGAGAGCGCCGTGATCTAGAGCGAAAACTGGAGGACCTGAAGAAGAACCGCAGTATCGCTCTGGGTCGTCAGAAAGGATTTGAGGAGGAGATACTACACTATAGGTTATTATGTGTGTTAGTTTTGAGATCTGAGAGTATTTAAACATCCTTTAATTACCTGTCTCCACAGAGGTAGCTACTTATAAATTATAATTTGGTATATTGGATCTCAAGACCAATCCATTTGGAAAGAATGAATGAATCTCACATTAAAATTAGTTTATTTAAGTTGCCATTTTCAGTGCTGCGGGCTTAAATCTAAAATTACTCTTTTAGATTTAAACTCTGAGCTCTGAATCCTCACTACCTAAAACCCACCACCTGCAGCCAGTCATCAGTGCTAGTACAGCCTCTGCAGCTCAATGAGTGAATTCTGGAGGTTCTGAGCTTTTGCATGAAGCATGGCCTGTCCATATACTGAGAATGAGGAAAACATGTATGTGTCCCCTATTAGCAGAGACTCACAACCCATTTTGAGTTCAAATTATAGTCTGTTGTGAAAAACTGCACTGCTCCTACATACAGTTCTTTTCTAAACATTCAAAATATATATATATATATATATATATATATATATATATATATATATATATATATATATATATTTTTATGTTGTAGAAATGATCCAATGTTTTTATCACTCTAATGCCCATGGATAAAGTGCAACGTAGTGATTTAGTTTTATATGCAGTAAGTGCATTTGTTAAGGTATATTACAACTTGAACAGCCATTCTCCCTGAATAAATACATTGCTCTATGCTACAAATTTGAAATGCATTTAATCTAAATGCCAATGTCTTGTCACAGAAAAGAGCTGCGTGAGGACCAGTATGACAAAGCCGAAGAGCGCTACAAAACCAAGATGATCGTGATGAGGACTACTGAGCTTGTCATCAAAGACCTGGACTTGTACTACAAGGCCCTCGACCAGTGAGTATCTACCATTAAATACTTCAAATATATCAGCATATATCAAAACAACATCAAATGACAGCATTTGTTTTATGTTATCAAATACTGATAGATTGATAAATGGACTGGGAAAATTCATACTCTTCTGAGGTGATGCAAACTGAAAAAGATGAAAGGTTTTGACACTAAACCACAAAGAAATGACGTAACTTCCTAGTGTTTTGCTGTTATGGCCCATGCATTATGCACATTCAAACCACTGTTAGCTGTTGATGAAGTGGAAGAGGGTTTAGTGATCCCCCTATCAGTCAAAAGTTCAGACCATACCAACATTGTCTGCACATTACCTATTCCAAGTCACATAACTCTGTTTTTTGGTGATATGCTGATTCCTAACATGAAGGGAAAATACAGACTTTTAAAATAGATTGTTCCTGTTAGACAGTGCTGAAGGACTTACAGCTGTTCCCAAGTCTTTAAAGCTGGAATGGATCACGTTTGGTATTATAATTATGAACGCCTTACTCTGAGCCTACATTGCACACTGTGCAGTGCAGTGCAAACTGGGCTCCGGATTCTTTCCATTGGGAGTTTTTTTTACCAGACGGTGGGAGGTGACTGAAGCTTTGTCCCTTAATAAATGAGTAGTTATGATATGATCTTGCGCTTGCAGCTTCAAAGGCGCTGACCACAACGGCACAGCAGAGCACCGCTCTGTGTGAGTCTCACACTCTGTATGAGTCTCACACTGGAGTCACAGTGGACTTGGTGCAATCTGAGTGAGACTCTTTTGTTCTACATCATTAAATGTACAAGCACAGAACAGTGACAGACCTAACTTTGCTTTGCGTTAAATTGCAATCATTAAATAAAATTTTAATCTAATCTAACTATTATTGAACTTTTCGAGGAAAATGTTCTGTCATCTTTTCCATCAGTGCAGTATTACTATCATACTGTGCTATCCCTCAGTTGTTCAAGTAGGTTCAATAAGAAAAGAAAATTCAGTTCCTTGAAAACTTTTGTCCAGTTGACTGAACAGAATTTTCATTTGCTTTAATTCAGTACATAGTAATACAACATTGTGTCTTGGGTTTAGAGAGTAATGGAGATGAGGAGACTGATGATGACGTTTATGGTTTAGTGTTGCTGAGGTTGTCTTTCCTTTGTGGTGGTAGCGCTGTAAACTATGTCACTGTTGTTGGTCGGGTGTAATTTTCCTGAAACATACTATTTTTTAAATGGCTCAACTCGGAAAAAATATATTAACTAATAAGCTAAAATAATACCTCCATTACTTATGTTTGCCATATTGGAAATATAAATGTATTGTTCATAGTAAAATTGTGAAAAAAAATGGAAAACAAGTTCTGCAAACTTTTTTTTGAAGGTCTATGTTTATATGTATATTGTCCCTGAATAACCTAATTTGTGTCCTGCAATGAACTATATATGCTAATAATGAAAAGAAGAGGCCTCAAGATGTGTCTGAAATAGCTGCATCCTGACAACTTTGTGCCTACTTCACCATTTCATTCTCTTTGATCATTCTGCAGAAAGTTGAAATGAACTTTTGACTGCATTATTCCTAAAAGTCTGCACACATAAGGAGTGTTGTAGAAGTTTTCAGCTTGTCCAAGAAAGGGTGGAAGTAAAAGGCTTTAGACCAACTGGACGTCTTAAGCAGGAGAAGTTTATTTACCATCAATAATACCGGCCCGGGGGGACTTGAAAAGTCAACATAGTCTGATTCCTGATTCTGATTCTGATTCTCTGCTTCCAAAGAAGGAGGTTTGTAAAGCAAATGAGACTATGAAGGCCTCTAGAGTCCAGTGAGTCAGCAATATGCCCCAGTTTATATAGTGGTGTGCCAATGGTATATCCGAGAGAAGATCATGGTATAAACATCGCTTTTGTGAGTCAATCTTAAACTGAGACATGTACGTGGAGGATAAATTACTTAAATTCTCTTACAAGGAGTAGTTGTACTTTCTCGTTATTTTTACTATGAATTGTGTCTCATAACAAACCTTCATATTTAGGTTATTGTGTCCAAACTGCAGATCATCATGTTTGCCATCAGAGGTTTGGTGGTTTTATACGCTGCAGTAAATTTTCTTATTGAGCAAGACACCTCACCCAATCTCTGGCAGTTAATTTTTTAGATGTGTATTTTATTTTAGTGTTTACATGCCAAATGAATATTAATTAACATTGCAGTTACAGAAATTGCCAATTGAGCCATTCCCAACCAGGGACAGCTCATGCTGCATGTAACTACTATATTGAAGCATTAAAATAAGCATAATGCCCATATTTTTACATGACTTAACATTTAACGCTATGTAACAAATACGTTGTCGTAGAGCAGACTGTGAAGCCCTGCCTGCTGTCATTTGCAGTCATGGAGGACCTACAGATAAGGCTCTGTTGAAGTCTTTGGTAATGTTATCTAAACCACAAGCTTTCTGTTTAATTTCTTTGGTGATAACTGGACCGTTTCTAGGTATTGCCAAAACATCATGGCATGTTTATCTGTTTGATCAATGCAGAGCACCGTCACTGATTAGTCAGCACTTTTTGTTTAGTTATTCATTTATTATTATTTATACAATATTTTCTTATTTCTCCAAATTAAGATCTCTGACAGACCAACATTTCGGTACATTTTCACATGTACCCATAATTCTAAAATTACTTTTTGACTATCCATCCACGACGCTTTGGTGTTTCTAAATGTTTTTCAAACAGCAAAATCAGCCATTTTTATTATTTTATTTTTATTTTTATTTTTTTCAGTAACAAGAAACAAAATGTATTGGTCACCAATCATTTATTAACAAAATCAAATGTATCTCAACTCAGATTTACAGAGTTTAGTGCTTGCTCATTGATTCTGCAGAAATCTGCAATATTTTTAGTCCCCTGTGATATTTTCCAATACGGGCGGACCAAGCATGTCCTTGAAGCCATCTGTCAATCACGCCCAACAGGGAGACTCACCGGTGATCAGACTCACATCTTCATGAAGTATTGAAGTGTGTACTCTGGATCCCCGACAGTTTCCTCTTATATTAGGACGTATGTACTATAACATATGTTGTTAAGTTATGTCTGTCTGTATGTTAATGCTGCTGACCCCTGCTCTTCATGAGGAGACGAAATAAAAGAAAATCTAAGCCGTATTAGTAATGGTTAGAATTTTTTACTTCCAGATCATAAACACTCAATGAGAGATTTTTGTTTCATTTTAAATAACAATGCTGATAGATTTATTTAGTTAAAACTCAGTTATTTAGATCACTGGGCGGGTATATGACAGTAATAACTATTGGTCTTTAACTGTTTTCTCTCATAATTTGTCAGGACAATCATGAAGTTTCACAGCATGAAGATGGACGAGATCAATAAGATCATCAGGGACCTGTGGCGCAGCACATACAGGGGCCAAGGTGCGCTTTTCTAAATGCTCAGTTTTCCTTATATAAAAGTGTCTATATGTTACTTTTCTTCGTATATATATATATAGACATTGAGTATGTGGAGATCCGGTCTGATGTGGATGAGAACTCGTCTGCTGGAGTCAAGCGCAGGGTTTACAATTACAGAGTGGTGATGATGAAAGGAGACACGGCTTTGGACATGAGAGGGCGCTGCAGTGCTGGCCAGAAGGTATTGTCTGTTGTTAGTTTTTACACTATCATCACAACAAAGTACAGTGTTGTTAGACTTTGCTGATGCCCCTGCCTGTCGATAGCTGCAATTCACTGTATTGGATTTAGCATAATATGTTCCCTTTAAATCCCTGTGGAGGTGCTGGCGTCGCTGATCATTCGTCTGGCTCTGGCTGAGACCTTCTGCCTGAACTGTGGCATTCTGGCCCTGGATGAACCCACCACAAACCTGGATCGAGAGAACATAGAGTCCCTGGCCCACGCCCTTGTCGAGTCTGTATCACTTTTATACCTAAATATATGTTTAGGAATGCCAGACATAATATGAGACATAATGTAAATGCGGATCAGAGGTTTAACATGAAGGGGTTTGTGCAAAAAGAAGCAAAAGGACTGTCTACAATGGACTTATTTGTTTAGAAAACTATCAATTTAATCAACTAAAATAGTCTAGTGCAACCACTAGAGTTGGATGAGGAAAAATGTTTATGCAGCCAGGCCAGCAAAACACATATGGATAGATTTGTTTCCGATGGTTTAAGGTTAGTGAAGGTTTCAGAATCAGGAAAATCTTTATTGCCATTGTCAGTGAACCCAATTCATAAACTAGGAATTTGCTTTGGTAATATGATTCAACATAAAACAATCAGTAATGGGCATGGCTGCAGGAAGAGGGGGTGCGGGGGTACGGCAGCACCCCCAGTGGTTTATTAAAGTATTTTGCAGAGACAACATTCTGAAATTGTCAGAGACTGTATTAAAGTGTATATAATTTCAACCTATTTATATTTAAAATGTATTTTAAATAGGGCTATAGGCCTAGAGGGTTTAAAAAACAACTTTTCCACAGCCCCCCCTATTAAAAATTACTTCCAGCAGCCCTGGTAACAGGAGTTTAAATATAACTATGATCAAATAAAAGGTATGCATAAAAAAGTGCAATGTTTTAAAACCTTTTGAACTTTTTTTTTTTTTAATTTGCGAAAATTTACAAGGCACTTTAGGTCCCATTGCAACTCCAGTGACAAATATGAAGGACTTGCCAAAATGACTAACTTGTCACCTTTTAAAATGTTTCATTATACACTACCAAAAGCTTTCACACACCTTATTCAATGTCTTTTTTTCCTTTATGTTACTACTTTCTACATTTTGTATAAATACAGAAAACATCAAACATATGATGCAAGATATATGGAATTATGTATATTAAGCTTTGGCGGCTGGTGGTATAATTTTTGGGGGGGTGTATAAATCAAAATTATAAATATGTATTATAAATATAGCATATTTTCCGGAATATAAGCCGCTACTTTTTTCCCAGGCTTTGAACCATGCGGCTTTTACAAAGGTGCGGCTATTCTGTGGATTTTTCTTCCACTGCTAGGGGCGCTCTAACCGGAATGTAAAAAACAAGAGAGACGGAAAATTAATGCAAAGAAGAATACGCTACTTTTTATTTAGCAGATATAACACGCACGACAAATGACTAACTGGTAATTATTTTCAAATCCTCGCCCCTTCATCATGAAAAGCACACAAAGGAGTTTGTATGATGCAAGTTTTAAGTTGAAGGCATCGATCTTGCTCCAGGAAGGAAACCGCTGTAGAGCCCTGCACCCGCGGGACCCAACACAAAACAGTGCGGCGCGGGACATATTCTGAAAGCTTATTGCAGTCGCGCTCCCGCCCGCAATAAGCTTTGAGAATGTGTGACGCCGGAGTGGGCGGGAGTGGACGGGAGCGGACGGGAGCGATACTGAAGAATGCGGGAGTGGGTGGGAGCAGGACTGAAAACTCTGTCCCGCGCAGACCTCTACCGTGCTGCTGCACGTAAGCTTCGGTCAATGGTTTCAGCGAAGATGATTAAAGTGACTTGTGGTTTCACTGCACAGGAGAAATGAAGATAATCAATTACCGGTTCTTTTCTGTTTTTAACCTCGTTTTAATCAGCACAGTTGTTGCCGTATTAAAAGGCACTGTTCGGAAAGAATCTGTTCAGGTATGTAAATATACATTTACAGTACAAAATCGTTCTGTATATGCAGTAAATATAAAATTTTTCAACATAGATGTCAGCGGCTTATAGCCCGGTTGCGGCTTGTATATACTTTTTTAAATTTATTTTTTATTTAAATAGAGTGGATGCGGCTTATATACAGGTGCGCTCTATAGTCTGGAAAATACGGTATGTATTATGTACAGGCTATATAAAATTATAACAAATTCCAGAAACAGACAGTCGTTTTAGTCACTGTTGGCTTTATCTAGAGCACAACACACAGCCAAGCGCAAAGTTTACGCAGCAACACAACCTGATGCGCCTGCTCACACCCAACCCAAACAACACAAAGTAACGTCATGAAAATGCAGCAAAAATGATGCTCCGGTCACAACACGGCATCAGCGCCGCTCCTACAGCTCATGGCAGAAACACCGGAGCGGCTCCGTCACTCATTCATTTACGCATTTACCTGTTAACACCATAACACTGATTACTGTGAGGCTCTGTCCTCAGATTTGCCCAAAACTAACAAAAACAAGCCTCTTACCTTCTCCAGGGGACTGATGCAGAGTGTTTCCTCTACCCGCTGTCCTGTTGGTTCTGTCTCCAATATGTCCTGGTCTAGTCAGGTCCACGGGACAAGGTCCTGGAGCCGAGAGCACGAGATGGTTCTAAAACTCGTCTTAATCCCACTTCTCACTTCAGTCTGAAAGTTTCACCAGTCCATATTAGCACCAGGGCACCGGGTGGACTTAAGTTCTCTGCATTACGCCCAGAGTGCCCCGCCGGCAGCAGCAAGTTCTCCGGTCCTGGCAGCGACGGCCCTGCAGTGAATGCCGAGGTCCCGACGGCGAGTGCCCCGGGACCCGTTCTGTGTCATTATGTCCCGCACTTTAGGTCTCTCCTCCCGCTCTCCTGTTTCGGTTTAGGCAAAAGTAGCTAGCGGCCATAGCAGACAGCTCTGTAGTTCTCCATTCATTAGCTTGTAGCATTAGCCGCCAGTGCAGAGTTGGGCTGAGGCAGGACCATATACGGTCTATGAGCAGGACAGAGCAGCTGATTTCTCATAGGTCAGAACTGTGTTAATGCTTCTAAAGACCAATCACTCGATTTGAGTCGCCCCCACCCTGCGCACTACAACGTTTTTGAGAGCTCTAATGTTACGTAATGGGGCGAAGCAACATAATGACGTCAAATTTTCTAAATGTTTCAGCCTGCTCCATAGAGCTCCATTGGAGCGCAGAGTCTCTGCGCACTCAAATGCACCACTTGACTCAAATACAGCGATATGAGCACATTTAACATGATAAAAACATGTCTATGCAGATACACGTTCGGTTTTAAACAACATATAGCCTAATACAAAATAACTTTATAAATCAAGGTTAAGTTAGGGAGTGCGGCGCACTTGCACCTCTATTCACCAGCCACCGCTGATATCAAGATATGCCAAAGGTGCAAAGCAAAGACAGCTATATAAAAAAAGCATTTTTTGAGTTATTCTGAGGTTTTTTTTTTTTTTTTTTGTGAATATCATGTAAAAGGTCAATATTTTTTGTCACTATTATTTTTTGATTAGGGTGTGACACCATGGCTACCCAATATTGTTTCAGAAACTCAAACCCAAATATTATATAGACTAGTGACACATAGAGTGAACCTTTCAAGTCTTTATTTCTTGGCATTGTGATGATTAAAGCTTACAGATCAAGAAAACCTGAAATTTTGTGTCTCAGAAAATTAGGAAAGTGAATGTCTCAGTCTGGCTCAGAGGGCTGCACAATCATGGGGAAGGATGCTAAGTTGACACATCTGAATCAAGAGCCACTATGCACAGGCAAAGCCTATGTGGGACATTAGACGAGCTCAGAAGAGTCTGACCTGGGCTTTGGAGAAAAAGAACTGAAGAAACGTAGCTTGAAGTGCAGTGTGAAGTTTCCACAGTCAGTGATGATTTGAGCTGCCATATTTTCTGAAATCCACAGTGAACCATTCCCAGTAACCATCTACCAGGATATTTTAGAGCACTTCCCACTTCTTTCTGCTGACAAGCTTTATGGAGATGCTGGCAAGAGGAAGGTGAGAGAAGAGAAGCGTAGAAATGAAGATACTTTTCAGAAGCCAATAAAGATTTGAAATCTTCACTCTATGTGCCATGGGTCTATTGAGTTTTTTATGATATTCTAATGTTTTATATATATATATATATTTTAAATGCCCCTTCATAGTTTTGATGCCTTCAGCGAGAGTCTATAATGTAAATAATCAATAACAATGAAAAATACATGAAAAAGTGGTAGTGTACAAATTGACGTGAAATAAGCACAAACAGTTCAAAATAGAGCAAAGATTTGTCCAGTACAGATTTTCATTTTTGTTTCATATGTTTGTGTTTCCTCAGAATCATTAAGAGCCGGTCCCGTCAGCGAAACTTCCAGCTGCTGATCATCACTCACGATGAGGACTTTGTGGAGCTGCTGGGGCACTCCAGCTACATAGAAAGTTTTTACAGAATCCGCAAAAACCAGGACCAAAACTCTGAGATCACCAAGTGCAGCATCTCTTCACTGTCTTCCTATGTACACTGAACACACCGACAGCTTTTGGTGGTTACTCAAAGGGTAATTATGATTGATGAAGCAATGATGCGTTTACTCATAGAAGCCACACATCTTTTGTTCTGGTTTATTTCATATGAACATGAATATAAACCCTAAGGCAGTATGAATACTTTATATTACCAGGGAACACGGTTAGTATTTTCTTGGTCATTAACAGGGCTGCAAAAATGTATGTGTGACCTTTATGCTTATTGCTATGCATCTCAAACCTATTACTATGTTAAGTTGCACTGCCATTGAGAAGTACTAGTTTTACATTCTGAATATTCTCCATACATAAAATAAAATGTCATTACCTTGATCCACAAAACCCTGCCATTTTTCTTAAACATTTTACCCTCCTGTTTCTGGCAATGCTTTCACTGTGACTTCAAGAAAAAAACTAGATATAAATATGTAATGATTAAAAATGAAACAGCCTTACAGTGCCAAAAGGAAGAAAAAGATAATTCAACTGTATTTGAAGTATTAAATCAACGTTAAAATGTTGCCTAAACAAGACACAAATAAAATTTAATTCATAATGGACATATAGTTTAATAAGAAATTATTCAGGCTTAACCACTGATTTAATACTGATATCCTAAACCCTTACCCAAGTAAACTATTTGTTTTTTGTGAATAAAGTTTTTGTTAATGCTTAATTAAGATCTAGTTATTATAAAGTTGTACCAAAATGTTTCTGTTTTGCATTTACACTGTTCACATTTGCTGTTATATATTTAATACTGCAATAAATGAGCTTTGGCTTATACACACATCTCTTGCCATCTATATTCAAACACGTATTTTACTTTAAGGCAGCTTGATTCACAGAAGTATATCTCAGAGTTGGTTTTACGACCACATTTTATCAGTCGTGTTGATCAGTTTTGTCTGATGCGTGGAAAAAAAAAAAAAAAAAATGCAATGAGCTGTGGGTAGTTTCTGGTATAAAAGTCAGGCTTTCTGACAGCTTAGAACAAGTTGCGCATTGGCATTTGAATTGCTCAGATCAAAATATTCAAGATGAGGAGCACTTTGAATTTGCTGGCATGCTGGGTTGTTGCTCTGTGGCTCAGTATAGCCATCGTTGCTCCCCGTGGGGTCCCTCATCGCGATCCTCGCGCTCCTCGCGCTCCTCACACCACACTTGATGTATATCTCAAGGCAATATTAGATACCGTTGACAAATACAGCAAAAAACTCAAAGAGGATAAACCGTCGAATAAGGTAAGTCTGATTGTGGTTGCTGCACTTTGTAATTAAAGAATAGTTTTTTATGTGTATTTATGTTTGTCTTTTGTAGGATGTGATGTATGTGGAAAGTGCCGGTGATTTTACCCAAGGACCTGATCGATGTGGGGTGAGTATTATATTCATTTGGTTCAATATATTTTAGTTGATTTATTTGCACTGTTAATTTCTTTTATTGGTTTTGTATGGAATTATGAGTTCGACCTATTATGGAAATAGTGCGGGTTCACTTTAATTTAAAAAGAAATACACTAATATTTAAGACACATTTTAGAGAACAGAGATAAATAAATGATCTTTCTGTAAACCTTCCTTTTAGGTTATTGTGATTTTATATTCTATAGTACTGATATTTGTACAGTATGTTTTTACTGGTAGTGCAACCTCTTAATGAGGTGTTCACAAACATGTAAAAAGTAAAGTGCAGTGTTTGTCAGCGTTGGAAGGGCATCTGAGGTAAACCATAGCCTAGACCACATCATTAGATACCTACAGAATTGAAGGGTTTGAGATCGTGCTTTTAAGTGGTTGCTTGATAGTTCAGGAACTTTGGGCCTTAGGCAGGAGAAACCAACTATTAATATGCCCAACTATTATTTTAGCATGTAGTGAAAGCACCTGAAAAATGATTGATGTAAGTACATTGAAAATCACATCTGGCATCTTTTTAATTTCAGGATAAGTTCTTTTGTGCAGTAGATGTCATCCTTGATAAGCACCGTAATGCTACACATTACAGTGAACACGAGATCCTTCTAGAAAACCTGCAAAGTTTCTTTACCCACAAACATGTAAGTCATGCACTGTTCTACCCTCAGGTTTAAGTGCATTCATGATGGACAACAAATATATTTTGTTTAATTGTCTTCTGTTTTTTTTTTTTTAGATTAATTGCACTAAGGTATTGAAGACTCCACTAAATATTACTACATTGGTGACGATGCCGAAGTTTCTGGCCGATATTAAGACATGCGTCCACTGCCACAACCTAAACCTTACCTCACCATACTGTTAAGAACATTAGCAGCCAGCAGCATAAGCAATGTTTACTGTATGTTGTTTTTGAATAACTCCTTATTTATTCTAACTATTTAACTTGACTTCATTTATTCTACTTGTATTTATATTTTTATTTTAATTCTGGCTGAAGATAATAAATGTTTGCACGCATAATCTAATTGTTTATTGCTTTTCATCTAGATTTTAATGTACAAAAATGTATTATAAGGGCATCAAAATAAGGACTTGCATTTCTGCCACCAAAAGATACTCTAATAAATGTAAGAGCTAATAAGATTCTTATCAGACCTACTGATCCTGAATTAGGATACTGATTTCCTCCTCTACCAGCCATGATAAAACCTTCTCATGAGTGTGGGCATCTCAGTTGTGCAGAAGCAAGTGCAGTGGTTTTAACGTAACAAAGTAAAGTACTGCAACTAAGTACAGTACAGATACCTAAAATGTATAATAAAATACATTTTAAAGTGGATTCTTTTTACTTTACTACATTTGAGGGCATGTATTTGTATTCTCTACTCTTCTACATACAACTAACTGAAAAGTTAATATAAATATACAGGGGAAAAAATCCAATTGTTTCTATTGAACAATTTGACACTTAGTTTAATTGGAGTGTCCGCTCTCTTCTAAAAGCCTGGGATTCTGCATTTCATTCGAGGGATGAAGCAGCACTGAAAGCAGCAAGGTGAGACCTGGAGGCAGGGCTCAAGAGGGCAAAATACAAACTATGCTCAAAGGATTCAAGGCACCTTCTCCGACAACACACGCCACAGTGGGGCGCCAGTGGCAAAAACTGTCGTAGTGTCCTTAGGCAAGGCACATCACCCACATTGCCTAGTATGAAAGTGGTGTGTGCATGAATGGTGGTGGTGGTGGTCGGAGGGGCCGATGGCGCAGATAGGCAGCCTCGCTTCCGTCAGTCTGCCCCAGGGCAGCTGTGGCTACAATAGTAGTTTACCACCACTGGGTCTGGAGTGAATGAATAATGCTCTGTAAAGCGTCTTTGAGTGTCCAGAAAAGCGCTATATAAAACTGATGCATTATTATTATTAACACCAGGAGCATGTGGAAAGGTATTAAGACCACCATGAATACAACTCACTTGAACCCTCCTTATCTGATGCCTTGAATTCTTTTTATGCCCACTTTGAGGACACTAACACCCCCCCCTGCACCAAGCTCATTATTACATCAGGTGACTGTCTACTCAGAAAGTGCAGAAGAGGTGAGGAAGACACTGCTGAGGACTGACCCACGGAAGATGGACCTGATTCATCCCCGGGCGGGTTCTGAGGGATGCAGCACATCTCTCACATTTCTGAAGACTAACACTGTGACCTGTTTGAATGAGTTTTGCACTGTGGCATTAACCCCTGTAGTCATGAAGTGTCTGGAAAGGCTGGTGATGACACACATAAAGGGCACAAGTGACATCTGTGTGGATTCCCATCTGTATGCATACAGGTCTGCAGCTGTTCTCCACCAGGCCTTCACCCACCTGCAGAAGCGGCACATATATGTCCAGCTTCTCCTGTACTTTAGCTCAACATTCAATACCATCATACCACAGACCCTGGTAACTGGAATTGCTTGGATTCGAATCATTACTGTGCAACTGGGTGCTGGACTTTCTTACCAACAGGGAACAGACTGTTGGAATTAACGGCTGCTTATCCTCACCAACCGCTCTCAACACTGGTTCCCCCCCATGACTGTGTCCTGAGCCCCCTGCTGTATACTCTAACTGCTAACTTCTCACTCGACCTGTCAGATTGTTAAATCTGCAGATAAATTTGCTGGTGTGGGCTTAATCGCACAAAACAACGAGCAAGCATGCAGACAGGAGGTACGGCTGCTGGAGACCTGGTGCAGATATAACAACCTCTGCCTGAATCCTTTCAAAAAAGGAGTTAATATTGGACTTTAGGAAAAACAGCTGCTCACCACCTCCCCTCTACATCATGCAATTTTTGGGTGCACCGAGGCACTGAATGAAAAGTACCCATGAGGAGGAGCAGAGCCCGTAACTACCTGACCTGATAAGGACATTACTAAAGTACTCCAGACGTTTCCCCACTATGTCTTTGTAAAGAAATATTAACCAATGCTGTTTTCTGCAAGTTGTTAGTGATGTCCAGACAGCTAAAGAGGGCAGTGATGAGTGATTAATTTGTCATTGGTGAATTATCTCAGATAACCCTTAGAGATCCACGAGGAGTCCAGTTGGTGCAGAGTGAATGAGCATGCATGCCTATACCAGGTATCACCATAGTCCAGAATGGAAAGAAAAGTCATTTTCTTAGCACTGAAAGAAAAGCAATGTTTGTGTTTAAAAAAAACAAAACAAAAAACAATCTTTTGTCTGAGTTCTTTAGCCATTGTTACATTATTGGTTGCTACACCCCTCTTGCAATTTGTTAATGTGTTAATTAGGGGTGGGACAGTAAACAATAATATAATTTATTGTTTGTGGAACATTTTCTATAATTGTGATAATGGTTAAGAGGCAATTGCCATTATAACACCAGAACAGTAAAGTATAATTGTTTAAAAATGTAAAAATAACCCATTTTGTAACTGTCTGCAATTTAAATAATCATGATATAATGGTTAACCGCAATTATTTTCACCATAATAATTGCAACACTAAATTTGAATATGGCTCCACGCCGAGTGTTAACTGAACTCTTTAGCTCTGATTTAGCTGGATTCTTGAGCTCTGGTAGCACTGGTGTTTGACACATTCTGTTCCTCTCCACAGATCTGTGTGATCCTCGGCCCGGTGATCCCAGGCGTCCTGTGCAGGACCCGCCTCTACCTCTAAGTCCACTTTCTGCTTTCATGCCTCTTCACTGTGCTCCTCAGTCTCAGAAGCGCTCCTCTTGTGACGAGCCCACTCACCCTGCTGGTTCCTAAGCTTCCGTCCTCTTCTCCTGCCCCTGCCTTATGGTGGAGGTGAAGCCCGCCCTCCTGTTCCCTGGACCTAGGCTGGACTGGGTTTTGCAGATAGAGGACTACCTACAAGAGCGCAAGCAGGACTGGAAAGAATGGAAAAGGTCAAGTGAGCCACAGAGGATATTTACTCCCCCAAAACACAAGTACTCCTTTTATTTTTAGGAACTTTTCTCTTTGTGTTTCAGGAACACAAGAGGAGTTGCAGGATGTGTGGCTCTTTTGGACATTTGGGGATTCAATGGGAAATCAAAATATGCACAGTGGGCCTGATGTGAGCCTACTTATAGTATTTACTCTGTCCCGTAAAGCGCCCTGTGCCGCAGTGAGCCAAAACCATGTGTGGTGCACTATTCAAAGTGTGTGGAATACTTAGATTTTATCATTGAAACCACAGCAGCCAACTAATATTTTTCTCTTTTGATTTGAGCTTCCAAAACCAGGCAGAAGAGAGTGAATTATTAAGTGAATTAAGTTGTTGAATTTTGCAGTTACCATTTTCAATGTCCTTTTCTCAGTTTAAAAATTCAAAATAAAAACCTATTTATCACTTATTCCAAGCCCTGAGTCTAAATTCAGAGTATAAAATGTGAAAAAAATGGCACAGGCTGTTTCTTATTGAGCTTTCTCTTCTGTGGGCAGGATTTGCAGTAAAAAATCAGTTTGATAAGACTGATATTGACAAATAACTGCTGCTTGTTACTTGAACTCATTTAGGATTTATTACGAACGGCTTGGTATGTGACCACTGAAAATGTTACACTAGACAGTTGAATTTGAGGAAAGTACATTAAAAAAGTGAATATTAATTCAAAATAAAACACAGGAAAAATGTTTATTGCAAAATTCATCCACAATTCAGAATGAAAGCAATTCCAACATATCTTTTTTGGGGTTAAAAAAAATCACCAGCATTAAAATTAAATCTGATGAAACTAATTATCTTCCATAGAAAACATATTGTACAATAATTCTAAGTAGTCTTTTTAATAAGCTACAATTACTGAGTGGTGGTCAGTGACTCATATTTCTGTCACTGGTTCTTAGGTATAGGTGGTTTTAGGAGAAAATGAGGGTGTAGTAAAGATAATAAGTGCTGTAGTTTGGCTTTGCAGACTTAGGTGAGCGAGCGCTCAGTACTCACTATGCTATGCTCACTAAGCTTGACTGCACTTCTTTCAAATTCCAGTGGAAATCATATACCCTGAAATCACACAATCAGAAGTCATTTCTTTTTTTTCCAACTTTATTTATTGAACATTTGATCTTTAACAGACAAACAGAGTGCACTGCATTAAACAATATTATGACAGGTATCACAGTGATACAAGGGGACACGTCTGACTGTCAACCCCTATAGGTGAAAATAATTAGGTAAATAAAGTTAATAATAGTAGTAGATAAATAAATAATAAAGAAGAGTTTTTCCCTATATATTAGTCATCCTCCAGATCCCGAGGAAGGGTTAAGGAGTCAATGTGTCGTAGAACGGCTCCCAAATATTGTGGAATAATTTAACAGAGCCTTTGAGTGTAAAATTATACAGCACTTAACGCACCCAGTGGACATGTGAGGGGGGATGGGGAAGTTTCCAATTAGGTAATCAGAAGCAATTCCTAATGATGATCAGGAGTGGAAAGTACCATTAAACACAGATTAATTTAAGGAAAATAAGGATAACAATGGTTTAACTGTGGAACTGCATAGCCCTACCCTGTGTGCCAATAATGTAACCGTCTGAATAGTGAATAGTCAGGTACTGAAGACTTCCCTTAAGTTAATCAGACATTAACTAGTGCCCTTCTAGTAAAGTCAAGCCTCAGCACTGCAGCCAGTCATTGCTGCTGTTGTCTGAGCTTTCACGTCACGTTCCTGTCCATATACTGACAATGAGAGAAATCTGTATCTTCTTTATATGCAGGTGAAGGAAGATCTACTACTTACAACTCAGGATCACTTTTCTTTCTTTCTTTTTTTTCTATTTTAAAATGCGCAGCAGGCTACACATTGTATTTTAAGTGCACCACCTTTTCTCAATACCCACTCCCTAAATCCAAATGGAAGCGTTTAGAAGTTCAAATGCACCTTCAATTATTAATATACGTGTAAATGATTCAGTCCACAGCGAACTTCAAAAGTCCTGTTCTCATATCGCGCTTTCAGTTTAACGGGACGTCCCAGAAACCAAGCCCTGATCCAGCGGTGGAGCAGCTTTCTTTGTGCGCATTTACGCGGGGCTGTGGATCATTTCTCTCCCAGTAACATGTTTCACCACTCTTTTCCCGCTAGCCCAGGACAGTGTAGCTGTCAGCGGTGACTTGATGCGATGTGAGGGCTCCGTGGAGGCCGCAGTCTCTCTCTCTGCGGCGCGGAGGGGCGTACGTGGAGCGGTGGGTACGCGCCAGCTGAACCGTAAGCGCCTCATGACTAAATAAAGAGAATCACTCGACTTTTCACCGGCGCTTTTTATAGAACTGTTATGGTACAGTGCATAAGCTTCACTCCTGTGTCCTCTCCATTAATTAAACATGCTGTTTTTAGTTTGATATTGGATCAAATTAGCCCAATAATATACCGCTCAAAAGCTAAATTGCGCACGTTTATTTTGTTTGGTTTTGTTTGCTTGTTTTCGTATACCACCTTCATCATTTATCTAAACTTGGTACTCCAAATTCTGAGGAAAAAAACGTGCATAACTAATAGGCTAGATGGACTAAAGCGCAAGGCAAGATAATACTAACAAAACTACAACAGTGAACGACTTTTTTGTTTTTTAAGTTTCAATATTTGATCCCTTTTCCATCCCTCTCTGGACCCAGCTCTATTGCACCATTGTACATGATAAAAACATGCAAACACAGTACTTTGCTGGTGTTTTTGTCTTCTAGAGGATGATCAAGGCTGCCCTCTTGATACCATGAGGGACCACTGTATGTAAATGAGGAGGAGACCCAGAGGCAAAATAACCAGACCAATGTTTAACCACATTACAGCAGATGTACATGAATGTCGCCTCGTGGGTCTTTATAGACATGTTCATCAATTTTAATATACAGAAAGAAAGACAATCAACTAATAAGTATATAGCAACTGGCATTTCACATTATGGATTTTTATTTTAAAGGTGCACTATGTAACTGATGGTGGGCCTGCCATCTGCTTGTCTCCATGATGTTATGATGTTATTAATGGCTGGAATGTTCCACCATATGGCATTAGAAGTGTCTTGCATTTATCCAGTTGTGGCAGGTAAAAGTCAGAGGTGCACAAGCTCACTTCCTCCTCCTGAGCAGGCCTAACACATGGCTACTTCTGATGAGCCAAATAAATCTGTTTTGTATATTTGAATCTTGCTGTGAATAGTCCAGATTGCAGATGTGTGTTAACCTTTATCCTATTGTATAATTGTGATTTATGTAATTTTGATATTAACTGCACTGTGCTTACAGGCTCAGTTGTCGTTTTATGAGTATGACATTGTAGCTCTGCAGTGGGTGTAGGCCTTAGATAGCTGGGTGTGGAGGGGGCTCACTTTAAAGCAGTTTGGGCAAACATTTTTTTTCCTTGGGGCCACATGAGAAACAGAAAATATTGTAGAGGGCCGGGCCAAAATGCTTAACTCAGTTCTGCATAATATGGACTGTTTTTCCTTATAAAAAGCAGTAAATAACATTGTTTTGATGCGCTGGTAAGAGTGTGTGTTATGACTAAGCAATGAAAAAGTGAGGTTAACTTGCAAAAAAAAGTCACCCATAACACCTATAAATTGAAAGCAATGCAGCCTTAGTCCATGCACACGGTAAAACTGTTTATTTTGTAATTCCAAATTAGCTTAAACGGAACAGTCAGAGTCAACTAAAGGCCCAGGTCTGCGTCAGAGGGTGAACTTTAGTTACTGGTGGCGGTGGCTCATAATTGGGTGTTTTCAGTTGTGCTCACAGTTTTCTTTGTGTTAATCTTTTTTTTTAAAATCTTGTAGCATCTTTCCCCCAGCTTTTGAGCCAAATTGTCCTACTAATTTTGTACTTTAGTAAAAATTCAGATACAGGGGCAAAAGATTACGCAAGTTAATGTATCACATGAAAAAAAATCTACTTCAGTAAAACTATTGATCCACCTGTTTAAAAATGTACTTAAAGAATAAAAACTAAACATCTTTACAGAGATTTTAAGATCAGTTAAAGGGATGAAATGTAGTGATTTTGATAAAGAATTTAGCGGATTTTAGGTGATTTCTTATGTTTTGTAGCTGTTTTTGTGTATTTGGTTTCAGTTGGGACATTAACTCAAAAATACTTTTTATTTTTCAGTCACGAGTAGAAAGCACAGACACATGTTCTTGTAAAAGTAAAAAGCATCCACTGTAAAATGTTCTTTAAAGTAGTAAAGTACAGATATCTAAAAATTGTACCTAATTATTATACTTTGACTTTTGTATTTTGTTACATTCCACCACTGCGTTTCAGACATTGCGACCAGCATAATAAAATAATAATAATATTGTAACATTTCTTGATATTCCTGCATTATCCCCTGTATTTCTAACACACAATATGGCCTGTTTCTCTTTAGCTGCTCCTGTTCCTTCCTCCATTGTTTTTCCTGGTGGATTAGCCTGGGGGATGTCTGCAGGGCCTGGGACCGCTGGGAGCAGAGAAGAGGGGTGGGGTGCGGGGAGGGGGGGCCGTCTACACTGCTGTGGGACGTCCTCGGGGGCCCCGCACTGTCCTGGCATGGCTTTGTACTGTCTCACTTCAAAGCTACCCGCCCCATAAGAGAGACGATAGAGGAGCCACAGTGCAGTCGCCGTCATTCTACCTGATACTGCGACTGTGTAAAGGTGATGTAGCTTTGTTCTGTACTACAGTTTAAAAAGTTGAAAGACATGAAAGGTCCACTGTGTAACTTTTCTGGGGGAGGGTTTATTGCTTGTTCCTTGTAGAGATGTTTGCAATTTATGGGGCCCATATTACATCGTATTCTGATCTATGCTATAATGTCGTTTCATCATCGCAAACATACCTGGAGCTGTGTTTTGTTTCATTCAGACCTGCATATTCAAGTTGAGTTCTTCTCTCAAACTGAAAACACTCTGTTCCACCTTGTGATGTCATGCGGTAATACAGGAAGTGCTCTGCTGTTTTTTTGTTGTTTTTTTAACTCCACACGCCTTCACTAGAATTATTTCGATAATCTGTCATTTCCAGTCTCTATTGAACCAAAGGTAAAAAGCAGCTGTTACATTGAAAACTACCACTTCATGACATCACAAGGTGGAACAGAGCATTTTGAGCTTTAGAGATGTAGACCAGGGGTGTCAAACTCATTTTGGTCCGGGGGCCGTATGCAACCTACTTTGATCCCAAAAGGGCCGGATCAGAAAACTCAGTTCTCTCTTCAAGTTATCGTATTTTTCTCCGTGTCTCGTAGTGGTGTTTAAGATTATATTCCTCGAGCAACGCCGCTTGTTCCAAACACACTGAGCACAGATTTCCCATTCACCTCTGTCAACAAATAAGAATTAGACTATTTTTCTTGGGAAATCCTGAACTCAGCATCTGCTTTTCTCATTTTTTGACATTTTGCTGATGAGGGTCACGGTCGACAGTCAAAACGATCGTCCTTTAAGAGCGTTTGGAAAGAGGAAAGTCTTCATTTGTGCTGCTTTGGTGGGAGTCGCAATGTACAGAAATGCCGGAGACGCTGCTATGCTAAACGGTGCAGAAAATTAACAGAAAAATCTGAAAATTTTAAGTATTTTAATAGAAAAATCAGCCGAGGGCCAGATTAAAGGTCTTGGAGGGCCGGATCTGGCCCCCGGGCCGCATGTTTGACACATGTGATGTAGACAGACTAGAAATAAAGGACAACGCCAGGTATGTTTTTGATGAGGCAACATTATAACATGACTAAACGCTCACAAGAGTCAAGTTTGTGTGATATAGGACCTTTAAATTGTCATATAATAGATAAATATCTTGGAAAAACATGCATTTTATACACTGAGCAGGCTTCTTTGTGACTGTGGCATTATCTGTATGTTTGAATGGAGATAGATCATTTGAATGCCATACTTTAATGAATCTCAGAGTTTCAGAAAGGGCAACAGTTCATCCACAGAGACCTGGAGCATCCAAAAGAAAAGTCTAATAGTGCACTTTTAACAATGTTTTACATGTTACTTATTTTCCACTCTAAAGAGGCTGTGGTTAAACTATACACAGATAGAGGTTTCTGAATGTATCACTTCTGAAGCCGTATCTGAAGATGGTTCATTTTGATTAACAAGGAAACTGTGGGTTGCACCAGTTTATCAGCTTTATTCGGCACAGGACAACTGGTGCAAACTAACAAATCAAGCATAAGTACAATGTTTGCTTCAAGTGGTGTTATGCGGAGGCAATTCTGAGTAATGAATAATGAAAAAGAATACAATTCAACTTTACAATTTGCTGTACAAAGCAGCAATAAAGGAAAAAAGGGGAAAAAAACTTACACAAATATAACACTGTGCAATTACAATGTTCTTGAATAGAGGCTATAACCCAATTCAATATTCTTACTCTTTGTTTACCTGTTCATATCTGCTTCTTCCCGTGCAGATAGAGTCATGTGGCATCCCTAGACTCATTCTTCAGAAAGCTGAGACAGGACTATGTGACTGTGGGTGGCCTCCTTGCCCTCTGACTCCTTTGGGTGCTGCTGCTGTCACCCGGGTTTACCGTCAGACTGACTGTGACGGCAGGTCTGACCTCACCTCGCTGTGAATGAGACAGAAAAGACAAAAAATTGAAGAAAAAATTGACTTTGTTTTATTGTTGGTGGTTTGTGTACACTGACTTCCTCTTCATTTCAAAGTAAAACAAATTTACACTTTAAATAGTCGTTAAAATTCCCCAGAGCCCATCACTGAAAAACATTATATTTGTTACACTGCTGTTTATATTCACATTTTACATTTAATTCTGTATTCACATCTCTTTGACGCTGCTACTATAAGATGTATTGTAAGTACCGTATTTTTTGGACTATAAGTCGCAGTTTTTTTCAGGGTTTGGGTGGTTCCTGCGACTTATACTCAGGTGCGACTTATGATATTACTTTTTTCACACTGACAGCCCATAAACTATATACATGAATCGTATAAATGAATTGAAAAAAATCAGTTATCAGGTTTTTCATTTTGGTTTTAAAGACAAATTATGAAGAAAAGAGTTGTTTTTTTCATTTTCCTATTTTTGGTTCTATATTTAAAAAAAGAATGAATGAATGATTGACACTGATTCTTCTCTATTGGGTTGTTTTTATTACTATAACTTCTATAACTCACCTTTCGAGATGAAATGTCAGTTCTTGGTCTCTGATTTTATCAAATAAATTTCCCCCCAAAATTGCGACTTATACATGTTTTTTTTTTCTTTTTCATTATGCATTTTGTGGCTTGTGTGAAAATACAGTAAGTATAATAATATTTTTTTAATTAATACATTTCTTGTTGTAATTAGCTACATATATTACCTTTTAGCATTTCTGGTATAACTTTATAAATAAGAGCTAAGCTGAGAAGTCAGTGTATTAATATAGTTACTAAGCCTGATTCATTCTTAATCAACAATTGAGTTAAGTCTTTCATTTTGTATGTTTTATGTTATGTGTAGCTATTTTCAAGTGTTACCGTATTTTTTCCTCCATACTCTTCAGATTTCCTCCCCATATTGTCCCAGCGTCGTGTAACCCACCCTCCTCTCTGCTCGTGTGCCCATCTCCACTTGCAAAGAGCCTAAGTGCTTCACAGAGACAGAGACAAAAACTCAAATGAAATCACGCCACAGTGAGTTATTTCTGGCTGGGTTCCTCTCATTTCTCTGGGCTCCGTGATAATGGAGAACACTTGAATAATGAATACCGGGGATAATACTCTTCCTCCCGATGAAGCGGAGGCCTACGTCTCTTGGACTGGCTCTGGATGTGTTTCCTAAAGCTCTTTAAGCTAAATCATATATGTTCAGGACTAAGGGAGATACTGACCCATCGGCTTCGTTCCTCGACTGTTGTGTTTTCTCATGCAGCTCATTGGCTTGTGCATAATACATGTTAGTTAGCAGATGGCGTGACCTTAAGTAACTATGAGCCTTTAAACACATACGCATAGTTTCAGACGCATGAAAAAGACTAAAAAGAGCCTATACATTACGCTATTTTCTGTGCTGTGTTGTAATGCTGTTCAAAAACTGACCCGGAGTTGTGTTTTGTTTCATTCGCACATGTTTAACACACACATCCTGCAGATTTAGGCTGAGTTCTTCTCACATACTGAAAATACAGCAAGTGCTCTGCTGCGTTTTTAAACTTCATACACCTTCAGCCCTAGATTTGCCCGTCTCTACCGAACACAAGCTAAAAGGTATCTGTTAGCTTGAAAAATGACTACTTCATGACATCACAAGGTGGAACAGAGCAGTTTGACCTTTGGAGACGACAGACTAATAATAAAGGGTCACTCATACATGTGTGAAGGAAACAAAACACAACTTTGGGTACGTTTGTGATGAGGAAACAGCATTAAAACACAGACAAGAAAACAGCGTAAATGTATTAAGCTGAAGCCAATGAGCTGCATGAAAAAAACATAACTTTAGGTATGTTTTTGATCCATCCAAATGTTTCTAGTGAAGGTGTCTGGAGTTTGAAACACACTGGAGCTCAAACTCTGAATAAATATGCAGGATTTGTGTATTTAACATGTGTGAATTAACGAAAACACAACTACTTTTGACGAAGAAACCGCATTATGACATAGGCCAGAAAATAACTTAATATGAGCCCTTTAAACTTTTTTATTTCTTTCATTAAACCTTAGTTCATGTTTTTGTACATTGCAAAAAACAAAATCTAGTCAAGCTAAGGTGACTTAGATGAAGAAAGTTTTATTATGATTTGAGTACATCTCACTGATCTGCCTGACTTTTTGGACTTAAAATATGAAAATACATCTTGCTACACTTAAAATAAGAAAAACAACAACTTTTTGCACTTAAAATAAGAAACAGAACTGAATGTTGCTTGAATTAAGAAAAAAAAAACACACTTATTCCACTGGCAGATCATTTTGCTTTGTCAAGTTGAATCTACTCAAATAAAGTAAAATGTTCTTAATATAAGACATTTTAACTTATCTAGATATTGATTTTTCCCGCACTATAAGGCTACTTAAAGCTACTTGTATTCTCACACTTCACCACTAGATGCTATCTCTTCATAAACTTGCAGATGGTGGCTTTAAATGCAGTTTTTAAAGTGTTACTCAGCCTCAAAAGCAGCCAAACCAATCCTCAAAACGGAGCCTTTAACAAAAGAAAGTTTGTTTTAATTAAAATATTTGAACAGTATTCGTTCTGTGGATGCATTACTTTTTCATGATCTTCCTCTGGTCCAATTATCCTATTTGCATGTTGCTCCACCAGCTTCTCTCGAACACAGCGTGGATGACATATATTTTACACTTCAGCGCTCAGAGAAACTGGAGAGCGCCTGAATGGACCGCCATACGATAACTGACTAACATCCGAGACTCGAGTTTCTGAAACCCAGTAGGTCTGCTGTATGCGCTGTGGCTCTGGCCCACACGGGAAACTGGAAATCTAACAGGAGCTTAGACGTGCACTGTCAAACTATTCTGATGCACTGTTTTTTAATGGAGATGTCATTTGCCTTGAATAAACTTATGTATGTCCCTGAGGAAAAGCAGGGGACAACAGGCCAAATTACAGGTCAGATCTTATAAACCAAGTTGAACAAATAGGTGTAATATCTTTCTTAACGTAAACATTCTTGTACAATATCATAGCCAAATGAAAAAGGGTAGTACAAATATACAAAAGAACAATCAAAACTGTAATGTCCAAGAAGGAGTGGGGGAAAGAAAACGTATTTAACCCCACCCCTATTACTCCTCTATACATATTAACATAAGTGAAGAAAAATTACTTCCATTTTCCCCATGATAATTCTTATCTGTTATGAACTCTTTTTTTCTTTTTTACTTGGAGACCAGTATAGTTAAGGATACAGGACCTGAATACTAATACCAGCAATGGTTAAAAAAAAAAAAAAAAAGCACATCCCAGCGATGGTAAGAGAAAGCAAGTACCATAAGGAAGGAAAAGCACATACAATGATAAGAGATGTTCCAGCAGAACTAGTTTGGCAGGACAGTGATGAAATGACCTTAGACACTCTCCATATACTGTGACCAGACCATATTTTTGTAATTTAAATGTATTGACACTTTGGTTTTGCTTGTAGAGTTTGTCCAGACTGTTCCAGAGTTTCACACCACAGACACACAAAAACTGTTTTTAGTGGTTCTCACTTTGGGCAATTTGAAGTCTCCAGTCACTCTCAAGTTGTGGGTTCTCTCACTCAGAGTATGTGCAGATTTTTTGGTAGTAGTTTATGGTCTGCTTTAAACATTCATTAATAATTGCTGTGTAATACTGAGTAAGGTCTTCACATTTTAAGAGCTTGGAATGCGTAAAAATGATGCATTATGAGTGTGTTCTAAAAACCCAACTTTGTGAATAATCTGCAGGGCTTGTTTCTGTAAGACAATGAAAGGTTTCAGTGTAGTTTGATAAGTATTCCCCCACATACTTCAATACAATATGTGACGTCAGGAAGAATCACTGATCAGTATAGTTGTAATCAAGGTAATATTTTGTTTTATTTATTATGGAGAGACTTTTGGAGATTTGTGTTTTTATATGTCTGACGTGGGTTTTCCAAGACAATTTATTGTCTATAATGACTCCAAGACATTTTATTTCAGCTACTGTCTCAATTTGAACATATCTGATTGAACATTCCAGGAAAAGAAATTAAATATCCATAGAGACAAGAAAGTGGCAGGTGCAAAGTCTGAAATTCACAATAATGCAGTAGTTCTGACATATTTGCTAATATCATGGGTTATTCAGATGCTTTCGTTACAAGTTGACTGGTTGACAATTATGTAGCATTAAATAATAAAATGGTTCTGATGTTGGGGTAAAAAAGTGATTACAGCGTTCTGACACTAACGGGAAAATAGTAAAATAGTAAAAATAGTCATCTGAAAAATGTATTAAAATAAAAACCTTCATCCAAAACATTCTGAAAGCACTTTAGTTGCTCTATAGGTTCATCTGATAAGTACATCTGAACTAGTCCAAACTTCAGTTCGAGATAATGAAGTAACATTTTCAAAGAGCACTACGTAAGCCAGGCATGTCCAAACTATGGTCCGGGGGCCAAATGTGGCCCTCAGGCTTCCAGGTGAATTGGCTCAAACTACTAAGTAGTACTTTTTACTGCATGTTTTTAACTCTACTTTGATCAAGCAGATTTAGTGTGTCCTTTTGAGGGTCTCAGCATGAACAAAGGTCTGGAGGGTCATTCAAACCTGTTCTAAATGCACAGATTTGACTTACTCACTGTTTTGGCCACCAGTTTATGACCGTGATCGGCCCTCACATTGGTCTGTGTTTTAATACATGGCCCTTGATGAAAAAAGTTTGGACACCTCTGCTCTATAGGTTCACCTGATAAGTACATCTGATCTAGTCCAAACCTCAGATCGAGATAATGAAGTAACATTTTCAAAGAGCACTACGTGAGCTGTAGGCTCCACAAAACTAAAGATACAGATACCACACTGTGGAACATTATACTCTAAGCAAGAACATTTTCATGAGCCCAGCAGGTAGCAGAGCTTAAACTTAAACAGAATACACTTTTGTGCAGTGTGTGTCGGTGTGTAAAGAAGTGCAGCCTTAGTCTTTGCTGATCTGAGTTGACGTAACAGAGAGAGCAGAGGTAGCTGTCTCTTTTGGCTTCACTCACATTCTCATTTGTCGCTGCTGGCATCAGATGAATTATTAAGTTTGAGGTGTCTTCTCGGCCGCTCCTCCCTCCCCTGTACGTTCCCCAGCTCTCCTCTGTCTCCCAGTGTGGACAGAGTCTGTGTGTGTGTGTGTGTGTGTGTGTGTGTGTGTGTGTGTGCATATTTATATTCATGCATGAGCCACACCAACAGCTTTCATCCCCATTCTGTCAGAAAACCTGACTGTTTAGGCTGTAGAGTTCACAAAACTGCTTATAGTCTCATAAGAGCAGTGAGGAAGTGCTGGTCAAGGGAGCTTTTCTTTCTTTTTCTTTTTTTTTTTTTTCTTCCCTCAAATCTGTTTTAAGATGTCAGTACATATTAATACAGTTCGTCCATCCATACAGCCATTCTCTTCCACTTATCCCAGGCCAGGCAGCTGTGGGACTCCCAGACTTTCCCCACCCCAGACACTTCCTCCATATTCATACAATTTGTAATATTGTAAAACAATAAACTATAAATAAAATCAATGTGTTAAAATTCTGGATTATTATGAGTCCCTGATATTTAGTTGTGTTTCTTATGTCTCTTATTTGGCTCTGCCGTTGGACTTTCTTTTTGTCTTTACTTTAGAGAGTGAAAATAACATAAAAGGTTTGATATTTGAGGTATTAAATTAGGATTTTATCACACGTCTGCATAATTTACTTGGTGTCTTCTGCAGCTTTGAACTTGCACTGCCTCAAAACTCGTCCACATTGCGCGTCTTTACGAAGCGCAGACGTCTCTATTATCGCACGTGAATATCTCCGAGTGTCTCCTGAATAATTGACGCGTCCCAGTCACCACCGCAGATCCACGGCCGTCACATGCTGCGCACCCTCAGACTCTTCAGCTCAACTTACCCCGAGCCGCGCTCATCCTCGCGCATCCAGGGCGGCAGAGGAATCCTGGGAAACAGGCGTGGGCGTCATGAACTGTCAACTTTAACCCCGACTTTATATTGTTTGGATTGTATGAACTTGAGTTGCTGAATTATTATAGTGTGAATGCAAGAAATCGTGACATTATCGCAATGTCTAATTTGCAGTCTGCTGATGACGGATATTGTCATTAAATGAACCTTTAGAATATTTTAACATCGCAATAAATAAATAAATAAAATAAATGAATAAATGTGCTCTGACATTTAAACCAATTGTGGCCTATGCAAGAGATCAGTCATAATAGACAGGGAATATAGCTTAAATAGCTTATTAAATGCAAAAATACACCCCTTATTTAATTAATAAATTAATTTAGTGTCAATAGACCTTAATATGTACTGAGAAATGTCCAGTAAATCTAATTTGTCTTGTGGTTGACACGGTTTCAAAGCAGCCTGTGGCAGCCATAGAGGTGCGAATGCATTAGGATATGTTTTTTTTTTAAACTAAGCCTATTTTTGACCCATTACAGGCCTTTACTCACCACTGACAAACCTAAAACAATGTATTTATATGCACTTTTATGAATCAACGATCCTGTTGTCTGTTCCAAGACTAAATGGTTTTCTATAGACCCGTCAGAGAAGTGTTAGCAACATGCTTTAATGTGATCAGGACTTTCTGTTGCCAAGCTCTTACAGTTGAAATACCCAGTTTAACACCATCAATTATACACGGTAATTAATCTCCCTCGTATCTTCAAAGAGAATATTAATTATCGACACAAATATTTCCTTGTAGTTGCAAAGTATTGGTCCTCTGGCTGCATCCACCCGCCAACAGTCTCAATGGGAAAACCACACAACCTCAGGCCGTTTAACTCTGGGCATATCCGCTAATTATTTTCAGAAATCCTAATTTAGTGACATTATTAAGTGTTGTCAACCGTATAGTGTGAAAAATAGCATTACTGAAAAAAGAGTAGAAGGTAGGAGAATAATGTAAAGCAGTGTGACGCTTCGTGAACAAATCTAGAAATGGTGCGTAAAAATAAGGGATGTAAATAAGCTCAATTTAGATCAATTTACAGAAAAAAAGCAATAAATTAATAAATAAAACTTGACATATGGTAAAATGTAATACTTACCTTTAAAGTGGCTGAATTCACGTTTGCAGAGTTTGGTTTCGCGTGTTCTTGGTCTCCCCAGAGGCGCGGCGCGCACTTCTCCGCAGACTTTAAGCTGCTCCTCCTTCGCATTTCTTCGTTTTATACCAATTTAGAATTAATATTGCATCGTCATTACTTAATAATTTCAACCCCCCCTTGCAACCCAGTGACACGAGGGCATCCATAATTTACACGAGGTTAATTAGAGAGGAAAGGGCCATTAGCCGGAGCGTATTGGAGGCGCACGGTTTACGCACAGCAGTGAGAAAAAAACAGGTTCGTCTATATCAGCGGGGCCTTTATTTTTCCGTGGCGCTTGTATCATACACGACAATACATATTTAATCTCTTTTGAGGATTAGGGATCTATGAATTAAACAGTGGCAACAGGATTACAAAACAAACAAAGACAGGTCTGCGTTATGTGGAAAAAGCTGAATTGGAGATAAAGTGCCTATTAGGCCAACAGTTGTCCTGTAAGATAATATGGATTTATAATACAACTATATAATAATACAGACTCAAGGTAATCAGAAAGTGTTTAGAAAATAACAAATTATTTATTAATATTTTCACACATTTTCAAGTAAAACAATAGTGAAGAAAAATAAATAAAATATTATAATAGAATAACTGGTGTATCGTATCTGGGCTATTAGCTCCAAAACACATCAAAAAATTCATATAAATATAGCAGCAGCCACATCCACACGGGTTATGTGCCTCGTAGACTTTAGTGTCATTGCTTTAATAAGACAGTGCGTATATCCTGTGATACTGTGCGTAAAATAACAATAAACAATTCACCACGACAGAGTAAAAGGTTTGGGGGATGTGATTACGATCATTTTCATCCAACACAGTGACAGTCCCAGTTTCACCTTTCAAAACATTTTTTTCTAACCATAACACGTCTGTTAATGACTTTATGGTAAAGGATGACCGATGCCCTTGAATCTTCTACCCTGTTGGGCTCAATATAAACCGCTGCACAGAGTGATTTCCCACCAAACAAATAAAAAAGATTCTTTAACTTGAAAGAGCTCCTGTGCAAGAAACATTGTTGACAACATCAAAACCCACCTCCCAAAGCGACACCGTCCCACCAGTGACAAAATCAAAAAGTGCAACAAGAGAGGTCTAAGTCAAGTGGTTTGGAGATACTCCAGTCCAGACGTGAGGAGCTCGTTAATAAATTCCTGTAGGTTATTATTAATCACTCGATCAAAAATGTAGTAGGCTATTTTATTCATGATCTGTGAAAGTCAGTGCGTAGCGGAGTATTTCATTCGTTTCTGTTTTTGCCTCTGGTTGCAAAACCACACTCGAACCACGTTCTTTTTCAGGTCCAACTTCTCTGCAATGGCTGCAATTTTCTCCGAGGAAGGCCGCGGCTGGATGGCAAAGTATGCCTCCAAAGAGCGCTTTTCTGGGGCGGCGATGGACGTGCGTTTCCTTTTTCGTTCATTCCCGTTGAAAAGGTCCGGCTTGCTGCTTTTCTCTCGGTATGCTGCCTCGGCTTCTTCCAGCCACGCTTGGAGAACGGGCTTGAGCGCAATCATGTTGTTGTGGGACAGGGTCAGAGACTCGAACCGGCAGATTGTGCTCTGACTGAGTGACCCCACTCCCGGGATTTTCAGGTTGGCCAGGGCAGAGCCCACGTCCGCCTGTGTCACTCCGAGTTTGATCCTACGTTGTTTGAAGCGCTCCGCAAACGCCTCCAGCTCCCGTGGATCCGACTCCACGTCGTTGACCATGCCCCCGTGCACAGAGAGCGAGTGTGGGTGCGCCATGGTGGCCATAGCCTGGTGCAGCTGGCCCATGGTCTGCAGATGGTGGTGGTGCGCTGGTGCCGTCATCCCCGGGGGCTCCGGACCTCCCATCCCGCTCACAGCCAGGCTGCTGGACAGGTGCTCCAACAGGTCCCCGGCCTCCAGGCCCTGGCCCAGGTGAGGGTGATGGTGGTGCGACGTGATGGTGGACGGCACGTGGGAGATGGGCAAGGCGCTGGAGGAAGGGGCTGAGGTGCAGGGGACACTGCTCATGGTATGATAAGTCACGTCTGCTTTGAACGCGTGGCTCTTGCCGTGAGAGACGATGCTGTCAGCCGCCGCCAGAGCCTCTGCCCGCGCCAGCAGGCTCTCATCAAAGCCTCCGAATATATTGCCCTGCAGCTGCAAGCGAGAGGAGAGAGCATACTGCAAGTCAGTGGGGAATAGTGTCAGCAGCGCGCGCTCAGGATCTTAAAAACATTTTTCCAAAGGCAGCGCAGAGCTCAGAGCAAGCTCCTCAAAGCGCAGGTCATAAAAATTAATATGAAGCAAGAGCATTGCTTGAATTGACATGTGTGAGAGGGGAGGGCGGACTGGGAGGGAGCACAGACACAGAGGAGAGAGAGACTAGAACAAAGTCCTGTCAAAAGTGCTCTTGTTCATCCAGGTTATGGCGAATCTGGACGTAGTTTTAAGCTTCAAAGACCCAAACTACACCCAGACCCTCGCCCTAGACAATCCTCTAACCTGCTAAACTTCACACGACTATCACAGTGATATTTCACCAAACTGAAGCACGTACCTGCGGGCCAGACACACACATTCTGCGCATGCCCTCCGAGCCCGCGTGCAGGCCGGGGTACTTGGGCTCGTGCAGGGCCGGGTGCATGCTGAAGTGCTGTTTTCCGTTCATGGTCATCATCGTTCTCCGGGGCTGCCTCCTGCAAGCAGCGCGCGAGCACTCAAGGCCCCAGGCACGCGGACGCACAGCGACGGTGTCTGAGGTCCTGCGCGAGACTCCTGTCACCCACAATGAGCTGCTCACGCGGCGGGCAGAGCCTCCCGGCACCCTCCCCATCCCTCTCCCATCCCCCTCCCGCTCAGTTTACAAGTGCCAAAGTGGGGCCTCTTTGCGCAAGCGTCAAGTGGCAGCTTCGTCTTCTTCTGACACTTTTAGCGCTTTTGCCTTTTCCAAACAAACATATTATTTTCATATATCTATATTTAGACACCACTTCGCCTGTCTTTGATCATAGAAGTAGCTTAAGCCAGAGCCATAATAATGTAGCCTCTGTATTTGTTTGCAAATATGAGGTGACGTGAGGACAGGTACGGGCCTGCGTGCAGTGGTTTCAGCACCAAGGACAGATACTGGTGTCAACTTTGCTCTGTCTAAGGTGCTGAAATGAAACAATAGCCAGTATCGGCTATACAACTACAGACTGTGACTGTTTAATATCACTTGGTAAGTTTATCTGGATAGGCCTATATCAGTTTTAAATTTACCATAGTAAAGCTGTGATAAGGATTCATTTTCACGACTCAAAATAATTAGCACAAGTGTAGGTATTCTTGTCTTGGTGACTACTTTTAAAAAATGGTTTCACAGTTGTTTCCAGTGCACCATCTTTATATTGTTTAATAGCGAACAGAACCTGAAATATGGAGCAATTCCCTGATTCCCTGAACCGGGCTGGACTCTCTTGTCTTGTTAGAGCCCTGAGCCCTGTGCACACCCGCGGGGCCGAAAGCGGAGCCAGCGTGGGACAGAGGGTGACACAGAGCTACGTGATCCACCTGCACCTCTCCTGTTCCTCAGACTCTCAATAATTCAGCAGACGAGTGCAGGCATCCATTACCGGCCGCTAGCGTGTGCTTATTCATTACACAGATTAAAAGAGCCACGGTCCTTCCTATACCCATGCAGACCTGTTGCATGCTGGGAGTCACGGCTATAACTGTGTCTGAAAAAAACAATACTTTTTTTAACTTCAGATGCGCTTCCTGAAGAGCAGTTTGTTCACTTAAACTGGTTCAATCCTCGAGTGAGTGAAATAGCACTGTTGCCATACACTGCAAAAAGCTTAAAATATAAACACTTAAATCTATCAGAAAATGACTTAAAAGTAGTGAAATTATCTTGTTGCGTGGACAAATAATTTTACTTGACAAGTTATCTTAAAATAAACTACCACTAGACTAGAATTAAGCAATCGCAGAGTAGATAGGCCTAATACATCTAAAAACAAGATGAAAAACCTGATATAAGTTTTAAAATCTTGACCAGATCAGTGAAATTTGCAGTGAGGCAATTAAAAATCTTAACATAGCCTATCTTTAAAAACAATATACTGAATGTTTATGGCAAATATGTGAGTGTAATTGATTAGGGGGCAACAGTAGCTCAGTTGTTTGTCCACTGATCCGGAGGTTGGCGGTTCGAATCCCGCTTTCGACATAAACATCATTCGTTGAGCCATCAGATCCACTGTACCTCAGGTTGGCGGTGCGATTCCAGCTCCCACAGATGAATACGGTCATTGTGTCCTCGGGCAAGGCATTTAACCCACCTCGCCCCCAGTGACTGTGTTCACTGGTGTATGAATGTGTGTGAGTGGGTAAGTGGTTCCTTGATCTAAAGCGCTTTGAAAAGAGAAAAGCGCTACATCGAAATGTGACCATTTACCAACAAATGCTACTAAAATGACTAAGTAACTAGTAACTTAGTAGTAGTTTTTTATTTATTTATTTATTTTTTACAGCAGTTGTTTTCTCTTTCCACCACTGTCCCCCAAATTTAAACTAAGACACATATTCTGTTTCAATATTGTCAAATTTGGATAAAATAAAACACCACATACATGTGTGTTTTGTGGTGTGGTATTAAACCTTTCTATCCAACTGGAGACCAAACCAGACCAAGTTACAGGTCAGATCTGTGAAGAGGTGACCCCGCTCAGTCACAATGCCTGTTTTTCTAGGTATTTTTGGGCAATAAAACCACCAGTAATTCAATAAATGTAAGGTAGAGCTGTTTAATGTCATACTGTGGAAACAAGCACAGAAACAAGCAGGTGACAGACCCCCAACCAAAAAGTTACAAGTTGAAATTTTGAGAAAAAGGAAGATTTGAAATCCTTTAGAAATCCTTGCTTCTTCTGAAAGCCACACAGCTGTCACTGAGCTCTGAAGTGTAAAAGTAGAGTGAATAAAGTATGAATGAGCTTTTCTCGCCCTGCCCTCCAGCCCCGCTGCAGCCCGGTGTATTTGTTAATAGCCACCGCAGCCACACTTCTGTCACATCCATATTTGAAAGCTCATTGTTTACAGCTAAGTCACATCTGCAGAGTGAGGACATCTTTTATTAACAGCGGATCTGATCTGGGTGCATTTCTAATCTGACACATGCAGTTGTACTCCACCACATCAACTTATTACTATTATTACTATTACAACCAAATTACCTATCTGGTCCGTTTCTCCCTAATCTGTCAACAATAACAGGCTTCTTATACAGTTTACCGAGGCCGTCATATCAACATGAGACAAAACGTACGATAAACAACCTTTGGAGGGAGACAGTGGTATGTGCAAAGAGACTGGGGCCCTGATTAGCTGAACTAACGTGTTCCAATAATTCTAAATGGTGAGGATGAACAGAACAACAACCTGTTGTTTTAACCCTGGTAGATAATGGCTGAGCATAATGACCCTCCCTTGAAGAGGCCCAGACAGAGCAGATCACACCACTGCCTTTGACCATGAATACTTTAGTTCTCTAAACCCAAACAATACATTCTTTAGCTTGACAAGAAAGTTCAATCACATGTCATGCTACTTTTAACTCTTTTTGAGTATTTATTATTGCAGCAACATTGGATTTTCTGTCTATTCTACAAGACCAGAAACCAGTGCATTACTTGAAGTTGTCCGTCCTAGATTAACCTCAAATTCTAATCAAATGTGCTTTAAAAAAATAACTCTAAAATAACTCCTCAAAACCAATAGTTATGATTTCTAGCCCTTTAAACCATGCAACTTTTTTTAGCCTCCAGCTGGACGTTATAGATTATCTGTGGGAGCTGGAATGGCGCCACCAACCTGTGTATCAGAAGACAAACACTCTGAGCTACTGTCACTCCAGTCTAACGCTGATGGGATGACAAAATAAAGAAAATAAAAGACACCACACAGAGTTAAGAGTAATATTATCAGGAATGCTCTGGCTTGCATTTTTCACTTTTCATTTTTTAACTTTTCCAATATTTCGTTTCTTTTTTTTTCTCTCGTTCATTTTTTTCTTGATCCAATCCAGAATGTTTAATCTTTTGAATGTTCTTTTTTTTTCTTTCATGTGTTTCAAGCATCCCATTCCTCCCTCTTTATTGCCCAAAGCAAACATGCTAGTAAATTAGAAATCCATTTTTACAAACAAAATACATGAAGAAAATACATCCACATCCTGCAAATATAAACAGTAACATGTCCAAAAAACTATTGTCCAATAAACATTTTACACATTTTTACACTATTGTGATAGCAGTAGCATACAGGAGTTATACAAAAGTGAATCAAACACTTCTGTATCTTCACAAGCAAGAGCCCTGTCCGTTAATATTACTTAAAATCAGCCTGTGAAATTAACTCATAACAAAATCCAAACATTAAGAGCTGCAGATTTTCAGTCAATAATGAGATAAGTAGATAAAATATGCATTCTAAGGGAGACCAGATTCTCGGTTAATAATATGTATTCTTGTGTTTGTTTCTCATTATTCATTGAACATCTCCGGGACACTAGCTGACAGTTTACAGTATAGAGAAACCAGTGTACATGCTGAGCCTCACAGATGCAAAGGGAATCAGAATATTGTGGGAAAGTTTGAAAGTGGAGAAGGAAGTTTAGCAGTTTGCTCACTAAAGAGGATTGCTGGTTATTTCACCACTTTGTCCCACTGCCTAAACTAAAATTTCCCCATTGTGGGACAAATAAAGGATATCTAATCTTCTCTAAATATGGGAATAACTCCCTCTGTATAAAGAAAGAAAACAAATCTTGCCATAAAAATATTGGAAAGTTGACTTTCTGATTTTGTTTTCAAAGTGTGGATTTTCTAAATATATTGTGCAATGATTATATAATTATTAAAGATACGCATTTGTTTTAGCCTTTTCCACAATATTAGGATTTATTTGCACCCAGAGTGAGTCAACTTCCTGTGTCTTCCATTTGCCACAGATGAATATTGTGCAACTTAAATTGTGAGTATGTGAAACAAAAATAAGGATCACTCAAGTTTAAATAAGCAGAGACACTCTTGCTTTGCATTTCTACCTGACATATTAAAACAACAAAAAGATACAACAGTAATTACTCTCTCAAGCATTTACAAAATGTACAAAAGTAAATGTTAACTCTTGTAAAAATTCAGCCGTTTGCTGATTGTAAGGCAAAATTATATATATTAAAATCAACGAGTTTACATTCAAACCCCTGTCTTTAGATCACGTGAGATGACCATGTCCTAACAGGCCTTTCGTTAAGAAAAAAGTGTAAGATACCAAAGAGACAGATGTCAACACACATGCTTTATGCACTAGACAGATGTGGAAAGTGGTTGTCACAAGTTCTTTTCTAAACAATATTCAGTAGATCACAACTGACTTATTTAAATATAAGGATTATGGTTGATTTGATGATATGTTCCCTGTAAATAAAGTTCGTAAATTCTTGAGAGATTTCACTCTTTTGTATACTGAAGAAACGTGTGGATTTTAGGGGATGAATATATATTATTTGACAGACTTTGCCACAATATTCTAGTGCACAAAGATGCTCGTGAATGGGAGGCGGCTTCCTATAAAACCATATTAGATGTGAGTGGAGAACTTGTAAACGTCAGTGTCGTCTATTGCACTGGGATCCATCTGTACCTGCGCTGGTTTATGGGACTGTATTCAGTGGAAATGAGCATGCAGCTAGTGCTAGCAAAAACAAAAGTAGTGAGTAGTAGAAATATGCATGAGTGTTTTTAGAGGTCATATTATGACTATTGTGTGAAATCACCTTCAGGTACTGCACAGTGGAAAAATAATCTTACTTCTTACTAGAATTTGTGATGGAATGGGTGTGTCCCTAAAACTTGGGACAAAAAGTCTTCAAAAATGGCGTTTAATTACAGAATATGTATAAAAATACCTATTCACAGTAGACACAAATGTTGTGCATTACTGATACGAATCGTCTGGTAAGCACACTGAAACGTACATAGATTTGTACTATATCTATGAGGACAACTTAGACACGCTCTACTCTCAGCAAAAGTGAGATATCTTAATCAGGTTTGTGTTAATATCGAGGGTAAATAATTAGCCCTCAGAGTCTTTTGATGTTACCTAAAGACCTTTGTTAAAAATAAGTTTGCTTCAAAATACTGAAAACAAAACAAGGTCAGTTTTTTTTGTGGAGGGGTGTTTCACTATCGTCTCCAGGATCTGCTCTCGTACTCGTCATCTTCGTCATCATCCTCCTCCTCCTCTTCCTCCTCCTCTGCCAGAAACGAGCCGCTCTCCTTCTGTTTGGGAAGAAAAAAAACACACATTAGATGAGTTTTTTGGACGTCACAGAAACCCATCACCGATAGTGGCTTTTCCCTTGATGATCATAATCACACGACGAGATAAAACTAGAGCTTTCGTCATACCGAGCTGTCCTCTTCTTTGGCGTCTTCCTCCTCGGGTTCAGTTGTGACTGAGGGGGTCTTGGGCTTGTACCAGGAAATCTGAAGCACACGACCTTTAAACTTTGCTCCCTGGTTGGCGGCCTGAAAGTTCAAATGAGAGAAAAAGTGAGTTGGGAATCTCAGAGTATGATGATTTTTGCAACTTACATTTTCTGCTTCACTTCTTGTTTTGAACGTCATTACAACACTGTTGGCATCATGGTCACGTAAATCCTCAATCTCTCCAAATTTCTATGAAAAACAATAATGCAGCAGTTGTGGATAGCGGCCATTATTACCAAACACCATTTGTACTTTAACATTTGGGTACATGTTTTCGGTTAAACCCACCCAGAAAGTGCACACAGAAAGATCCCACACAGGGAACTGAACGTGGGATATTCTTGTCTGTTTCATTGTTGACTAACGATTGCCACCATAATTCTAAATGCAACTTCGCACAATACAATACAAAATAAAGCTTTATATAACTCTATTAGTGCTCATTTAAAGCAATAAAACTAGTCAAATCCAACACAAGTAAATGTATCAATGACTAAAAGGGTAAAACTATTAAAATAAAGACACAAAGGACCACATACAACTTGAGCAGTGTTAAGTGCCAGAGGGTAAAAGTGGGTCTTCAGACAGTATTTCAAAAACAAAATACAAACATATTCCTGAAACTCTCTTGGGAGTTTTTCTTACCACAAAGTGCGGCATTAGCTCCTCTTTCTCCTCCTGTGTGACCCCCAGGATGGCCAGAGCTCTAGGCCTGTGGTCCACCACCATGCGGTTCACGGTACCCCCTCTGCCCGGCCCGTCCCGGCTGCGTCCTCTGCCCCGTCCCACGTGTCCTGCTCCATGATCAGCGGCCATCTTTCCTCTGGCCCGGCCTCGGCCTGAAGGAGCGCGGATCAGGCCTAACCGTGTGGCCTTGGGGACAACACAAAGAGTCAGTTGGGCAACAAAACAGGCAAAAGTCTACTCTTGTGTAGAGGGATGAAAATGTCAAGACATGAGATTAGGTTCACGAGAACGAGATTTTGTGATTGACATATTTTTTTAATTGTATTTATTTATATATTATGTATTTATTATCCAAATTTTACCACATGTTAAATCTACATTTTATTTTATATTTTTGCTGTCATTACAGCACTGCTTTTTGAAACTACAGCCTCTCAAAATGCCTTGCCAGAGCTTAAGCCTTCTTTGTCCAAATAAAATGTGAAAACATTGAGGACAAAAATATAATTTCAGATAATTTTTCTCATGTGTGCACAATCTCCCGTCAATTTCATCTTATTCCCACTTATTTACGGGATTAAACAAGCATTTAACACTGATGTTTTGATGGAAAAAAGCCATTGCATGTCTAATCACGAATGGTCATACTAGGGGTGGGCGATATCTTGATATTTAAAATATATCGGGATATTTTTGAAACTCGATATGAATTCTGACATATCGATATATCGCTATAATGCTTTTGTCCCCTGAGCTCCTCCGCGGAGCCCGGACCTGGCCGCGGACTAAACCAGGACTACGACTAAACCTGGACTAAACGCGGCCGCAGAGCCCGGGGCTCAGTCGCGGACTAAACCAAGACTAGGACCAGGGCTCTACAGTGCGCCCATTTCACGAGCAAATATTTCGGTGTGCGAATGTGGAAAACAAAACAGGCGCATCTGTGCGAGTGCTTCTGCAGCCACAATAAGGAGCTGCACACAGACGTAACGTGATGAGTTAAACTTTCTAAATGCACGTTTCCCAGCGCAACCACATGACACCTCCGACCGCGCACGACTCCAGCATACAAGCTCCGCGTGTGGCGATATCACTCATACGAACAAACTCCGCTTCAAAACACACCCACGCCCCCTTAAACGAGGAGCACCCCGCAGCAGGAGCCACCCCTGTCCCACCTCTCAGTAAACACCCCCACCCCGCTGGACTTCCTTCTCGCTAAAGCCAGAGCTTTGTCTTGGTCAAGGTCTGAATACTGAGTACGGTCATTTTTCATTAAGGCCGCTGCTGTCGCCAATAAACTCATACCGGTGTGCGGGAGCGTGCGGAGCTTCTCTCTGCAGCCTGTGCCAAATGCCAAATAAATCCGTTTGTCACAATGTGCGTTTGATTTGGTAAATGTGCAGAGGCTAAACATCACTTTAAAACAAGAGAATGTAACTCCAGTTTGGAATTTGAAAATTCAGGTTTAAAAGTCCTGCACTTTATTCACTTTGAAGCAGTTTTGTATAAAGTGCCAGTGGAAGTTCTCTTAAAGAAGAGGCTCTTAAACTGTGGGTGAGGGTTCAAAAAAGGGTGCAGAGTGTGCATATTTTTCCTCTAAAGATAGAGATATATATCGTATATCAAGATATAGCAAAATATATGGAGATACATTTTTTGGTCCATATCGCCCAGCCCTAGGTCATACATAATATTGTGATGGGAGGAGGGTTCTATACACCATAACAAATATTTCCAAGCTCCATCTGTCTTCTGCAATGCACCAAACACTACTTGTTTTTAATTCGGATTACTTTTTTCCTGCTCTTTAACCAGACCCCCTCCCCCCTCTTTCACTTGGGTCTCTAATTGTAGCTCTACAGTTTGAACCAGAACTAACAGCTCAAACTTTAATGAGACAGTTCTCAACAGTGAGAGGCTGTGTCTGATTTGGACTGGCTCCTCTGGGCTTTCTTAAGTAGATGAAGTTCAGAAGGAGGGACGACGGGGACCACATGAATTTTTAATATCGCACTAATTTAAGACCCAGGGGGAGGAGAGAAAGAACATGTCAGGATAGGAGGGGTGTTACTGACACAAAGCCAGGGATCAGACTGGTCTTTGACACTGAAGATGACCTTGTACAGGGTTTCACTGAAAAGGGCATTGGAGCTGGTTATTGAAGCCAGGTCAAAATTACAAAAAGAAGCGTTTAAAAATTATAAACTGGCAATAGATGTTGGCTATATGTATTCTACATTATACCACCAAAAAGAAATAAACTTGAAGTATGATCTTCCAAATGGGTATAAACTGACATTTCTTCCCAAAAAGTCTGCAGTACTTTGACATTTCAATCAGTTTTCACCAGTTAAAATGTAGAAATTAATGACATCTTTGTTAGTGGTTTTGTAGGCTTCTCATCCTGTGTGCGCGTAATGTGTCAGCGAGAGGCACCTCTACTTGTAGCTGCCCCAGTTTCCTCTTGAGGTCGGTGGTGTCCTCTCCAGAGTTCATCTTCTTGTGAAAGTCGAGCTCAGCATCCAGCAGCTCCTTCTGGGCCTAGGCACAGTCACAGTCACATACAAATGTACAGCACATTACACTCAGTAGCAAAGACGCAGCATGTGATATCATCATTTAGGTGATGACTAATACAAGACCTGAAAGTACCATTGTCATGGGAATTACAAAATGTTGCAATCACTGAAGATGAAAGCAAACAAAATCAGTGTGAGAAAACAAACATGACTAAATCTGGTTGGAAAATATAGATAGTGTGGTCACAATGCTAAAATGTCAAAATCAATTTCGATAGTAAATAATAGATACTAGACTATTTTAAAAGATCCTTTTTAATCAATAGTGTAATTTTAAACACAAAATGATCTTATTTGTTTATTACACCATGTTGTTTTCATTAGTTCTGATAAAACTCATGTTGAAACTGTTCCAGAAAGATAGAGGTACGCGAACATTCTTTTTAGTGCAGACGCGCTTCAGTACTAGTTTTAGTCATCGATTCATATCTAACTTTTGATACAACCCAAATAAATATGCAAAATCAGGGTCTTTCATGATGTCTCCAAGTACTTGAAATTGCAGAGGCCACTGAAGGCAGCACATGCCCTGATTTAGGTGTTTTTGACCAGAAAGCCGCAAATGTATTTTGTTTGCACTAGAATGGCCAAAAAATTGGTAGAAACAGTAGACAATGCTTTTCCACTTTTAACTTACATCACTTTTATTCTTGGGCTGATTGTTGTTGGCTTTGGCACTGGTGACCTGAGCAACTGGGTTCAGGTCATTCTGAAGCTGAGAGATTTTATCAGTCAGCTCCTTCAGTGTCTTCATGATGTTCGCTCTTTCTTCTGGCTTCATCCCTCTGTTTTTCTCCAGACGGTTTATTAAGGCCTGAACGAATACGGTATCACGTAAATAAAAAGAAAAAAGTACTGCCAATAATATATCAAATTAAACAGTTATTTCAAGAAATGACTCACTTTTTGGCACTCAATTTGTTTCTGCAACATCTCCTGTTTCTTCTTCCTCATGTCCTGCTGAAGTTTTAATGCTTCCTGAAAGAGAGCAAAAGGGATAATAAATAATGATAATGATTTTGCAGATTAAAAAAGTTACGATGTTAGCTTAAATGGTTCTTGCCTGCTTCTGCTTGAGAGCTTCTTGTGCGATGAGTGCTTTAGCTGTTTTACCCAGACTTTTTGAGGAGGACTTGAGGGAGGTCGGGGTGAAGGGCGCTTTCTGAGAGTTTGTCAGGGCAGATGCCACCTACAAATGATAAAATAAATAACAGACATTAGTGTACTTATTTCTTGATTATTTTGATATTTAAAATCATGAAGCCTCCTCTATTAGCACATGGCAAATCTTGGAGTCTCTGTATGGACCAATCACCAATAGCTGTATTACAATTGAGCTGATGAGTTGTTTCAATTCTCCAAATGTGTAAAATATGTGTAAAAACATGTAATATATAAAAAGTGGTTCACATCTGGTCAAACTTTTCTATCTACCACACTAAACATACAAAATGTAAAAAAAAACAAAACAAAAAAAACCTACAACACAAAGCATCTTCATTACCAACATTTCACCTATATTCTGCATTATTAAACTTATGACTAGGGCTGCAACTAACGATTATTTTCATAATCGATTTATCTGGCGATTATTTTTTCAACTAATCGATTATTAATCGGATAAAAAGAAGGAAAGTGCTCCTAAACTGTGCTAAAAGTAAGTTAGCCGTGCGTTCTGGGTTTACGCATGGAAGCTGTGCTCGCTCTGCCAACCCCTCTCTCTATTACGCACGCGGTCAGATCAACAAAGCTTTGACCAATCACGGTGTTCGTGGGTTTGTACCGCACACTCTGTGATGGACAGGAGCACCAGCGAATCACAGCGCGGAGAAGCGAGGTCCCTACTTTTTACGCGCACTGACCCAAACAAGTGCTAAACCAACGCGCGGGGGAGTCCTATCGAGCTAAATCGCATTATTTCCCGATGGAGAGTGTTGGATTACTCACAGAAAGGACTTTTATGCAGATGGGATTTATTTCAGATGGGAAGAAAGCAAAGATAAGACTTGATTTGGCTTGATTGACAGCTACTTTTTTCTGTGTTTCTTGGCTGCTAGCTTGGTGAAGGTTTGAGCTACAGAGGCTGATACCGCGGAAGCAGCTTTCAGGTGATATATAACTTATGGGGGAAGGGTGAAGGGTCGTGTTTGCTTTGAGGCAGAAGTTGTAAGAGTGTCAGACAGTTGTATTTTTATATGTGTGGATATAGAGGGCTTCAGTTTGAGACGTGAAGTGCTGTGGTGAAAATGAAGTGGATAAATTCTTAGCCGTGTTTCTGCTGATTCCAACGGTGTATAACATGACAGTGTAGCACTCAGTATGTTGTAAATAGAGATGTATGAATTTACAAAAGAGGCGCTAGTCCCCAAATTTGGTGGCTGTGGGGTTTAAGAGGTTAACTGGACTAGTTAATGGCTTGCCAACTATTTTAATAGTCGATTTTAATCGATTTAATCGATTAGTTGTTGCAGCACTACTTATGACTTTCAAATAACTACTCCTTAACCTTTCCTGTGTATAGATTGGCTTTATTTAGTATAGCTGACGGTGATGGTCAGGTGTAACCTTACAGGGACAGGCTCTAGACCGGAGCTGTCCGCTGGGCTCACTCCGGACGTCCCGGCTGTGGTCTGAGGCCGAGGTTTATGCACAGTCTTGTTCAAAACGTATGCAGCTGCATTGTGCTGCTTTATCCCCTATAGACAAAAAAACAACCATTTAGATATAGACATATTTTGTGCTTTCTAACAAAAGTTGTTGTCAAGTTAAGCAAATGCAGTTCCCCTGGTTGTATTTGCATTAGGCAGCAACAAGCATGCTTTAGTCAAATATCAAACATGTGAGTCAAACGTCAATACTGGCTGGAGAACGAAAGTAAACAGAAAATTCAACTGTGCAATGGAAAAAAAGATGCACTCAGGATTGTGAGGCTACAAACATTTTTTTGGGCAAAATATTAATTTAATTCAAGATGCACTATCCACCATCTTCTTGTCTCCAAGGAGATTTCATCATTTTTCCAAGAATGTTCCACAATCGGGTATTAAACCTATCCATTTCCATGGAGACAGGCAAAATCAAGTCAGATCTGTGGAGAAGCCCTTGAATAAATGCAAGATCAATAGGTATCATCAGGGCTCTACAGTGCGCCCATTTCACTTGCATTTGCGAGTAAATATTTCAGCGTGCGAACGAGGAAAACAAAACAGTCGCACCAGTGCGAGTGCTTCTGCCACCACAATAAGGAGCTGCGCACAGATGTAACGTGACAAGTTAAACGTTCTAAATGTATCGTATCAAACATTATGGGCAAACTCACACTAGGACTTCAGAACCGTGCCCAAGTCTGGATCGCCCCTAAAGCGCAGCAAGCAGGCCCAGCGCGAGCGCAACCGAACCGTGCCCGGGCACGACACCTGCGACCGCGCACGACTCCAGCATACGAGCTCCATGTGTGCGGCGATATCACTCATACGAACAACCTCTGCTTCAAAACACACCCACGCCCACCTTAAACGAGGCGCGCCCCGCAGCACTACCCACACCTGTCCCGCCACTCACAGACACCCCCGTGCCTCTGGACTTCCTCTTCCGCTAAAGCGATGGTTTTGTCTTGGTCTTGTCTCGGACTCGAGCGCATTTGGACTCGGTCTCGTCACGGATTCAAGGTCTGAATACTGAGTGCGATCATTTTCCATTACTGCCGCTGCTATCGGCAATAAACTTGTACCGGTGTGCGGGACCTGTGCGCTGGAGCCCACGGACACTCCGTGTGGCACCGCCAGTGCGCGGCTTGTCCACAGCGCACACCCTCGTGTACCAGTGTGTATCACAGGGCAGGTTAAACATCCCACCTGTCCATCTGCCTCACGTCAAATAAGCCAATATTAATTTTATGTCCGTGTCCGCACAGAGCAGACCTACAGCACAGATCGGGCGATATGTGGGCTGAAGTTTGCCTAAGAAAATGCCAAATAAATCAGTTTGTCACAATGTGCGTTTTGTTTGGTAAATGTGCAGAGGCTAAAAACCACTTTAAAACCACGAAGAGAATGTAACTCCAGTTAGGAATTTGAAAATACAGGTTTAAAAATCCTACCCACTTTTTACACTTTGAAGCAGTTTTGTGTAAAGTGCCAGTGGATGTTCTCTTAAAGAAGAGGTTCTTAAACTGTGGGTGAAGGTCCAAAAAGGGTTTGTTTGGCTTATTTTAAGTCGAAATATTAATCATATAAAATGAAGATATATTTATAAAAACATTGCGATCATGCAGGAAAAGTACAGTCATAATTCTTTTTTTTTTGTATTAAATTTATTCAGTGTTGGTGTGTGCAAGTTCTGCACTGTAATAATCGTTCAAAACGAAAACCTTCTTGTGCCCCCATTTTTTTTCTGTGCTCCTGAAAAAAAAAAAGTTAGCGTAGAGCCCTGGGTATCATGCTTTAATATGGGCAACTTCAGACAAAGCAACATCTCCATCGAGACAAGATGACTGATCTCCTATCACAATTGTTACATGCTCCTTTAAAACTAAAAAAAAGGTAAATATACATATATCCTAATAAAAATGGTGCATAATTGGTTAATAAGCTTTAGGCAGCTAAAATGTTCATGCAAGAATCTACAAAGGCATCATCAACCCTGAAGCAAACCCTATTGCCTCAAACATGAATCCGGGAATACCTTATGCACAGTGGGGTGCTGGGGTCCATGGTTGGTTTGTGGTGGCACAGTTTGGGGCCCCGTTCCCTGTTCCTGCCCTGGGGCCCCTGTGTGGTTGGCCCCGGGCTCTCGGTGCCAGTACACTCTGATGAAGCGGTTGTTCAGGACGGCCTCAGTGCTGGAGATAGCCCGTCTCGCCTCCTCATTCTTTGTGTACTGGATCAGTGCTGCCTCTGGGTCCCCACCAAACACCACCTGCTCCAACAACAAGAAGTCAGTAGTTTGTTTTTTCAAGAGTAGTATACCTATAAAGGCCCATTTCAAATTCTTAATGCCAATTGTGATGCCACTTTTTGCAGTTCAAGTCCTTTAACTTTTATACTGGTGTCTAGTCTTGAACACCATTTGGCCAAGTCCAAGTTTAGTCATATCTTAGCCCATAGAGTTAGACTGGTTCCCTTTTTTAATGTAAAGTGAAACTAAAAGTCTGTACCTGGATGTTGACGATGGTACCAAACTTGCTGAAGTGCTCGTTGAGTTTGGTGATGTTATTTAGCTCCCGTGGGATCCTGCGCACCTCCAGTTTGGTGTTGACATAATGGTGCTTCTTAGGAAAGGGGCCTTTGTGTTGGTTGTTGAAGCCAGGCCTAAAATGCAAAAAGAAATTATAAAATGGCAATAGATGCTGACTATATATCATCTACTATACCAAAGAGAAATAAACTTGTGATCTTCTAAACAAGAGTATAAATTGACATTTCTTCCCGAAAAGTTTGCAGTACTTCTGACATTTTCTTCTGACAAGTATAAACATTTCTGATGATTGGATATTTTCATTTCTAAGAAATAAGCTCCACTAACTCCGGTTATGCCATGTAACAGGGCCGCTGGAAGTAAGGTTTAACAGGGGGTGCGGTGAAGCTAGCAAGCAGAACCTGATGTAATTTCCGTAGCCCTGCATGTTAAGGCCTAAAAGTAACTACATTAAAATCTAAATACACATAATAACCTACACGTGTCAAATCACTTCCCATAATATTCATGAATAATTCATAAAGTGTGCAAAATATTTTAATTAAAAAAAAAAAATCTCCCTCGCCACTAGAGGGTGCAGGAGCACCCACAGCACCCCATGCCATGTCATGTAATATCAGAAAGAGCTATGGTAAAGCGGTTGTAACTTAATAGCATTCAGCTGCACCTGTGTCCCAGACAAAAGATCAGCCTCTGCCCTATGAGTCACCTTGTACGGAAATAAGGCTCCTACAAGCTCTAAGGGGAAGCAAATGTTTGATCCAAATACAAACTGAACAACTAGCATATGAGTTTTGTGGTGAAACAGTTTTACATCATTGTCCATTGCATTCCTTGAAGTTGTGGATATATTGGCCTTACTTGTCCATCCAGGGCTTCTTGGCCTGTGGACCGTCGGTTGGACCAGTTTCGAGGCTCCTCTTCCTGATTTCCTGCTCTGAGCTGAAACGGTTTGTTAATGTAGTGCTGCTGCCAGAGGGGGGCTCTGTCTGGATCACTATGTTGGCAGCTGTTAAAATAAATTAAAAAAAACAAGATTTAAAGTAAGCAAAATTTTATTTTTCGATATCTGTTCAGGCATTTGGTCATTATGTGTGGTACCTCTGTTGCCTTGGCCCTCGCTGGACGTGAGCCCAATGAGGTTTGGGCGCTGTGTCTGAACCCGAGGAATGAAGTGACGAAAGGGGGCGCTGCGACCTGCCCCAGTCATGCCTGGAGCCTCAGGATTATAGCCCTCTGCGTCATAGTTATCTGAACACACAGACACAAGCACAGCAGATCAATACAGCAGAAAATTAAAACAAAATCACTACACCAAACTGGTATTAAGTTAAAGTGCATATGACAGACCAGAAGACTCATTGCACCAAACATGGTAAACTGTTTCAGTTTGATAAAAATCTTGCCTAAGTTCACTTTTTATTATTTTTTTGTTTATAAATTTTACTTCCTGCCTGGATATGGGCAGCTGACATGTGTAGGTAATTCTTTAACTGCTAGTAGCAACCATATTAACACATTTGTTAGAACCTGTCTAAGTTTCACAATCGTTTTGATTAGCTTTTCTTCAACTTGTTTCCACAAACCGAGACTTGACTGATATAAAACTAAAGACAATATTTACCACATGTATCATCTCACCACTATTTCTAATAACAACCATTTAGTAATTAGAAAAACATGAAAACCTGTCATATGCACTTTACAAGACAGATCACACAAAATAATGAGCGGAAGAACATTTCATTCCTGAAATTGATGAACAGTGTCATCTTGTGGTCAACAACAGTTACTACACATATACGGCATCACAAGTCAAATGAAATTAAAATCTAATACAACAAAATAGCATTTGTCTTACTTTGTGATTTACGCTGAAAAGTAAAATAATAGTTCATTGAAAAAAACAAAAACAAATGAAAGAATGAGGCTTGTGTAGATGTAATTCACAGGAAAAAAACAGAATCTGGTCTCAATCTGAATAGGTGCTTACATTCAGACTGGACAAACTGAGGATGCAGAGAAACGGAGGAGGACGAGGGAGGAGGAGGAAGAGTAGGAGGTGGCAGACCAACGCCAGGCGGTCCAATGGGAGGAGAAGAAGTGAGAGCCGATTGGTGGTTGGGCGTGTCAATCCCACTGGTGACTATCAGTGGGGGTCCTGAGGGAGACACAAGCCCAGGCTAATGTCTCAGGGTCATCATCAAAACACTTCAAGTCACAGCAACTCATCAGATTAATGTGAGTATTGGCCCAAATGTTCAAAGTCGGATAAGCAAAGGTAAAACATGCTTCAAGTCATAATTCTTATATTATGCTTAATGCATTTAGCGATTCTGGCATTCAATAATTCACATTCATAACTTAAACACTGCCAAAAAACCTAATATATAAACACTTAAATCTATCAGAAAATGAATTAAAAGTAGTGAAATTATATTGCACCCTGGACAGATCATTTTACTTGACAAGTTTTCTTAAAATAAATTACCTCTAGCCTAGAATTAAGCAGTCTCAGCACTAGTAAGTAGATCATAAATCTGAAAACAGGATGAATAACCTGATATAAGTTTTAAAATCTTGGCCAGATCAGAGAAATGTACAGTGGAAACAAGACTAGGGCTGCAACTAACGATTATTTTCATAATCGATTAATCTGGCGATTATTTTTCAACTAATCGATTATTAATCGGATAAAAAGAAGGAAAGTGCTCCAAAACTGTGCTAAAAGTAAGTTAGCCGCGTCCTGGGTTTACGCACGGAAGCTATGCTCGCTCTGCCAACCCCTCTCTCTATTGCGCATGCGGTCAGATCAACAAAGCTTTGACCAATCACGGTGTTCGTGGGCTTGTACAACATATTGTTCCAATGCAATCGCGGCTAATATGTGCGAACTAGCTAACACCAAGCAACTTCGGTTTAACTTGTATAGTGTCAAACAATACGTTGTGATTAAAACGTTCCTATTAACTTGTACCAGTAATGCAACCCAACTACTTTTCAAAAAACGGTTGCCAATATGTTTGTGAAATCTCACCAGAGTCCTACTGATTTTAAAGGGGAGACGCCATTTCTCAAGTGTCCTCTTTTTTCCCCATGTTAACCTTTCCTGTTCTCGCCCTAACCGTGGTTGGGGAGCACAGGGGAGATCGTCTTCTCCAGGGCCAGGATTGCTTCCCTCCGGGGTTAACTCCCTTGAGGACCTTGTGCGTTTGCGGTGTATGAAAATGTAAATAAAAGGAGGCAGTTTCGCTGCAGAGTGGGGCTTTATTAGCTCACTACACTGTAGGAGTAGCACCTTTTACCCTCTACTTGCCCGATCGCCGTCTCTGTCTTTCCCTGAGAGCACACGCGGACACACACACGGAGCGAGACCCGGCTCCGCTGCTCCGCGCAGACATACATCCAGCGCGCCCCGGCGCGCGCACGCAATCACTCACCCTCTCTCTCTCTCTCCTGCACTGAGCTATAGACACAATATAGACACATCTCACAACACCCGATTCTCCCGCTTGGACTTTGTCACGTGAACTAGTCAACTAATCGATTACTAAATTAGTTGCCAACTATTTTAATAGTCGATTTTAATCGATTTAATCGATTAGTTGTTGCAGCCCTAAACAAGACCACTTTAAGATTTCTGATCAAGACTGTATCACAGCACAATGTCAGATATTTTATATTAATTGTCATGATAAAAGCAAGCAAAAGTCTACTCAGAATCATAAGGGAATTTTAACCTCCATATCTGAAAACAGACTGTGGCGCATTATGTAACATCTGCACTGACAGAAATGTATATGCCGTATTATAGCTACAAAGCCACTTTACATCTGCAGTCCATCCTCAAATAGAGTTAAGGCTCATTTATGCTCCTCTTTCATACATAAACACATCCGTGCGTACCAAGTGTAGTAAACGTCACTGCAATTATACTTCCAAACTACTAGAGTGCTAAAAGTCAGTTTGAGAATTGACCAAAATGACGAACTAGTGCAACAAATATACATGGAGGCACCCACAGCAGTTTTTAGATGGTATATTTTGGAAAAATAGTAATAAAATGTGGTGAGGGGTGCATTTATTTGTTTTGCAGCTGGTTTTAGTCACTTTTTAAGAAGTTTAACTTCCACCCTCGAGCTGTTGTTCGCTACTGTCCCCAGTGTTTATCTTATGTACAGCTCTGTTGCTCAGATTCCACATGTTCTGAGGAGACGGGCCAGATTACATATAAAATATAGAGGATGGACAGAAATCTTGTCTAGAACGCAGAAGCATAAATTTGCCTTTAGCCACAATTGTAAATGTATTGTAAGTTGAATGCAAGAAATGACAAACTATATTGATATCTCTGTTCAGTCCTACTCTAGCCTTGACTTGTTTGATCTTGATAGGTAGTTTTATGTGTTAAAATCAAATCAAATGAATTGAGCTGAACAATATGCTAAAATATCACAATATAAACAGTCATAAAATATCTTTTTTTCCCTCATATTGGTCAGCCCTACAGCAGTATTCACAACCGAATCTGACATATTGCTTACAGTACAAGTAACTGTACCTCTTTGGTACTTACCCGGGAAGACCCCTGGAGGTGGTGGCTGGCCGTAGGGGGGCATAGGGTTGATCCGTAGGGGGGGTGGTGGCTCTGTCATGGGGGGCAGAGGTATCCCAGGGGGCGGGGGGAGTACAGGCGCCGGGGGGAATGGCAACATGTTGGGCAAGTTCACATCGTCCACCACCAGGGGGTCGTTACCGTGGTCGAATGGGCACAGGTCGCCACGGACGCAGAAGCCCTTTTCTGAAACACAGGGACATAGATATAACATTTAGAATTTCACATTTCCCTACTTTTACTTAGAGCTGTTATGGTAGCAAATTTCAAAGTGCGATATATTGCTGAAGAAAAAGCAATAAATTAAAACATTTAAACCTTATTTATGCCACTGACACAACCGTAAAGCAGAAGTGTTACAAAAACTATTCAAAATATACAATATTGTTAAAAAAATAAAAAATGCTGAAATAGATACCGTAAATAGCTAAATTAAACACATTCTAGCAGAGTTGACATAAATTGAAAAGAAAACATACAAGTTATTTATTCAATCAGCTCAATTCTAATTTTTGTACAGAATAAAGTTCCCCACTAACACAAAGAAAAAGTACTCATGATAAATACTGACCCTCAAAAATGATTGTTCCATTTATCAATTTAGAATGAGACGTCAATATAATAATTATGTTGGCAGGATTACTTTCACTTCACTCACTGCCAAAAGGGGCGCTGTGTGTGTCCCTTGTTAATAGTAGAAATTGTAATGCCAAGACAATTACAGAGCAACATAGGGCTGTGCCATTCAGCTACCCATTTGTGATTACAATGACTTCTCTAATCAACTTGTGTGGAGTAAATGAATGAATAATAACAACAATAACAATAACAATAACAATAACAATAACAATAACAATAACAATAATAATAATAATAATAATAATAATAATAATAATAATTATTATTATTATTATTATTAAGTGTCTGTCTGTGGACAATTTCTTGTCCGCGCTCTAACTCGACAACCGTCTCACCTAGGAATGTCAAACTTTATGGCTGGACACCCCATGGGTCAAGGATGTTCCCTATTGATTTCAAGGTCACAGGGTCAAAGGTCAAGGTCACGGCCCGACCCTTTGCGAAAACCTTGTCTGCGCTCTAACTCGACAACCGTGTAGCCTAGGAATTAGAGGTAAGATCGGGCCTAAAAAATCCAGCCCGACCCGACCCGCGGGTATTAAAACCCGACCCGAGCCCGACCAATTAACTTGATTTGCAGGCCCGAGCCCGAAGCAAACCCGAAATTTCATGCGGACCTGCGGAGGGGAAGATTATTAAGAGGGCGTCGTTCACGTGCGCAGAGCATGCGCTGGCTCTCTGGCTCTGGCTCATGCTCTGCGCACGAATTTAACTGTTTATTTATTTAAAAAAAGTCAGCGAGAGAGAAGCCCGGCCCGACCCGACCCGAAGCAATGATTGACATTTTAGGCCCGACCCCGACCCGAAATTCGGGTCGGGTTCGGGCTCGGGCTTAAGATCTTACCTCTACTAGGAATGTGAATCCGCACTCTTAACTTGCTCATCAATTTTTTCAATTTTTTTCTTCTCCATTTTGAGTAGCTACAACTAGTATTACCAAGAGTCACCATCGTGCCGCGAACCTTTCGGACTTCTTTCATGCCGACTCCTAGCAGGTGGATCTACACTGACCTGAAGTCACATGCAATTGATACCACTGACCTACAGCATGGATCGATACAAAAATATACAATAAAATACACAAATACAGTATACCTTATATATATATCGGCGCATGCCCCACATGTTTTGCCTCTTCATGAAGACAAAGCTTCAAAGACTTCAAGGCTTTGAAGTTTAAAGTTCAAAGGTGACACACAGTTCCAGCTGCAGTGGTTGCTAGGCAACGGGAGAGAGAGAATACAAGACAACTACACATTACCTTGTCCGCGCTCTAGCTCGACAACCGTCTCACCTAGGAATGTCAAACTTCATGGCTGGACACCCCATGGGTCAAGGATGTTTCCTATTGAGTTCAAGGTCACAGGGTCAAAGGTCAAGGTCACGGCCCGACCCTTTGCGAAAACCTTGTCAGTATTGGAATCTTCCAAACTGCACCAACAATTCATCTTTAACTAGGTTTGACAAATTCTAACTTAATTCTATATACAATAATTCAAAGTACGGGCGTATTTTGCCCCGCTGGCGGAGCTCTTGTTATTATTATTATTATTATTATTATTATTATTATGATGCTATGAATAATAAGCTTGCTCAGCTCCGCAAAACCTTGAGCAAAGTTTTGTTTAAAATCCGAGCCATTTTCTATCCATTCAGTAACATAAATACATTTATGATACAACATCTTTTACAAGGCCTAAAATTCTGAACACCGCCTATAACAATATTCTTGGAAAGAGCAACATCACAAGATCTACAAAATTCTATTGATACATTCGAGAGGACAGGTGGGCTTTGCCAAGTTACAATCAAGATCAAATAGTTTCTGCACAAACGGTTGTCAAAGGTATTTGGAATCTGATACTAATCAAGGCTAAAAGTAGTATCAATACTAGATACTAATTTAAGCAAGTATCAATATTGCAATCAATTCTTTAGTATTAAAATTTAGTTTTTCCTTTTAGTATTGTATGATGGCAAAGATGTTTAAAGAGTTCCATCTTTAATTCTTTCCTGGAAAGTTTATTCTACAATTCTGTATTTCAACACACATCTCGTGCACCCTACAGTCTCATTAACAACAATAGTGCTTACTGTTGTGCTATGTTTTCTTATGGGATGGAGGATAAATTCAGCCCTCCCTCAGAGGAGCAGTGCACAGTGGAGCAGAGGTGTTGTGCTAAACAATGGTCATTAGCGATGGGATTAGACAAAGCAGTTGGCGGCTCTCCTGAGTAACTATATCATCTGGTGTAGAGAACATTTACATAAAAAACACCATTGTACCTCAGCTACAGGTGCATCTCTGCAAATCTGAATATGTTCCCCAGTGGCTCAGTTAAACAGTGGAGCATAAAGTAGCTTGTATTGACTTGTTTGTTTAGGTTTTGTCATTTCTGATCATTATGTAAACTCTAAAACTATTGTTCAAAATATTAGCTCAGATTTTTTTATTTTTCCATACCCAAGAGGTTATAAAAATTTGACCTCTTCACATGAAATACATAAAAGAGACAATAAGTAAAATATATTTTTACGAGGTATTAACCATGTTATAATAAATTTGCCCCATCATTAGCTTTGTCAAATTTGTATTTTAAATGATTTCAGCAAGTTTGAGTTGAGCATTGTTCTGCATTGAGGTTCGATACAGATGCGTAAAACCCAAGTTTATTTTAAAATCATAACTTACCGTTACCTGAAAAAAACATAATAGGTCTTCTTTAAAGTAACCAGGTGTGAATTGATCACACAGTTAACAAGAACATACTGTGTAGTAAATAAAATATGTAATTATAATAATTGACCAAACCCCACTCAACACAAAATAATTACCATCATAGTCTCTGCAGCGCTGCTTTAGTGGGGTGGTCTTGTTGACAAATGGTTTGCCAGGGTCCAGCCTCTGTTTGCTGTAGAACGTGGACCAGCTGTCTGTGGTGCTGTCGGGCAGGTGAGCCGGTGTGACCACGGGGACACCTGGAGGCCCCGACACTCCGCTCGAAGTTGAGTATGGGTGTGGCGGGGTGGGGAGCAGGGGCGATGGGTGCTGCTGTGAAGGGGTCCCTGATGAGGCTGTGTTGAAGTTTTCTGAGTCCTTCCTCTCTACGTCAAACTTGGGCTTAAAATCTAAGCAGCATAAAAATGAATACATTTAGTCTGAGAATAGGTGGAAAATAGTATTTTGTAAAAGTAATCTATGCAAAATAATTCCTTGCATCATCTCCACATAAGTAATTAATTTCCCAAAATAGTATTGTATAGTATATAATAATACTATAATAGTATTATAGTATAATAGTAGACACTTTTCTAACAGCCATTGCAAATTTACTTCAGAATCACATAGTTTTTTTTCTTTTCTTTTTTTTCTTTTTACTTATGTGAGGCAGAGCATAGCAGTTTTGTTTGAATAGGCATTTGTAATTTGAGTTTCTGTTTCAATACCCTTGAAATTATTATATAAAATAACATAAACCTTGTTATTGTGCAGTCCTTACAAAAGACAAGGTAGTGTGTGGAAAAAACACATGAATATTGAATTAGCCATAATATTGTCCTGAAAACCTGAAGTGAAGAAACTGAAAAGCATCAACAAATCCAAATGCAGCTTGTATACAACCAGCACGAACCATTAAAACATGTATCACGTCCTCAGGCTTACCATTAATAATGTACCTCTCACGTTGTCTGTAACAGGGGTTCCAAGGCCAGCTGTTAAATGTCCAATGATGTTGAGAATAAAAGGCATAGTTCCTCATTTGTAAAAACACTGATTGATGATATTACAAATGCACTCAAACCACTAAGCCAGTCCCTGTGTGTGGCAGTGGCTTCGGTCTTCCCCTGACACTATCAACTCAGCACTGACAGAAGGTGCTACTCTTCCTGGTGTGTTGTCGTTTGTGTGGGAGTGCCTCTCACCTCTGCCTCCACGGTGCTCCCGGTCTCGGCTCTTCCCTCTGCTGCCGCTTCTGCTCCGACTGCGACTCCGGCTGTAGCTCCGCCCCCGAGGGCTGCCACGGCGGCGCTCGTGTCTCTCCCGCTCTCTATGGGCATCGTTGCCGCTTTTCCCATGGCGATCAAAGTCACGCCGTTTACGGTCATCACGTCTTCTCTCTTCTACCCTCCTAGTTATTCAGAAGAGTTTAATGAACTTTTAATATCATCAAGTTACTTTTTCTCACTCTGCTGAGACTAAGGTGATCTTTAAATCAATCCAGAGTAAATTCACTTGTTTATGGTAATGCAAGAACAAACTGTATAACTTTACATCCCATAGTCAAGCATATGAAAATCTTGCTGGAAATATCTAAAGAGATCTCTACAGAAGGCCTGGTATTGGTTCCAGATTAAGCCAATATTTAGACAAAGTTATAGTACTTGAATAAAATACTATAAATGAGGGGCTCCCAGAGGAGGGCTGTACCTGGATTCATTAATGTCCGAGCGGCTTCTCAGAGGACTCCTCCGGCGTCTGTTTTCTCTCTCCTCCTCTGTTTCAGGCTTGAGGGAAATTAGTAATAACAAAATAACAAAAATAAATATAACCTGAACAAACACCATCTACGTGATAAAATGATTAATCATGCTGCAAAATATGTTCTTTACCTCTACAGACTCAGTTTTAGTTACAGGTTGCTTCATATCTTCTTTAGGGGTTTCCTTTGGAGGAGGATTTCCAAGGTAGTTTTTTGTTGTCAAGCTTTCAAACAGTTTTTCAACAAATACCACAGTCTCTGCAATGAGAAAAAATAAATGCATTTGCTGACTTAGGTACAATCTTTTGATTGATAAAGGAAATAAAATTTACAAAAAATGTCAGACCTTTTTGCAGGAAGACTTCAAGCTGATCAGCGCAAAGGGCTTTGAGCTCCTTCTCAGGTTTGTCTTTCTTTACAAGAGCCACCACATAGTTGGCCAGAGCTGCAGGGTCAGCGTCACATCTGAAATCAAACATTGATCACATTGCTTTATTGATTTATAGTAATCCTCCAGCTATGAAATTGTGACAAAAATCCTGACTAATCCTGACTTTATATCAGAAATCGGTCCCTGGGTTAGGGTTAAGATGGTGCTTGCTGCCCTACAGTTACCCAGAGACACTAGTTGAAGGAGTTTGTCAATGTTTGTTTAGGATCACTGAGAAAACAAACCTGAACCATTTCAGTTAACTACACATACAAAGAAAGAAATAATTATTTCTTGAGTATGCGTGTTTTGTTTTGCATTTGAATGAGGTTGACTCTTGTGTGCACACTACACACATAATCGTATTATGTAATGTTAATAAATTAGGAGTCGTGTGTGATCAGCAGAACATGTGTATGGAAACGCATTCCTATCACTGCGTAGCACGCTCCTACATACAGCATGTGATAGAAAGTCGCAGTTTTTAAATACATGTAGCTACTCGTTAACAGTTCAAGACAAAATAAATACGAAAGATGTGTACAAACACAACATGTGGACACTTCTTTTTCGGATATAAACAGCATGCTGTGCAGTACAGCATCCATTGCATCTGAAATAGTTGGTAGCTGTATAAAGAGCTGTATAAAGTTACATTATTTCGGGGAAACTGCGTTTACAAGGACTCCAAAACAGTCCATTGAAACCTAAACAAACATGCCAAAAGCTTCAGAACTCTCAACAATATTTGTACATAGCGTGCATGTCCTAAACTGTGCAGGCGGCCACGGGTTCTGGCTAACTCGTGCAGAAATTGCCATCATTTTCTAGCAAACTCATTGATGCACAGCGAGCTAGCGCAGCTACGTAGCATCCAAGCTAAATGTCATCTCACTTCAACACTTACATGGGATCCAGGAGTTTCGCAAGCCACGTCTTCAGTGCGTCCACATTCTCTATGATCATCGTGAGAAAGACTAAAACACGATCTATAACGTTAAAATGAAAGTGCGTGTGAATAACTCAGCTTTCATCGTCAACGAATTTATAAGCTTAAAGGCCTACGCCGTCTTAACTAGCAGCTCCTACAAAACGTTTTACGGCATGGCAACACACACGTCTTGTCGTAAATAATATATGGGAAGAACTGTGCCCCTGCTGAATTTTCTGTTATAATAGCCAAGCAAATTATGATTGAATAGAATATACAGATTATATATAGATGTAATACAATGGCCTATATAAAGCACTCATTTACAATATTCTCAAATAAATAATTGTATGTGAAGACTTCATTTCCCAGACGCCATTGCGTGTTTCTGAACGTGGATGTCATCAGCCGAACACCGGCGGCGTGGGTTATCCTGGTGCTTCTGCTCCGGCTCCTGTCTGATATTGACATTAAGTCGCCACATATCCAAGATCTGCGGTCAAAATGACGGTATGTTCATTTTTGAGTGTCACTATTCTATAGTTTGTTTTATGTCACAGATGCGTAAAACACCGGTTTACTTTACATTCATAACTTACTGCTAAGCTAATTATGCTAGCTGTCCAGCTCCTGACAGCCTTAACACTGATAAAACTAAGACAAGAATAAATCCTATACCTTTGACTTCTGTATAGTAATAGCTACCTGTGTACTTAACATACGAGACATACATTTGCATCAAAAATTTTGTCCTTATATTATTTAGGAGAGGAAAGGAACAGCAAAGTTGGACTTTTTGAGAAAGATTGAGCTTGAAATCCAGGAGAAATGGGAAAAGGACAAAGTGTTTGAACATGATGCCCCCACAACCATTGGAGCAAGTACAAAGTAAGTTCCTTTAGATTTTGAATTACACTTTGCACATGGGCATAACATGGGCAGAAGGACAATTAAATAACTATAGCTTGTGTTTTGTTATTTTGCAGCAAAAACAAGTACTTTGTTACCTTCCCTTACCCTTACATGAATGGCCGATTGCATCTTGGTCACACTTTCAGCTTGTCAAAATGCGAGGTAATGGAAGAGAGTAATCTCCACAGGTATGGGCAGTTCCATATGTGGATTGTTATATTGTATTTTGTCTGATTTATTGCAGTTTGCTGTGGGATATCAGATACTGAAGGGCAAGAATAGCCTTTTCCCCTTTGGACTGCACTGCACAGGAATGCCCATCAAAGTGAGTGGAGCATTACAACTCTCTTTCTTCTTTTTGTTGATCCATCTATTGTCCATTGCAGTCAATGCTATTGTTCTTTAGTAATGTGTCATTTATCAGCCAACATACAAAATGACAATATAATCAGATATTTTGGAATAACTTTGAACCTAAACACAACAATAATAAAAAGTGTGACGTCTCAGGCCTGTGCAGACAAACTAAAACGGGAGATGGAGCTGTATGGAAACCCTCCACAGTTTCCTGATGAAGATGAAGAAGAGAAGGAGAAGCCCAAGAGCAATGATGAAATTATTATCAAAGACAAAGCAAAAGGAAAAAAGGTAGTTGAAAAAGATAGAACAAGAATCACCTTTTTATGATCAATTATATTTACACATGTTTTTATCACTTCTTAGAGTAAAGCTGCAGCAAAAACAGGGACCGCCACATACCAGTGGGACATCATGAGGTCTTTGGGCTTAAATGATCAGGAAATTGCCAAGTTTGCCAATGCTGAGCACTGGCTGGAATACTTTCCTCCTCTGGCTGTCAATGACCTTAAAGGCATGGGAGTCAAGGTACATAGGTATCATAATTGTATTGTTTCTATCTCACTGAAAATGGTTTCTACTCCTGTATATATACTACAGCTATATAACGCAGTTGCTACTAGCAAACAGAATCCTATTAAAGTCTGAATTTTGGCGTGAAAGTGTTTAAAGGGTCCATATTACGCTATTGTTTGATCTATGTTATGTTGTTTTCTCATACTTGGGGTTGTGTTTTGTTTCATTTATACATGTTTAACACACAAACCCTGCATATTTAGGCTGAGTTCTTCTCTCAAACCAAAAACTCTGTTCCACCTTGTGATGTCATGTGCTAATGCAGGAAATGCTCCACTTTGTTTACTCCATGCACCTTCAGCAGAATCATTTGGATGATTTCATACCTGGAACTGCCAGTCTCTACTGAGTTAAAGGTAAAAGGTAGCCATCAACTTAAACTACCAAATCATGACATCACAAGGTGGAATAGAGCATTTTGAGCTTGGGAGATGTAGACAGACTAATAATAAAGGATTATCCAAACGTGTGAATGAGATAAAACACAACTCCAGGTATGTTTATTAAGAGTTAAGAGCATTAAAACATGGCTTCTGTGTAATATAGGACCTCTTTAAAAGAAGTATTTAGTTACTGTATCAAGGTACATATTACTTGTCAAGCCTCTGTCTAGTGTCAGTAGTTTTTAGGCATTCAGCCCACACTTTCATGCTAAATTGGAGCCAAATGTCACACTGTTCCTCACAGGTCGACTGGAGGCGTTCATTCATCACCACAGATGTCAACCCTTTCTATGACTCCTTTGTCCGGTGGCAGTTTGTTACACTGAAGGAGAGGAAAAAGATTAAATTTGGGAAAAGGTGAGATGTTACTGGAGGATATTGAAATATTTTGCTATAACAATGCTATATAATAACTCCAATAGATTTTCGATTCTATGATTCTGTGAACGTATGTTTATTTCTCTTGCAGGTATACAATCTATTCTCCTAAGGATGGACAGCCATGTATGGACCATGACAGGCAAACCGGAGAGGTATAGTGATATAAGGGAAAAGTATTACTGTTTGTTACAAAAAGACAAATTCTTTTAAACAAAGTCTTATGTCTTTATTGTATTGCAAATAGGGAGTTGGACCTCAGGAGTACACCCTAATCAAAATGAAGATTGTTGAGCCATATACTGCAAAATTCAAGTCCAAAGTATTTTATAGCAGGTACAAAACAATCTTATTTATGTAAATATAATACTGTAAATAAGTATAAATGTTTTCATATTGTCATGTGTCTTTATAGTGGCATGAAGGGCAAAAACATTTTCCTTGTGGCTGCCACCCTGAGACCAGAGACTATGTTTGGTCAGACAAACTGCTGGGTGAGGCCTGATATGAAGTATGTGGCTTTTGAGACGGTGAGTGGAGATGTATTTATCTGCACACGGAGGTCTGCGAGAAACATGTCCTTCCAGGGCTTCACCAAAGAGAACGGTGTGGTGCCCG